>CM052549.1:35855360-35890441 GCA_028533065.1 Trachops cirrhosus | reverse complement strand
GGCTTATTTCGCTTAGCATAATGCTTTCCAACTCCATCCATGCTGTTGCAAAGGGTATGAGTTCCTTCTTTCTTTCAGCTGCATAGAATTCCATTGTGTAAATGTACCATAGTTTTTTGATCCAATCATTTACTGATGGGCACACTAGTTTATTATAAAAGGAGATGACTCAGGAATAGCCAAATGAAAGAAAAGGGTAAGGCAAAGTATGAGGAAATGATGGGGAGCTTGAACGCTCCCTCCAGATGTGCCAAGTTCCCCAAATCTCCACATGCTCACCAACCCGGAAACTCTCTGAACAGTCCTTTGGGGTTTGTACGGAGACGTCACTACACAGGCGTGATTGATCAAATCATTAGCCTTTTGTTTTTCAATTACAGTTCACTTTCAGTGTTACATTGGTTTCAGGCATACAGCACACCAGTTAGACATTTCATGAAATCATCCCCAGATAAGGCTAGTACACATCTGGCACCATGAATAATTACTACAAAACTACTGACTGTATTCCTTATGCTGTACTTTATATATCCTTGTGACTATTTTGTAATTGCCAATCTGTACTTCTGTTCTCTGTAGGTATAAGCTGGTTTCTGCTTTGTTTGTTTATTTTGGTTTCTAGATTCCATATATAAGTGAAATCATAGTATTTCTCTTTTTCTGTCGATGTATTTCACTTAGCATAATACCCTCTACATTCATTCATATTGTTCTAAATGGTGAGATTTCATCCTTTTTATGGCTGAATAATATTCCATTGTATATGTAACAGTAGAAAATTGTAATGGTAGGAAACTAACCCACTCCACCATTCTTTTGACATTGTGTCTGTAAGTACTGACTCTGACTAATATGTAGCTATAGATGAACAGCATGTTTGTATGAGAATTCTAGGAACTGGTTTGAAAAGATACAGACTCTAACCTTCAGGCATTTCAGCTCCAGGAGATATGCTGACCTTCAACCGTGGAGCCACGATGACATAAATACAGGATGACATGAAGACAGCTTGGCTAAACCAGGGTGATGCCCACCAGACCATCACTTGCCTTGTATGAATGGACTGTGCTCATCTGCACACAGAGAACTTTCAACAGCCCCCCTTGATCTCTGTTCTGTTTCCCTTTCCCTTCTTATAAAAACCTCTGAGCCCACTGCAATGTGGAGATGGGCTTTGAAACATGAGTCCTGCATTGTCCAGATGGCCAGCATCTGCAAATAAACTGCTTTACTTTACATCAGCACCCGCCTCTCGAGTATTGGCTTTTGCAGCAGCAGGCAGCCGGTCTTGCGTTCCAGTTACGTACATACCGCTTCTTTATCCAAGGACACATTAGTAACCGAACGCAGTCTTCAGCTCTTCTCTCCTTCTCAGAGGTCAGGAGATGTGACAGAAAGTTCCAACTCTTTAATCCCATAATGTCTCCACTGGTAACCAGCCCCTATCCTCAGGTACTTCCCAAAAGTTATTTTATTAATTTCATAAAAGATACCTTATCTCTCTCATCACTTAGAGAATCATCTAAATCATTACTTGATTTAGTCGATCAGGTTTTTTTACCCTACAGTGTACAAGTAAAGCTAATCCTGAGTTGTGGTGTTAATGCCACTTGGTCAGACTTTGTCTATCAGCTGGCCTGCACAATCCCATACCTTGTACATAGTTTGCTATGTGGTTTATGCACAGGTTACAAATAGTTTGCTGCAATGCTGTGACAGGTGTTTATAGAGTATTAAGGGCACCGTTGTGAAGAAAAATTCCATCGAGATAATGTTTAAGTGTCTGACAGCTCTGGCTCCTAGTAGTCTTGGTTTCTTTTATGTAAATTGTGTCCAATTGAGAGAATAAAATTTAAATAACAAACCCCAAAACTGGATGTGTGTTCTCAAGCTGGAAAAAATATAAAAACCTCCTGAA
Source organism: Trachops cirrhosus (assembly GCA_028533065.1). NCBI lineage: Eukaryota > Metazoa > Chordata > Mammalia > Chiroptera > Phyllostomidae > Trachops > Trachops cirrhosus. The sequence continues at coordinate 35,888,523 of CM052549.1, read as the reverse complement.
GTAGCAGCCAGAAGTTCCAAGCAGAACATAGGAAATCTCCGCCATGCAATGCAAGCAGCCCAAGAGGAAAGGTCTAGTGACGCCAATGTCAGGACTTCCACCAGGAAATGTCCCAGCCGTGTCACTCCACATGGAGGACCAGAGTGGAAGGGCCTCATCTGCACTCAGAGATTCCATCTGGGTTTCTAATGTAGCACTCTTAAATACAACACACGGAAAACAAAACAAGGAGAAAAAGAAAGAGAAAACATGAAATAAGGAGGAAGAAAAAAATGAAAATAGCATAAGTATTCTCAGAGCAATGAGAAGATACTGCATTCATAAAGTAAAATAGACACTTTGAAAAAGTAACATTAAAAGAATCAAATATGTGTTCCTGAAAATTGAAAACATGGTAGCAGAAATGAAAAATTGGGAAGGATATAAAGTTAGCAGTTCCATAAACTAGAGCCAAAAAAAAAAGCAAATAAATGAAAACTAGTGAGGAAAGCAAGAAAGGAATCAGTCTAGGAGATCTGAAGTAATTTCCAAAAGAGAAAAAAGTACCTAGAGAGGATAAAGTTGTGAATAAAATAATTTGCGAAAGATTACCAGATCTGGGTGTTCACATCCACCACTGCTTTCTAACACCAGCAGAAGGTAGTGGGTACACATAAGAAGGTCTCTATACCATGACTCTACAAAGCTGACTGCCTGAAATCGAAACAACTGGCCATAAAAACAGTTCTCAAGAGTGCACCCTCTGCTGGAGCGGGGAAGAAGGATCACTGTTACACTGGCACTCTGAAAATAGACAGTATCAGAGGTCCCCTGAACTTCTGATCCACAAACTCCCCCTCCAGTTACTGGTGTCAGAAATTGCTCCCAACTTCAAGGCAGATCTGTGTTTCCTAGTGCAGCTATCGGAGCTTTGCAGGAGGCAAGTGAGGCCCAACTGGCAGCTCTTTCGGAAGACACCTGCTTGTGTGCTGTCTATGCCAAATGTGTCACAGGCCGAAAGACAGCTGGCTAGCTAGCATGCCAAATATGTGTAGGACATGCTTAAGAATACATATTCTGTGAAACATTTCATTCTTTTTGTTGTTGTTGTTAATTATCTTCCTCCTCACATTGGTATTTCTGAACGTTAGATATTTTTTCCCTTGGGGTCAAAAAGTACCAAAGTATATAATTGCAAGTGGAAAAACAGGGGTCAGAAATCAGGTATTGTCAGTTTTTCCATTTTTATTTGGTGTGAATCTTTAATATAAATGTGGGTTTTATAAAGCATTAATGCAAGTCAAAATGTTTTAGTGAACAAGTTTAAGCAGTTACACTTTATAACAATTATAAATAAACCTGTTAACTTTTTCTGGTCAATGCCAGTATTTGGAATTTTTTAAAAAACAAGTACATTTCTTACTGATGACAACTAAATGGTATTTGTAGTATTTTTACTATAGATTCCATCTATTCATTATACTCTTCTGAGTTGTCCTACATGCAAATACATGTTTTTAATGTAGTCTATCTTCTGCATTGTTCCTATAAGCTTGTTATTAAAATACATTAAATTATTAATAATTTAAAAGATTTCCAGATCTGGAGAATATGAATGTCCATTCCAAAGAGATCAACACACAGAGTACATAACAGAGTAACAGGAAATGGAGCTTATCATGTTACATATCTGTGGGCGGGGGTGGGAGAGAGAGCGAGAACACGATTTCAAGCAAAAGATGAAGAATTTGAATGATTTTAGTAACACTTTGGACTAGAAGGCAATGGAGAAAAAGATTCAAAATTTTGAGACCCTAGTTTCCAGTTTAGTATTCTATACTTTGCCCAAGTATTTAGTGGAAGGGCAACAGAATAAGAGAGTATTTGTGTATGCAAATGCTGCACCCTTTACTAGGAATCTGCCAGAAGAGGTGCTCCACTCAAACAAGGAGGAATACAGGCAAACAAACAGACTCCCCCACTCCCGCAAAAAAAAAAAAAAAAACCAAGAGGACATGTATTCTAGGAAATAGAAGATCCCACAAAAGAGAGAAGTGAAGGGAATCAATGTGATAGCAAAGAGAAGGTGTCCAGGACAAGAGGTGTGCATGGAGAGGAACCAGACCCGACTGTAGCAGGTCATATGTTGTCAAGAAAGTTATTTTTTTTCTAAGAAGAGAAAATTGGGAGAATATATAACGTGTTTGAATATAATAAGAGGTTTATTGTGTAATGGAAGGAGAGTTTGGGGTTGAATTAGTGAAGAGTACATATTAAATTAATCAAATTTAAATGAGATAAATATTAGCGCAAAGTAAAACAATATGTTGTGCAACAAAGAAAATGCAATCATAGTATGCTAGATTCAGTATTAAAAATAAAAACCAAAATTTTCCTCTTATTAAATTGAGAAGATGTGTGTGTGTGTGTGTGTGTGTGTGTGTGTGTGTGTGGTGGGGGTAGAGAGGGGATTGTGAAAAGCACAAATCCTCATTGCCTCAAAAAGGACGTCAGCAAATAATTTCAACAAAAAATGCAGGAAGTAGAAGAGACATGTATAAATATTTCATGTGGCAATATAGAGGTAAATACAAAAGTATCAAATTGAAAAATTCAAAGTGGTTCCCACTTGGAAGCCGGAAGTGGAATGGCAGAGAGCCTAACAGAGCCAGTGGATGCTTTAAGCACTGAGCCAGCATTTCTGTAATTAAATAACAACCACATGAAGGGAAGAAAGAAAAATAAAGTAAAAATAAAAGAATCTGGAAGCATATAATAAAAAGCAAATTCTATGTCTTTATGGCTTCAGTTTGTAGAAAGTAAGGCATATTATATATTTATAATAAAAGACCTATTTTAAAATTTAAGTATTTACATAAATAAATAACATACAAACACACTGGCCTAGTCCGTGCATCCTATAGTGAAGATTTCATTATCAGCAGAAGCTTTTGGATAAGTTTAAGTAAGGAAAGAAACTATGGTTTCTTAAGTTTCTCATTATGGGAATACACTTCTTTTCCTTTTAAAATACTTTGAAGATAAAACTTCATCCCACCACTATAAATACTATTCTTCTTTCTTCCCATTTTTGGTAATGGTAACATGTACATCAATTATAACAATGATTTATACACCTGAATAAGTGCTTTTGCTAATTGCCCAGTTCTGCTCTGATGCTTCTTTTTAAAATCATTTCAGTACTCTGATGGGGAAACTTTCCCATGTTCTTTCAATGTCACTTATTTCCATGCTGAGTGTCAGGGAGGCATCGTTCTACTGTCGTAACACGGATGCAGGCTTGGGAGCACGACAGTGGTAAACCCTGGCTCTGCCGTTCATTAGCTACGTGGCTGATCGGATTATGTTATCCTTCTGGTTTCAATTTCTTCATTTAAAAACTGGGAATTCTGCCACACACATCTACGTAAAGATCACAAAATCTGTATAATATAGTAGGTACTGAATAAATTATTATTGCTATTAAATTAGATTAGCTGGGAAAGAAAAATAAATGCATCTTATCACATACAAATGTTTTTTACACACGATGCCCCCTAAACTGTTTTTCTATTATACTTAATTAATTTTTTTTAATTTTTTATTGCTGTTCAAGTGAAATTGTCTCCATTTTCATCCCACCACACCCCACCACCACACCCATCCCTGCCTCCTGCCCTCGAACCCACCCCCTTTGGCTTTGTCCATGTGTCTGTCCTTCATACCTGTTCCCTGAATTCCACCCCCATTATCCCTTAAAATGGTTTTTTGGCCTAATGTTATAAGTCCTCTTAAGTGTAATTTATTTCTATTTGATATCAGGAATAGCTAATAGTTATCTTTTTAAAAAATATATCAAAACCTATTTGTAAATTTCTATCGAATTTATTAGGGTGACACTGGTTAATAAAATTACATAGGTTTCAGGTGTGCTGTTCTACTATCCATCAGCTGTAGACTGTATCATGTTCGCCATCAAGTCTCCTTCCATCACAACTTCTTCCCCCTTTATGCTCTCCTCCTCCCCCCACCAATTTCCCTCTGGTAATCACCATACTGTTGTCTGTGTTTAAACTCTTAAATTTATTGATGATTTGTTTGTTTGGACATAACATACAATCAAATAGCATAGGGATATCTCTAAGGAACTGCAAACAGCTTATTTTCTGTTTTCCACAGGAATGGCTTTGGGGATCCTTTTAGGACAGCTTAAGTGGATACTGGAGGTATTAAGAGTAAAGTATTGATTTTTCTTCCTATTAAATACAATTTTTTTAAACAGGTGACTTTCCCTGCACACCCCAGCTACACTCTGCATAAACAGACCTTTTGTGGAAGGCAAGTTTCTCCATAAAATATTGGGAGGCAGAAGTAGGGACAGATTCATTTGTATGTGGTGTATACATCTTCTACCTATTTTTTATATATAGCTAAAGATAAAACTGAAACACTTTAAATACAGCTTTTGCTATTATGGACCAAATGAACCATTTGCTAATGATGAAAGCAGAAAGCTGAGAACTTAAAGCTGTCAGAAAAATCTGACTAAGCCACATTAGTCATTTAAGAAATAAATCTTAAAAAAGGCCACATAGAAAGGTTCTAGTCTCTGAGGGAAGGCTGAGCACACACTCTGTGCATCTTTTCCATTAGTAAGATCATCATTGATTAAAAAGTTCTTCTTATTGCACTTGGTATACTTTTGTGGTATTAATTCTACAGCCTTAAACCAAACACTGTGGAGTTTTCTCAGATGGTACGACTCACAAATGCAGCATCATTCACATAGAGAAACTGGGAGAGAGGGAGAGAAAGAGAGGGAAAAGAGAAGGAGGGAGAGGACTTTTTTGGTAAATTGCATTTTTTTAATTTAAAATGCCGGAATATGTCTTTCCCCTTGCAGATATGAGCTGCCATATTGAGCCCAAAATGTGGGGGAAGAAAAAATTCACTTTTGTATGGCAAGTTAACAGCATATCTTAGGGAGGAAAAGTGACTGTAGTGAGAAGGCACCCACAACACAATAAGAGTTCTTAATGAATTCCAAGCACTGAAAAAACAAACAATTCCTCCCTGCAAAAAATAAAACAAAAAACCTGTCACGGAATAATTAACTTTGATTCTTAGGCAAGTGTCTTATTATATATATAGTACTTAAAAAGATTATTCCTGGTGTCAAAAATATTCAGAAAATATGAGGATGCTGATGGAAGAGGTAAAGGATCAACAATGTCCATCAGCAGGATTGATCAGCCTCCTTAAGATCTCTTGATCTCATTTCCAGTTTAGATTCCTTTTATTTCTTCTGCTTGTTTGATTGCTGTGGCTACGCCTTCCAGTACTATGTTGAATAAGAGTAGGAAAAGAGGACATCCTTGTCTTCTTTCTGATCCTGAGGGAAACACTTTTAATTTTTTTGTATTAAGTAAGATGTTGGCAGTAGGTTTTTCATATATGGCTTTTATTAGGTTGAGGGATGCTCCCTCTAGTCCCACGTTGCTGAGTCTTTTTCTCATACATGGATGCTGGATTTTCAGCATCTATTGATATGATCATGTGGTTGTTGTCTTTCATATTGTTTATGTGATATATCACACACATTGATTTGTGTATATTTTACCATTCTTCCCTCCCTGGGATGAATCCTACTTGATCCTGGTGTATGATCTTTTTAATGTACTGCTGAATCCAGTTTGCTAGTATTTTGTTAAGGATTTTAGCATCTATATAGGTTCATCAGAGATATTGGCCTGTAATTTTCTTCATTGTATCTTTATTTGGTTTGTCATTAGGGTAATACTGGCTTCATAAAAAGAGTTTGGGAGCCTTCCCTCTTCTTGAATCTCTTAGAATAGTTTGAGAAGAATAGGTGTTAGTTCTTCTTTGAATGTTTGGTAAAATTCTCCTGTGAAGGCATCTGGTCCAGGGCTTTTGAGTGCCAGGAATTTTTTGATTATTGCTTCAATTTTGCTAGTTGTTATCAATCTATTCAGGTTTTCTGCTTCTTCCTGATTCAGTTTTGGAATACTGTATGTTTCTAGAAGTTTATCTATCTCACCCAGGAGCCCTGGGTGAGCCCTGTTGAACTGTTGTTCAATTTCTTGGCATGTAATTGTTCATAGTAATTTCTTATAATCCTTCGTATTACTGTGGTATCTGTTAACAAAGTTGGAGAGATCACAAAACCTGATACCAAACTATATTGCAATGCTACTGTAATCAAAACAATCTGGTACTGGCATTAGAACAGATACATAAATCAATGGAACATAACTCCAGATATAATCCCATGTCTCTTTGGTCAATTAATGTTTGACAAAGGGGGCACAAGTATACAATGGAGTAAATACGGTCTTTTAATTTTTTCTATTTTTTAGATTTATTTATTTATTTACTTTTAGAGAGAGGGGAAAGGAAGGAGAAAGAGAGGGCGAGAAACATCAATGTGTGGTTGCCTCTCATGTGCCCCTAACTGGGGACCTGGCCCTCAACCCAGGCATATGCCTTGACTGGGAATCAAACCAGCGACCCTTTGCTTCACAGTCTGTTGTTCAATTCACTGAGCCATGCCAGCCAGGACTAAAGACAGTCTTTTTAATAAATGGTGTTGGGAGAACTGGACTGGTACATGCAAAAAAATGAAACTAGACTGCCAACTTACATCATACATGATAATAGACTTGAAATGGATAAAAAGACTTAAATATAAGTTCTGATACCATAAAAATTCTAGTGGAAAACATGGGCAGTAAATTTCAGTTATCTCACATGGCAATATTTTTGCTGATATATTTTCTAGGGCAAGGGACCAAAGGACAAAATAAACAAAGGGGACCACATCAAATTAAAAAGCTTCTGCACAGCTAAAGAAACCATTATCAAAATGAACAGAGAACTGACTCTATGGGAGAACAGATTTGCCAGTGATATATTGGACAAGGGTTTCATCTCCAAAACATGTAAAGAACTCAATGACTCAACACCAGGAAGACAAACAACCCAATTAAAAAATGGGCAAAGGACCTGAATAGATATTTCTCTAAGGAGGACATACAGATGGCCCATAGACATATAAAAAGATTCTCAACATCACTAGCCATCAGAAAGATGCAAATTAAAACCACAATGAGATATTATTTCACACCAGCCAGAGTGGCTATCATTAATAAATCAAAAAACAACAAGTGCTGGCAAGGATATGGGTAAAAGGGAGCCCTGTTGAACTGTTGGGAATGCAGACTGGTGCAGCCACTGTGGAAAACAGTATGGAATTTCCTCAAAAAATTAAAAGTTGAACTGCCTTTTGACCCAGTGATTTCCCTGCTGGGAATATACCCTAAGAATCCTGAAACACCAATTCTAAAGAATTCATGCACCCCTATGTTCACAGTGGCACTATTTACAATAGCTAATATTTGGAAAGAGCCTAAGTGCCCATCAGTAGATGAGTGGATAAAAAAGCTGTGGTACATTTACACAATGGAATGCTATGCAGCAGAATAAAAGAAGGAATTCATGCCATTTTTGACAGCATGGATGGAACTGGAGACTATTTGGTAAGTAAAATAAGCTAGGCAGTGAAAGACAAATACCATATGACCTCACGTATAGAGGAATCTAGTGAACAAATAAACTAATGAGCAAAATAGAGCCAGAGGCATGGAATCATGAGACAGACTGACAGCTGTAATGGGGGAAGAGGGGACTGATTGAAAGAAGGTGAAGGAATTAGTCAAAGAACATACACAAAGAATTCATGGACTTGGACAACAATGTGGGGATTGACTAAAGAAGTCAGGACAGGCTGGGTGGAGGGGGGCAGAGGGGAAAAATGGGAGAACTGTAATAGCATAAACGACAAAATATTTTTTAAAGAAAGATCTCTTGACCTCAGAACAACTTCCATACAAACATTCTTCCATACAAACATTCTTCCAGGCAAACATTCTTCATCTGTCCTGTTGTACATAGGAGACATTTGTTCAGATTGGGTAATATTTAACCGAGTGAAGGCAAAGAGATACTTTTAATAGTGACTTTTGGTAATGTTATAGATGATACTGATGATGATGAAGAACAACAGTGGGCAAAGAGAATAGGAGAGAATATAGAAAACAAACATCAGTGGGAAGGGCAATAGGCTAGATATGTTTCAACTGAGGCCCTAGTCCTCAAGGGAAAAATATTTCTGTCTCAGTTACAATCTGAGTGTATGTAGGTCCTGGGATTTTTTTTCTTTCTTGGGAGCTGACACATTTCATATTCCATTTTGTGAAAGCACTGAACAATTGCAGAGGCAGCAGCTCAACAGCTCCTTCAAGTGAATACGAAGGAGGCATTTCGATAGTTCTTAAAAGTGCACCCCCATTAAAAGCTGATATTAAAATTCAGGCACCAAAAGCATGTTTATACCAGGCTAAAACATTTTTCTCCTACATTGGAAGAGCATAAAGTGATCCAAAATGGTTTCTTTAAAAAGGTCTTTATGTGTTTACTACTCAATAAATAAGGCATTAAGCCAACATTACTCTTTTTATCCTAACTTTTTTAGTGTTTTCTTTGTATAATTTTTTAAAGGGCAAACTTTACCCATGTGATAATCATATTTGGTATCAGAAATAGATTCTTTGAAGAAACCATATTCACTTGGATCAAACATCTAACTAACACTTAAAACAGCATATTCAGTATTCTCCAGAATGAAGTATGAGGTACATTGGTTTCTAATTATAAACCTAAGCTCAATTTTTTTTGATAGTCTTAAGTTTTTATGGCCATTAAACTTCTCTAGACTATGATTCTGTATTTCACAGTGATTTCTTGCTACTGAGTTATGGTGGTGGCTGTGGGAGAGCCCACTAATTCATGCAAACCTGCTGTGGGGGCCCATTAGACCACCAACTTCCAGCCACTACTCTGGTGGGCACTGAGGCCCTGCCTTCCACAAGGGGCTCCAGCCAATGGCTGAGAGGTTCACACGAGTCAGACCATGCTTGCCTGAAGTGATGCTCCTCTAATTCACAAATTTTCCTTGGAGCCTCTCCTCAGCTTGTCCAAGATTTTCTGATTCTTTGGTCCTGGTCCTCCTGATTGGAGGTCCTCCTGATCAGAGGCTCTCTTCTTTTCCAGTCCTTCTCCTCACTCTTCATTGTTGTCATCCTGGGTCTCCCTGCCTATCCCCCACCCCCAGCTTTATTCTTCACAGGCAACCCCCTTAATCCCTTGCACGTGTATTCCTGCCCAGGCATGTACTGCTTGGAAAACCCAGACTGACACACATGATACACAGGGTGGTCTGAGGACACAAACAGGTGGCAAGATGGGGTTTGGGGACCGAATCACTCACCAGCCAGCTGTTAAGTGAAAAAGCAGACTTGATAATCCCTCCATAGAGTGGCAGGTATGATTTCATAACGGGCGATTTAGGAAAATGTCCCCATGGAGAGCATTGTCCTTGCTGACATGATAACACATATTTGAGAGATCCTGGATGAAAAATGCCTACCAGCGCAGCATAGCTGACTTTACTACTAAATTGAATGTAGGCTTATGAAGGGATAATGATAAATTGAGGGCAGTTAACAAGATAATTAATGTTAAGTGTGATAGCTGGAGGGCCTCCCTGCTAGTTCATACAGAAGAAGCCCTTGTTTCCTGCCCTGGAAGGGGAGATGCAGTAGAGCAGGTGGCCAAGATTTCATAAATAGTACCGCAGAGCCCCAGAGACATGTAAACTTTCAGCAGAGACAGAACTGGCACCCTAAGGTCAGGGCAGAGGTTGGGAATACCTAGAACCCTGACAGAATTGGAACACCTGAGTGAATGCCGACCAAGATGGCCTTAATATTCCCCTCGGGTTAGGCAGTTTTCATTCTGCTTCTAAGCCCCTGGCCTCCCTTTCGTTGGAGCAGGGGTGTCAAACTCATTTTCACCAGGGGACACATCAGCCTCGTGGTTGCCTTCAAAGGGCTGAATGTAATTTTAGGACTGCATAGACGTAACTACTCTTTAACTAGGGGCAAAGAGTTTGGCGCTGCTGCTGGGTAGAAACAAGGTGCTGGGCTGGGTAAAACAAGGTGGAGGGATGGCCTTGTGTTTGCCACCTGTGCCTTACAGCATTTATTTTAGAAAACAGGTTGTTATATATTATTCTTTGCCTCTCTAAGGCCCCTAGACTGTTACACAACTCAGGAGAGTCGTTCTGAAGGACCTTAGACCCATTCTTTCCAAATCTCATCACGAGGGAAGATAGTGCACCATCTCGAAGTCACAGTCGCTGTGGGAGGGTAGCAGCCTAACTTCCACTGGCACCAACTAGTGAACGCAGATGACCCAATAACAGAGAAAAACATTTACTAATTCAGGAAGAAGTTAATGTGCTAGACACATCCTATTGATCCTACTGATCAACTCCCTGTCTCCTATCCCCCCATCCTCCAGCACTTTTCCATTAGGTCACCCAGAGCCTAAAACCCCTCCAGGCCCTTTGTTTCCATGGAGTTGAGTGCAGAATGAATTTTGGTTTTTCTCCTTTATTTCAATAGCTTTGAATAAAGTCTTCCTGTGCAATTTTTGCCTCAACAAGCACTCTGAGAATTGTAGCTCTTCAGATTCCTTGGACACTGAGGACTTGCAGAGGGGAGGAGGCTGTCCCTCCTCAGTCAGAGTTAGCACTGCTCCCTTGCAGGCAGAGGCTGCAGGACAACAGGCACCCCTGTTTAGAGTCGTATCCTCACCCCATTCTGTCCACCAGGCTAATAACTGATTAATATGGAAAAGAGACCAGATTAGCCTGATTAGGGAAGAACAAGATTATATGCTGAAGAGGCTGCAAGAATTAACTATCATGTATAAGCAGAGACCAAGGAAGCACCCCAGGGTTTAAATTTTGAGGGGGCTTGATCAAGGGGCCAGAATTAAAAAGTGAGTACGAACACTTTATTGACTTGGCAGCATTTTCTTGGAACCTTTGATTTCATACCCTAGTAAGGACCCCAGAAAATGAAGCAAACTCATTGCTAAGAGAGGCTTAGATTCCAGGAATAAATGATAGCCCACACTGAGCAAAGTGCAAATACCTGTGTTGTCCAGCAAATTATAGAGGAAGAAGAATAAGAAAGGAATGTGGGTCTGGTGGAATGGATGTTATGTGAGGCCAAAAGACCCATTGGAGGATTATTCCTCCTGGGAGGTCCTAGGGAATCCAGCATTCAGTAAGTCCAGCAGGAATGCATTGGTAGGGGGTAGCAGCATCCATAAGAAGTTCAGTGGCAGCTCACCTCGGAGTGACAAGGCAGTCAGCAGGAGAGGTGCCCACAGAGCTGGCCTGATCAGTACCCAGGAGGTTGATGAAACCTGAAAGTAATTGAGGTGAGGTGGCAGTGCTTAACTTCCAAAGGCAAAATCCCACAAAATCTGTGTAGCAGCCAAGGTTGGGCTTGACTTTCAGGAAGTTATGGAGATTGTTAATAGTACATGACATCACCAAGTGTAAATTAGACAGGTAGCCAATGAGTGTGCTGTTTACCATCTATAATTAGAAGCAGGCTAGCATGGAGGAGCAGGAAGCTGAGGGCTGTTGTCTCAATAAAACTTGCAATTCTTTGCCCAAACCTAAACCAACCTTGAGATCCAAAACCCACTGTTGGAAGGGATGACCCTGTGAGCAGGAAGAACATCTCTGTACCACCATAGTAAGTATATACTGTAATGATTTCCCCAAAAATCTTATAGCCATCTACTCAGGTAATCATATACTAGAGAAAAGGGAATACCCAGAGCACTACTGAGCACAGAATCTGAGTTGACATTGATTCCTGGAAACTCAGTGTATCATCATAACTCCATAGTTAGGGTGAGTATTACAAAAGTCATGCAATAAATGGATCCTGCTAAGTCTGGCTTAGAGTGAATCCACTGTGTCCATAGACTCAACTCATGATCATGGTCATTTTCTGGTCTCCAAATATGTAACTGGGATTGTTACTTAGCAGTTGGATCATTTCCCATTTTAGGTCCTTAAACTTATTGGAAATGCCAAGTGGAAGACTCCAAATTTCCTCCCAGCCAAGATCATAGATGAAAGCATCCATAGGGGATAGGAAGAAATAGTAGAAGTTAGCACCATCATTAGAAACCTAAAGAATCCAGGGGTATGGCCATAACATATCTCTAAAGCACCACTCTGGCCCTTGGAGGAAATGAATGGGCCATGCAGAATAACTGTAGACTACTGTAAGCTCAGCCTAGTAATAGCTCTCTGGTCATAGCTGCTATGCCATATGTGGTACTGTTGATTAAGCTGATGAATCAGCTCATGAATCAGCTCATGAATCAAGATTCAGCTGACGAATCTCTTTAGGTACATGATATACAGGCATGGATTTTGCAAAAGCAGACTTTTAAAATTCTGATCATAAAAGATCAGGAAAAAGTTTCATTTATGTGGAATGGACTATATTAATTCTTCTACCCCACTGTCATGTTTAAAAAAGATCTATATCATCTAGTATTTCATAGATTACCACATTGATTATTATATTGGTGGCATTACAATAATGCCAAATTGGATACTATGAAAAACTGGTAGCTAGCACATTGAGGCCTTGCTAAGACATATTTCAAGGAACTGCTATTTCAGTCAAGTTTTTAGGTATCTAGTGGTCAGGAGCACTTGAGATATCCCCTGAAAGGTAAAAGACAAAATGATTCATCTCCCAAATCCTATAATAAAAAAGAAGCACAACACCTGGTAGACACTTTTAGGTTCTGGCTGGAACACATTCTACACACAGAAGTACTTTTATGGCCTGTAGATCCAATGATATGGAAGGTTTCCAACTTTGAATGAGTCCCAGAGTGAGAAAGAGCTCTGCAGCTGGTCAGACTGCGGTACAGACAGCATGACCACTTGAGCTATATGATCTGGCAGGCTCTATCTTGTTGAAAGTGTCAGCAGTAGAAAAGGATGGAATATAAGTTTATGGCAAATCCCAGTGGGAAAATCATAATATATGGCACCAGGATTCTGGAACAAAGCCATGCCACCTGCAGTGCAGAATTATACTTCATTTGAGAGTCTCCTGCTGGAATGATACTTGGCCCTGCTATGGAAAATTAATCATAGGGTAACAAGTGACCACATGTCTGGAACTACCCATATGGTCTGAGTTCTCTTAGACCTACAATGTCATAAAGTCAGAAGGCTGAGCAGTGGTCCATCATCAGTTAGAAACTGTACATTTGGGATTAAGTCTAAATGACAACAGAGGGTACAGGCAAGCTGCACGAGCAGATGTCCCAGATTCCAGGTCACTTACAATGGTTATACTAGTTGCCCTTTGTGAAGAAATTCCCCATGACCAGCTGAAGAAAGAGGAAAAGTCCAAGCCTGATTTATGGCTGGGTAGACTCGGTATATGAGGCCATACTGAAACTGAGTAACAGCAGTATTGGTTGACAGAGTGGAGAATGTCAAGGAGTGATATTGTATTGAAATGACAGATAACAGCAATAGTGGGATAATGAGGAGGGAAAATCCTCCCAGTGAGTAGAGAGGCACAAATGGAGAACTCAGTCATCCAGCCTTTGTGGAAAGAAAAGTGACCTAAGGGTAGAACACATGCAGATTTCTAGACATTTGCTAATGGCCTAGTAGTCTGGTCAGAAACATGGAAGGAAAAGACTGGAAGATCAGAGACAGAAAGGTCTGAAATAGCATGCAGACTTCTGGTGGAAAAGCATACACCAAAAACGAGGCATTGACCCATTGAACAAAGAAGTAGAAAAAATGATTTGGCCAGTTGTCATTGGCCACCTTTGTAATTGACCATCCCAGAACCGACATTTTGGACACACAAATGGAATGTCCACAGTCACAATACAGGTATTTCTTGATCATGAGCAATGGTTAGATGATATTTGTGCTTATTGCTTTCTTTTAATTGTCCCCATACTTTTCTATTGTGCCTAAAATCTACAAACCAAAAATTATGACAATTATATAAATAAGTCATCCAGAATATTACTAATAGCAGAATTATGTAGTAAGACAGAATTCTACCAGAAGTACAGTAAGTACTACAGAAAATGAGTCTTATTTTATTGATTACACATATTTAGATTCAGATATTGACTCATAATGAGTACATAATCTTGTTTAAAACTTGGCTAATTATAGTGACTTTTGTGGGGAAAGTCCATAAAATGGGCAGCCAATGAGTGAGTCAACATAAAGTTTTCGTTTAAGAAATGCAATAGTGTTCTCAATTTTGTTACATGCTCCATATGGAGTATGTAATTCTTTAGTCTAGGGAAACCGAGGCCTTTAGAAGGGAGATAGGGATAAATTATAGCATGAATTCATAGTAAAACTATGGTTAGAATCCCGTTATTCTGACCATCTAGTGTGTTCCCACTAAGTCACAGAGTCTCTTGTACATAGGATAATGTCATTTGAAAATACTGTTTACCCATATGACATTCATATTTCTTAAAACAACTCAACACTTTGTTTAATTTGTCTTATGATAGCTCTAAATAATGTGTTTTCATCTTTCAAAGGGAGAATTAAAAATGCATTTTAAGAAAATCATGGTAATACTGAAAACTGTGAAAAGGGATAACAGGTTGAAAATTCCCAAATTACTAATTTGTCCCAGTTATCTGCTCATACATTTGATAGTAAATATCATTTGGAAGATTTTAGTTCAATTATTCTTCCCCTGGAGACTTTTATGATTACCATATACCTTCTAGAGTTAAGGTTTTCCATCCTCAACTCTAAAATCTCCTACAAAATTCTAACATGATTTTGTTCACTTTACTGAGAACAGCACATTTTCAGGGTTTTTCCTATTTTAGATTCTAAACTGCAAATTATTTCTGGGGCATTAGCTAATCAGCATTTCACACTGACTTTCTCTAAACCTTTTTTTTTTTTTCCTTTTCTCAGATTCCTAGTAAAGGCAAGTACTTCATCATTCAGGTGATGATACTGAGATCATAAGGTGATAAAAGCTTATCTGAGAATAATTTTCTCCTTCTCTATATATTTTACAAATCAGTCCTTTACTGTGAAATATTTTATTATGTAAAATATATTCTGTTTAATAGTGGTCACTTTATGTGAAGTTCACTGACAAACAATATTTAATTGCAAGAAATGTTCTGTCTGAATTTGTTAACAAAAAGGTCCATTTGTCTAAGATTTGACTGAATGCTAGAATAAGGAAGGGGCTTTAATATAAGGCCAAAAAAGGTAAATTGACTGTTCACCTCTCCCATTCTCTAGAATACTGAAACTCATGAAAATTTTTACTATTATCCAACACCATTCTGGTTTCCAATCCTCTGTCCTCCTCTCCCTTCCCACACCACACTTCCCAACAAGCCCTCCCCTCACTCCAAACCCTCCTCCTTACAGAGTTCTGAGAGGGTTGTAGCTCTCTGTATTATCAGAGTTTTTCCTGACTCTGTTTTTGTCCCTTTTATGTCCAGGGAAAAGAAAAGCATGTCCGCATGCATATGTACATGTGTATGGGAGATTGGCTGTGGGTGAGAAATAAGCAGGTGACCAGCAGGGCCTTAACATTTCACTTAGGTTAACCAAACTTTAGACAGGCTTGTTCCTACCTATAGATCCATGACCTCCCTTTCTTTAGATCTTACTTTATTTTTAATTTTGATATTTTTGATAATTTTAACTCATTCATAATTGTACAAAACCCACATATTTAATAGGTATGATTCAGAGTTTGGACACATCCAACCACCCATAAAGCCATCACCACAGTCAAGGTAGTAAACATATTCATCATCTCAAAAAGTTTGTTCATGCCCCTTTGTCCAGTGGTAAGAACACTTAAAGTGAGACTTCTCCCCTCAACAAATTTCAATGCACAATACAGCATCATTAACTATAGGAGCCATATTGTACAGTAGATCCCTAAAACTTACTCATCTGACATAATTGAAACTATACATCGACAGAATTACTCCTCAGTGCAAGTGGAGAACTAGATAGGAAATATTTGCAATAGTCAACTACAAGAAAGATTTAGAAAAAGAAAAGAGGAAGTTCTAATGACTTGAATTTGAAGGGGACAGTGAAAGACAAGATAGTGTTGAATATGTTGTCTGGTTTCTTGACATGATCTTGGCAATGGGAACCACTGAGAAGTTTTAAGGAGAGACATGTTATGGTCAGATACACATTTCAGATAGGTCACAGAAGGGTGTGTGGAGAATGCATTTAAAGTGGAGGAGACAGTAACTACTATTCAAAGAAAGTAATTCAGCCCTTGCCAGCATGGCTTAGTTGTTTAGACCATCATCCAATAGCTGAAGGTTGTGGGTTTGATTCCCAGTCAGAACACATACCTAGGTTGCAGGTTTGATCCCAGGTAGGGCCACATATGATCCTCTCTCAGGGCAGTGCACATACAAGAGGCAACTAATCAATGTTTCTCTCTCACATTGATATTTTTATCTCCTTCTCTTTCTAAAGCAATAAAAAAAATGTCCTTAGGTGAGGATTTAAAATTTTTTTTAAAGAAAGTAATGCAATAACTCCCTGGATGGTGTGGCTGTTCAGTTAGTTGAAGTTTCCTCCCATAACTGAAAGGTTGTGGGTTCAATTTCTGATAAGGGGATATACCTAGATTGTGGGTTCGGTCCTGGTCCCAGCAGGTTCAGGAGACAACCAACTGATGCTTCTCTCTCTCGTCAATGTTTCTCTCTAAAAAGCAAAGGAAAATATCCTCGGGTGAGGATTAAAAAAAAGTAATTCAATAGCATATGCCTTTATTTTAAATGTCTACAGCAATAGATTTGAGTATTTATTGCTTTTTAAGAGACTTTTTGAAGAATTCAAAGGCTCTAATTAATTGACAACAATAGTTTCTTGAATTTCACAGGTAGAACAAGCAAATCAAGTGAAATTCTTTAGCTCAAACAGAGTAAAGCTGACCCCTACAAAAGAAACTTTTCTTCATTGAAAGCAGAAATGTCATCTGAACATCTTGAGATCAGTATGATCTTGGCAAAGTATTACCCAGGGAATAAAAGAAAATTGGTCAATTTTGCTAATAATCAGTTGTCGTCTCTGGTACATCTACCCTTTTTTGAACTTTCAGGTGCAAATCTATGTATATTAAAGAAAATGGTAATCTCATTTGTTTTGAAACATGCTCTGAAGTATAGAGTCTCTTAAATATGTGTGGATATATTTTATTTGCAATTTTTTCAATTGATAAATAAAATGGATTCAGATACTACCCTTTCTGAATTATAACACTTAATATTAGCAATATTATTATACCAAAAAAAATGAGAATGTAAGTCAGTTTATTCAATTTTACCTATTTTTTTACTTTCATTTTTAACAATGATACATCCTATGGTCTAGTGAATTTTTCCCGAGATCTGGACTCTCTTGCACATCTATCTTTTTGTTTAATCTATCTGGTAAAACCAAATCTAATTAAAATTTACCATATTGGTTCTATGCTCTTACATATAAACCAAGACAAACCTGGGGAAAGTCATAGGAAAAGGCAGATCGGTGTCACTATGTACAGTCACTTAGCACCTTGGAGCCTTCAGCACAGTGCAGCATCCTACACTTTCTGCCTACTTGCTCTCCCACTCTTCTTCAGGACTGATTTCAAGACCCTTAACTCTCTTTAAATATCTAACCCTTATTCAGTTCTTCTTTAAGCAGATGACCTCATACCATATTTCACTGAGAAAATCATTGCCATCAGAATGAAACTCTCTTAACCTCCTCATATCAAACCTACCCATCTATCTGTATTAATCCTCTCTTTTTCTTTTTGTTTCACTAGGGTAGTAGTTTTAAGCCTTGCTACACCTTAACAGCATCTGAGGAGCTTTAAATATATTCTTTTGCCTGAGTTCATCAATCAGAGATGATGATTTAACTGGTCCAGTTTGGAGTTTGAGATTCTATATTTTTTAAAGCTCTTCAGATAATTGTGATGTGTAGTCCAGGTTGGAAACCGGTGATTAGACAGATTTTTCTTTCTCCTCTTGAGCTGTTGGACTAGTTGGATTTCATCTTCCCATATCGCACACTAAAATGTATTAATTCCCTTTTCTCTATATGTAGAGGGAGTGTAGAGAATCACTCCCTCTCAAATATGTTCTTTCCAATGACTCTGCAATTTGTTCAGTCCTCTCTCATCTTAAAAATCAAACCAAACCAACTGACCAACCAACCAAGGAACCAACCAAGAAAAAACATTGTATTTCTCTTTCATAGTTTTATGTGTCAACTTGGCTAGGCTGTCGTACCCAATTATTCACTCAAACACTACTGGAAGCATTGCTGTGATGGTACAGGCATACCTCAGAGATACTGAGGGCTCATTTCTCGACTACGGCAATAAAGAGAATTGTAATCTTTTTGCTGGTGGTGGGTCTTGTCATCAATTTGTAAATATGCAACATCTTTGAAGCATAATAAAGTGAAGTGCAATGCAACAAGATATGCCTATATTTTGTAGAGATAACATCTTTAATAAGCTCATTTTAAGGAAGATTATCCTTAATAATGTGAGTGAGTGCGGCTGATCACATCAGCTGAAAGGCTTTAAAAGGCTTTCAAAAGCTTGGGCTCCAAAATGAAGAAATTCCACCTGTGGATTCCAGGTGTCAGCTTCTGCCTCAGAGTTTTTAGTCTGCCTTTGATGAAATACAAACATCTAAAATAGGCAAATACTTGTTGAGTCCATTTATCAAAACTGGTTTTGAATCCCATCATGCCCCAGAAATAGCCTACACAAGTTATAATTAACCATGTTTTGCTGAACACATTTTCAATCTTTCTCAAAAAGCATAATTGCAGTTAACCATTACCTATTGCTCTTTAAAAATTTAAACTGTAAAATATAATACATAGATATAGTGTAACCATGGCTTTTTTTCTTTTTTATAATGCAAGTATGTGATATAAGTTTTAATTGCACGAGGCATCCTTTTCAAAGACTGGAATAAACACAGTGCCAGCCACAAGACTAAAGGACCAGGCTGACTTTAGAGTTGATTTCAATAACTGACCTTGTAGGCTACTTGTTTGTTTTCTCCTCCAGAGCTTTAAACTCCAGTTCTTCTATTTTAAATTCACCAGTAAACAGTGAGCCAGTGAAACCCTAGGCCCCACTCTGACCCCAGCTAAAGCAGAAGCCAGGCCCATGAGCACTTTCTTTACCCAGGACTTCCGCTGTATGACCCCAGGTGTGCTGTGTGATTTCCAGGTCTTGTAAGCAGTAAACCAGCACGTTTTCAAGGTTTCCTAATGGCTATTGCTGAAGTACATCCTGAAATCATAAGAACCACAAGGGTTTGTCCAGCCACAGCATTGATTATTGATAGGCTGAGACCAGTACGAAACAACAGAAGTGTATATGGTTTAAATAATAATTATACAAATACCCATATAATCATGACACAGATTAAGAAGTAGAACATTGCTAATATCTTACAACCCTGTAAATACTATTCTCCAATAACATCTGCTTTCTTCGTCCATGCAGTATCCTATCCTTTCTTTTGTGATAATCATTCTTTTAATCTGGTTTATAGTTTTTAGAAACACACTGTGTTTTTGTGGCATGCTACTTTTTCCTCTATATATTTGTGAAATTCACCCATATTGACATGTATAACCTTGTTTGTTCATTTTTGTTGTCTTACATTATTCTGTTGCATTATTATACTACACAATATTTACCCATCTCATTATTGATGATTTTTGGTTTGAGTTTGGAGCTATAATGAATGATATAGCTATAAATATACTTTCAATATGATATTCAGTATCCTTAATGAAGTGTAGAGCAAGGTCACATAACCAATCACAACAGTTGGTAAATTCAAAAAGGAATTTCTCTGGTACCCTTTACCAGTGTGTACTGGCTAAACAAGCACCGAGCATACTTGAAAATGTCTCCTAGTTGACATGTTCAAGAGTTTTTCCTATGTCTGCATCTAGTAGAATTAAGTTTTAAGGTACTGGGAGCTTCCAGTAAAGACAGGAGCATGAGTAAACATAGTAATTAGAACCTCCTACAACCAGATCAAAATAACAACTAAGCCACAGAACCATCATTCAACACCACCTGAAATATAGCTAAACAGAAGTCCTACAACTAAGTATATATGGAAGAAGCCAAACTGAGACTAGTATGAGGGACAGAGAATGGAATGGGCTGGTCCTACACCCTCATGTGGCAGTTAAAAATTGGGAGGGATATCTTGCCTCCAAAAGTTCCCCTTGAGCAATGAGTGGTCCGAGACTCATACCAGGCCCTCCAGTCCAGGGTTCCAGTGCCAGGTAAAGAAGTCCCTGAAACTATTGGCTGTGAAAACCAGCAGGGATTATGGCTGAGTGAGAGAAAGGGCTCCTAGAGTTCCAGGTGTTCCTCTAAAAGAGCCTATGCATAGTCTTACTGGTACTGACTTGCTCTGAGCTCCAGCCCTGGAGCAGCAACTCAAAAGGCACCAGAGACTTATGGCGTGGAACTGAATTGTCAGGCTTCAGGACAAGACCTGGAAGGGCAGCTTTCTCCCAGGCAGAAATGCTGGCAGAGGCCATTGTTCCTTTGCTAAGCCTTCTTCACAGAGCCAGCAGGCAGGTTCCATACTGAGTCTCTTTCAACCTGCTAACACTGGTTGGCCAGTCCAGATGATCCCCTGAGACCCTGTCCCTTGCTACTTATGAGTACACCTAGTTTCCAGTGGCTTTTTCACTCACACACACACACACACACACACAACCCTACTCTATTGGCTCATGCTTCATACTTTCCTAAAATCTCTTAAAGTTTCACAAATTGCAAACAAAATAGCATATGACCTTGGTGTGCCCTGTACTCTTTGCTAAGTGGCACCAGGCCCAGCACTAGCTGATGGCCTTGGTTCATAGTTTCACCTTACCTCCAAGCCCAGCACAAGTAGCAGCCATTTGCAGATCACTTTTGTAGCTCATGCTGGGTGACCCCAGGCAGGGCATAAGCATCAGCTGACTTTGGAGGACTCCAGAACCAGAACATGGGTGGGCAGCTTCAGACTATTCCAAAGCACCACCTAACCACCTCAAAACCTTAACCACTTAAGGACTCAGTGGGCACCAGCGTTCTGCTTTGTGGGGTTGGCCACTGAATAGCAGATCCTCTGCTCTGATCACTGCCAGTCCTCACAGCCAATCATCTGGGGAATAAATGTCTTCCACTGACAGCAATCAAGACTCAACTACAATGGGAGGGTGCAAACAATCCACATAGGGGGTGGGGGCATGCACCTTCCCAAGTTCTAGTGACCTGAAAGGATGTGCTGCTGTTGGCCTTATGGGATACTTACTACATAAGGCCACTCTAGTAAGACTGAGAAACACAGCATCATTTATCTAATGCATAGAAACAAATGCAGGGAGGCAGCCAAAATGAGGAGACAAAGAAACATGTCTCAGATGAATGAACAGAACAAAACTACAGAACAACAGAACTACAGAATTCAACAAAAAGGAGATAAGCAATCTACCACATGCAGAGTTCAAAACACTGGTTATAAGGATATTCAATGATCTCAGTGAGAATTGCAACACAGAGAGAGAAAACATAAAAAGGGAGATCAAAGACATATAAAAGAACCCCTCAGAAATTAAGGATACACTAACTGAAATGAAGAATATATTACAGGGAATCAATGAAAGAGTAGATGAAGCAGAGGATCAACCCAACAATTTGGAAGATAAGAAAAAAGAAAACTCCCAATCAGAACAGCAAAAAGAAAAAAGAATGAAAAGAAATGAGGATAGTTTAAGGAGCCTCTGCAACAACTTCAAGCATACCAACTACTGCATCATGGGGATGCCAAAAGGAGAAAAGAGAGAGCCAGGAATTGAAAACCTGTTTGAAAAAAATAATTACTTAAAACTTTCTTAACCAGGTGAAGTTAATAAACATACAAGTCCAGGAAGTGCAGAGTTCTAAACAAAATGAACCCAAAGAAACCCACACCAAGGCACAGCATAATTAAAATGCCAAAAATTAAAGACAAAGAGAAAATCTTAAAAGCAGCAGAGAAAAGTAATAAATTACCTACAAGGAAACTCTCATAAGATGTCAACTGATTTCCCAATAGAAATTTTGCAGGCCAGAAGAGACTGGCACAAAATATTCAAAGTCATGAAAAGCTAGGACCTACAACTGAGATTACTCTACACAGTCAAGCTATCCTTAAAATCAAAGGACAGATAAAAAGATTCCCAGACAAGAAAAAGCTAAAGGAGTTTAGCATTGCCAAATCAGCATTATGAGAAATGTTGAATGTTTAGGAAGACAAAGAAGAAAAAATGAAAGATCAAAAATATGAATAATAAAATGGCTATAAATACATATCTATCACCCATATGTTCACTGCAGTATTATTTATGATAACCAAGATATGGAAGCAACCTAAGTGTCTATCAATAGATGAATGAATACAACAGTGGTGCATATATACAATGGAATATGACTCAACCATAAAAAAGAATGAAATCTTGCCATTTGCGACAATATGGATGGACCTAGAGGGCATTGTGCTAAGTGAGATAAATCAGACAGAGAAAGACAAATGCCATACAGTTTCAATTAAATGTAGAATCTAAAAAAAAAAAAAACAATATAAATGCACAAGCAGAACAGAAACTCAGAGAGAACATTTTGATGGTTACCATAAGGGAACGGGGTTGGAGGATGTGTGAGATGTAGGGATTAACAACTACAACTTGGTAGTTATAGTATAGTCATGGGGATGTACAGTACAACATAGGGAATACAGTTAACAGCATTGTAATAACTATGTATGGTGTCAGATGGGTACTGGATTTATCAGGATGGTCACTTTATAAGTTATATAAATGTCTAATCACTGGGTTATACACTGGAACTAATGCTATTGTTCATCAAGTGTAATTGAAAAATAAAAATTATTAAAAATAAAAAAGTTGTAAGTTATGGCAATTTTCAATAATACAAGGTAATTTCACGCTATTTTTAAAGTGTTTGTACTGATTTATGCTTATGTCAATTTATATATACCTGAAAATTTCATTTATAACAGTTGGCTTCCTCAGACTAGATTTTTACTCATTGTATAATATATGGCATATCATATATCACTGTAGTTTAAATTGGAATATTCTGAAAACTAATGAGGTTGAGCATCTGTTTATATGATTATGAACCATTTGGATTTCTTCTCACGTAAAGTATCTGTTCAAGAGTTTTTCTTATATTTCCATTACATTGCTTTTCTTTTTTCTCTGATTTGTTATGTATTTTTGACACTAATATATCTTTCCTAATTTTTTTGCTCTCCCTGTCAACTTCTTTATGGCATCTGAGGAATAGAAGTCTTTATTGTTATGTGATTGAATTTATCAACTTTTCCTTTTATTTAGTATGTCTTGTTTAAGAAATCTTTTCCTTCCCCAAGTTTATAAAGCTATTTTCTTATATTTTCCTCTGAATGTTTTATAAATTTCTTTTTCAAATTATACGGAATTTATATTTGCAAAGTGTGAGAGACAGGGTCCAATATTATTTTTCAAGTGCTTACTCAGTTGATTCATGCTATTTAATCAAAAGTTCATGGTTTCTTGCAGATCCGCTTTATTTTCTCTGTTATATTTGAAATGTCCATTTATGTATGAGTCTGTACTTTTGTTCCATTGTTCCAGTTATCTATCCTGTGTCAGTACTATATACTCTCTTTAGTTTCCATATTGTTATAATAGGTCTTAATATCTGGTAAAAATTATTCTTATATCTTGTTCTTTCTTTTTAAGTGTGCTCTGACTCTTTTTTGACTGTACTTCAACATAAATTTTATAATCAGTTTATCAAATTCCATATACATTTGAAAAATTTAACTGCATTGAATCAATGAATTTGTAATTTAAGAAGAATTATATATCACTGAAATATTTAATTTTTCAATCAATGATCATTTCATTGAGATCTTACTTAATATCTCAGTAAATTTTATTATTTTCTGTATAGAGTCTTGACCTTCTTTGTTAATTTATTCCTAGGTATTTGATACTTTAAATTGCCTCTTTCTTATTCACATTAAGGAAAAAATTTATTTTTGTATTTTTCTATTTTGCAGTTCTTGTATTTAGTAAATGACAAATTCTCATATGTTCTAAAACAAATTGTTAGCTGTTTTGGATTTTCTATACACAAAGACATAAAATCCACAAATAACTGTAGTTCTTTTCTTTTACTTCTTACTCCCTTATTTGCGTTTATTTCTGGCCTTGACACAATGGCTAGAAAGTCTGATAAAGGTATTGAAAAGAATGATGGTCATATGCATACTAGCTTTGTTTGTGGTTGAGAAAGAAAAGCCCTCAATCTTTTTACCACCAAGCTTCTTATTCATTTGTTTGTTTTCTTTGGTAATATTTATCAGATTTAAAGAGTATTTTTTCCCTCCAGGTGTGCTATAAAGTTTTTGTTATGAATTTGGATTTTGAATTTTATCAAAATTGCCCAGCATCTTATAATTTCATAGTTTAATACACTACCAATGCACCGGCTTTCATTAGTTTGTTTTCCAGCATTGAGATAATCTTGTGTAACTTGGAGTTCAACTCGGTCTTGATTCTTACCACTTTTATACATTGCTAGATTGGATTTTATGTTTTGGCTTTGGATATTAGCAACTACATTAATTTCTCAAATTTGATAAGTGTAACTTGGCCTTCTTTCTCAACTGATTGCCACAGATTTGTTAATTTTATTGATCTTTTCAAATGAATTGTTGGAAATTTATTTTTTACTAAATAATTCATTTATTATTTCAAACTATGGTGATAGAGGAAAACATCTACTTCCTCTGCCTTTATCTCAACTTTTCTACACAAACTATACTACTGGGTAATCAAATACTGGTTGAGGGGACGTTTATCTTTTTAAAAGTATTCCAAGTAGAGCTGATGACTGAACAGCATGTCACCACTTTGTAACATCTGGTTAATTAACACATCTATCATAGGCACTGAGCAACAGTGGCTGTGAATGGAACAAACGGGACAGCCAAGCAGTGTGTGTCCCCTAATGGTGGAATACAATACCAAACTGTGAATCAGGTCACATCTGTAGAGCAAAAGACCACAAACCAGGCAACACGAGGCAGAGGAACTCGTTAACTACACTCTGAGTATGCAATCACAAAATACGGATTTTGAGGAACCCCACCAATGGAAAGACCAAGTTTCTTCAACCAGTAAGGTTCACCGAAACAGAAGGGGTGGGGAGGAGAATATGTTCACTAGAAGATGCTTACAAAACATAAGGAAAATAAAACAGGAAAACTACATGGGTGTTTACGAGGCAGATGACAGTGACAAACCAGGAAACAATTATCATAAATATCAGGATAGTGGTTACATTAAAGGGAATTGTGATAGGAATGGGTTAAATGGAGGCCTTTGGAGATCACTGGCTGAATTCACTTTCTTGGTCTGGTGGTGATTAAAGAGCATCTTACATATAATATTAATTTATTAAGCTAACATTTGTTTTCTGTATCTGTGTTGTGTAAAATATATTTTAAACGGGGTAAGTAAATGTACTGGTGATATATTTTTCACAGAAAATATCCCAAATGTTGTATTTATATATTAAGTATCAATTTAATAAGTTGATAAACACAAGAAGTCAAAGTTGATATTTTCAATGTTTATTAGTAAGGCTGATGCAACAGCCTTTAAATAGCACAATTTGAATAAGTTATCAAGATACATCTTGTATACAATCACAGAACCAAGACATCTTTTTACATAGAGTAAAATTCAAGACAGATCTACAAGCATTTTTAATTCAATTCTCATGTATTTCAATTCAGTTTTTACAACCTTTACCCCAAGAATTTGTGTTTGCTCATCAGATTCTCCAGAGATATTTCAGTAGAACAGAAAAGAACACATCAATACATCACCAACACGGCATGCAACATATAGTTCGAAACAAGACATGTTTCCAATTATTTTGAAACCAATTTTATTAGGTTTTATTTTTTCAGATAAGAATTTTTTTCCTTTAACATCAGATGTGTTTTTGTTAGGATATCAGCACACACATTAATCGGTAGTGGGAGCACCTGAGCACATCACCAACAAATATATAGACACAATCAAACAATAATCATGTTCACATGCTGAATGCCAAATGAAATCAATACTTCAACTTTGTCTATTTTACCAAATGTATAGTTATATACAGGGTAACGAATTAAGAAAATGCTCTCAATCTACCTACCAGATAAGGAATCATTTGATTTAATGGGTATCTTTAACAACAACAACGACACGGAACATACAGAACATATCAATGTGTCATATTCAATGAGAAAATCTATTTCACTCATTCATTCTTGTATTACATCAAAGGCAAGTAATTATTAAAGAGACAGCTCATAATTATTCATTGAACTTTCACTTCCATCTCAAGCTCCAAAGAGGGAACATCACTCTGTCATACTTAGAGTTATAAACATATATAGCTGTAGTCGGCTGCTTTTGGAATATTAGACATTGTAGCAATGAAAATAAGCTTTTAAAAATATTGTTAGTTATGATTTAAATAATAAAGTAAAAAAATACTATAAACATCTTTATGATATCTTAATGAAATGAAACATTGATCAAATAATTTCTAATAAATTGGGCACAATATAGTATATAATTTTAATTTACTTCACATCACCACCAGCCTAGTGTCACTACGGCTATCATCACTATCATCACAACCGTTCCTATAACAAGAATCAGTATCAGCTGGTTACCAGCTATAATAGTCCCACAATATAACTATTTGAATGTGTGCGATCCACAAAATTAATTCCACGGATATGCTGAAAATATGCACTCAGTAGTGTGAGTAATTACAATAAGGGCAACATTAAGGAGCAGAATGATCACTGCCCCTTTGTCATGGATACTGTTCTTTTAAACTGAAATGGTAAATAAAAAATTCAGAGTCACCAAAAGTCTCCTTTATCTTAAGTAATAACAGGGAAAAAAACTTTTTGCAACTAATGTTGTTCAAGTCTGCAACAACCATTCTGTAAATCCCTGTCCTTTGTGAAAATTCTTTCTGTGCTTTTGCTTCTACAGCTAAAAGGTGTTTAGGACCCAATTTTAAACCAAGAAGCAACTTCAGTCTCTGATGACTCATTGAAACTGTGGGAAAAATTAAGATGCTTTTCCAGATATAAGAGCTGTAAATGGACTAATCACATGTTATTAAGAGATTACAAACTTTGTCACTATTAGGATTAAAAAAAGCTAATTCCAATAAAATAAAATAAAAAGTGGAAAATCATATGCTGTGATATATACAAAAAAGTAAAAAACACCAAGATCCCTATTTGCAATTAAAAAAGAAATAGTTTTGTTTTTAGAAGGGTTACCAACATCATTCAGAAATGCATTCATGTAAGAATTGGTGTTGCATAGAATAATTCCAGTACGACCCAGGAGACTGGGTAGCTGCATACTTGGAGCACTTTGGCAGGGTCTCACGTTCTCTGAAGTGGGATGCTGGTGTGCAAAAAGAAGCCCTGTTGTTAACTCTCCCGATTGACCTGGCCTCACCGCCAGTTTCTTGGAACAGAGGGGCACCTGTAATGGAAAGACTCCTACTCTTACAGGTCAAATAGCTACCAAGGGGTGATCTTTGTGTTGGTGGCACCTTCAGTTGAATTATTCTAAAAGAAATTACAACTGGAATAAAGTAAACGAACTGGTTATACAACCTCTCATGCATACCTCTGGATGTAAGTGGCTGCAAAAGAGACCAAAGGTAGGCCAGAGTTCCCTTTTATGGGAAAATAGTAGAGCCTTTTTATGTCAGGAGATCTTTTCTGAACCCTTTTCTTCTCCAATTATGAGTGATGATTATCAACTTCCTAAAATGCTGAGTTTTTCTGGAAATATCCATGGCAACCATCAACAGATATAGTTGTCTCTAAAAATAAAATCCTAGCACTATCACATCTTTAGGGATGCCCTCCCTGCATGCTCATTTTAAAGAAATATCCATAGTAAATGACACTGCATTGTCAGGGCAGGAAGAATGAAAAATAGAAGGAAGAATAAATGACTATTACCTTCCTTAGACAGAGGAAGAGTGAATTTGTATTTTTTAATTAATATAATAAAGATATACAACCTGAAACTTATTAGGATTTTTAAAATACTTTTAATATGTCACACTTAATCAATTCCCCTCAAATTTAAAGTATGTTTTTCTTTAAAAATGAGGAAGTTCACTATCCAAGCAATATATTTAGAGATGATTTCTCTAAATTTACTAAAATCTCACCCTTCAATAAAGAAGTAGGCTTTGAATTCTGAATGCTCTGAGTAGCATTTAATTAATTTTGGGGGGGCATAGCATATGGGAATAGGATAAAATCAGTATAATTTATTTAATTTATAATAACCCAATTTTAAAATAATTTTCATTCTTTTTTTCATGTTGAATGAAAATTTATATTTTAAGGAAAATTTAGTTTTGGAGCTAATATACAGCTCTTTTCCATGTTAATATGTGCCACTGGTTAGCAGTATGCTTTTTTGTATATAAAATTCAAAAAATAAGAGAACTGTGTAATAATTTTTCATTTATGTATATAAAACTATACTTGGAAATGTGCTTTCATTTTCTCTCATAGATCAATTAGTTTGATCACCCAATACCCCATTAGGAAGGCTAGGAATATATATTTTTATCCTATAAATAAGCACACTGGGGACCGTGAGTTTAAGTGACATGTGCAAGGAGACGCAGTTAGCCAGTGGCAGAACCAAGACCCGAAGCCAGGCTTTTTCATTGCGGCTGAGTGTGTTTCCTGCAATTCCTTGTTTCTTCCTTTGTTAATGTTGGTTGATGGAAAGAAGGATGCCTCATTTTAATGACTTAGACATTGGTCCTTTTATTCTGTACAGTTAAAATAGTGCAAATTATATTTTAACCTCAATATGATGTCAACTTTTCCCATATTTTCCCAACATGGATGAACCTGATCACTGTGATATTGCCACTAAAGGAGGAAAATGGAGCAGAGAATTTGAGTGGTGTCAGGGTTTTCATTAAACAACCAATCAATGTGCTAAGGAAAAAAATTATGAAAGAGCAGAAAATGACACCAGTTTAATTAATGAATGACACAGATTACTATGACTTGTTTGCCAAAGGAAGAATTTTCACTCTGTCAATATATCACTTAAAATAAATGAAATATGTGGGATAATACATTCATTTGCAATTCCACAAAGAAAGAATTACTATGCTTGCTAGAACATACCAATTTAGTCTGTGTTCTTTGGTATGTAGATTGCAAATGTCTTGGTATAAGGGTAAGTTATGAAGATTTTGTTTTCAACCAGGGTTCCAATATTTTGTGGTGCAATATTGTCTTTACCAGTCCTAGCTTTATTTCTACATAAATGTAATACCATTTCTACTTAGTATTATCTTCATTGTACATTATTTCAAATTGTACAAATGTGCTTTTACAACATGGATTTCAAAATTAGTGTTGTTCACCCTTGTAACATTTAGACAGCGAAAATCTGTACAGTATGGTCTAAAAGCCATAATTTCTATACTTTCAGTTTTCTTTTTCCTATGACCACACTACTTTATTTCTAGTCTTGGACACATATCGTAGGTATATCATATGTAAGAATCTCAAAATAGTAAGTTGTCTGAGAAGATAAGATGAAGAAAAAAGATTTTGAACATTCAAAAACAGATTTGTTACATCAGTTCTTTCCTTTCAATCAAGTTTCTTTTTGCATAAAGGATTACTTTTGTTTGTATTAGAAACCATTTTAATCTTTGCACTCTGCCTTTAGCTCTCTCAACTCTGTTCAAAGATTTTTGCATTAAGTAATCAACATTTTTCTCACTGTTTTTCTTGACAGCTGCAAGAAATACAAGGTCTCAGAGTTCCGGTTTTTTTTTGGTCTTCGATACATTAAACTTGT
The DNA here is from genome assembly GCA_028533065.1 of Trachops cirrhosus. NCBI lineage: Eukaryota > Metazoa > Chordata > Mammalia > Chiroptera > Phyllostomidae > Trachops > Trachops cirrhosus. Next base: position 35,858,474 of record CM052549.1, on the reverse strand, counting down.
TCGTTTGTGTTTGTTTCTGGGTTCCACAACACATTCACAAGGCTTTAAGTATATTTTTACCTGTTGTTCCTCCTCTCAGGTTTACCCCAGAAAACACAGCTTAGTACAATAGTATCCAACTATATTGCTCATTTGAGATCACCTAGTGCAGTTGCTACACCCTGAGCAGACACACTTCAGTGGGTTTGAGTAGGACTGACCAAAAGTTTGTGCCAGTTGACTATTCTTTTTCGGAGATCCACTTTGTCAAGCCAGATACAGGCTTCACCAATCAAGGTCTTTTTCATAAATTTCCCTCCATTGGAGAAAAGTAAAATCTAGAAAAAAGAGCCAAAATTATATATACATGTATATATTTTCAAACTCTTTTAAGGACATTTGATCATCAAAGATAAAACACAAACAAGAAAGGGTGAGGGTGAGATATAGTAGCAGGCATACTTATGAGTGAGCTCCTAACAAGAATGTCCTTAAAAGATTTGCATGTTATTAATGAAATCACATCAACATTTCCCAGAGGGAGAAACATAGGCTGAAGGGTATGAGAATTCTAGATCAGACATGCATTCCCAGCTAATTCTCACCAGGTGTATGCTTAAACTGATGGGAAGTTGCACACACACACACAAACTTTCCTAGGCACATTTTTACTAGTACTGAGTAAATAAACGAGTGTGCAAGAAAGATAGAACATAACAGTGATTTTATCTGGCATTGAATTTACTGGCAATTTTACTATAGTATGCATTTCCAAAATGTTTTTTTGTCATGTGTAGGACACATTTATTAGTTGAAATTCCATAGGATCTCAGAATCAAGAAAATTTTTTTTTTAGAACTGAGTTGAAGGAAAGACAGAGAACATTAGGTAAAGCTAACTATTAATTCTCTCTCTCTCTCTCCTATCAGAATTCTTGTTACTCCTGCCTAAATTTTGTTATGATGTTTCTGACTTCATAATCTACATTTCTGATTATGAGTGTCTTTTTGGCCTCTGGTTTTGGTATTTCAAATGGTATTGCACACATTTTCACTTGGATCCTGCCTATCTTGTCGAATTTATCACATTGCAACAAATTCATGATCTCTCTTGCAGTTCACTCTCTAACTACTCAGTCTCTGCAAATGAGATATTTTTGCCACACAGTCTGCAGAGTCACTTTTAACTTCTTATTCTTGTTCACTCTATAATGTAAGTTAATTCTTTCAATGTAGTTTTTGCTTTGTAATATCTCTTATATTTGTTTCTACTGCAGGCCTTTATTTTAAGTGCCAGCGCCATGGTCTTCTCTTCCTGTATTTGTCATCACTTTTCTTCCTCCTCCTTTTCCCTATTTTATTCTTTATCTCTACATCTACTGAAGACACACTATTTACAATCATTGTATTAGACTTTGAAACAAAGAACACTGAACATCAGCCTTGTGCTAAAGAAGCTGATAGAATACCAGCAATGACAGGGAAGTCTATAAATTATTGCAAAAGACAGATTGGGATTCATTGCTTAATGAGGTCAGCAAAATATTATATGAATAAGGTATGTTGAACTACATCAAGGTTCACTATTAAAGGGCTGAGTTTTCATTAAAAGATGTGGAATACTGCGTTGGCTGAAGAGAGATGGAGAAGAGCTTAGTGAAGCAGAGGAAAAATAGGAGCAAAGGATTGGAGGCTTAATCTGATTTGAAAAGATTCTGCTGTGACTGAAATACAGTGTGTGGAAAGGGTATACAAGGTGATGTGATTAAATCCAACAGTTAGAACTCACCTTAGAGGATAATGTGAATGAGTCAGGGGCTTTAATATAATCTGGCCAGTGTTTTAAAAAGATACATCTCTTGTCAGTATGATGAAATAAATTAAAAGGGTAAAACATTGATGGCCAGGAGGCCAGGTATAGTGCTGAAAAGATTTGAGTAACAAAGATGATAACCCAAAGAAGATTAGTAGCATTGAGCATGGAAATAATTCTCCAGGAAATAAACTGGCAGGATAGAGAAGACTTGGTAGCTAATTGGATAGGGTGAGTTGCCTGTGAAATCCTGAAGGGCCCCTGGGAAGATACCTCTAAGAATTAATTAATCCATGAAATGGAACATAGTATAAAATCAGTTTATAAATATTAAATAATTGAATGGAAAATAAATACTGTGTGAATACAAATGTTTGAATAGTAACTGTATATAATACAGAATTACCTGCAGAGAATGTCCAGCAGGACTTAGGCTGAATCTAAAAGTTTCATTGAATGAAGGCTCTCGGTCATGTCTACATACTCTTGTTTTTTTCTTGATTACCTTTTTTTGGGTAGAAATGTTCATCACATATATTTTCACATATAAATCTGAAAATAAGAATTCAGCTTGTAAAGTGTTCATTAACCACATAAAATCCTATTGAAAGCATTGTAATCGTATACTGAGAGCTCTCCTACAGTTTATACAAAGCTGGCAGATTGTGTTCAATTTTTTCCCAATGACATATAAGGATTAAAACATATACAAATTATCTTAGAAAAAATCTAGCTAAAAACCACTAAAATATCAACTCATTCTTTGTAACAGAAATTAATTCTTATTTCACAGTTTTCAGATACGTTTGTTGTATTTTAGTTCCAAATTTTAGTTACAAATGTTTGGACTGATGTACAGTACAAACATTTTCCAAAATATTTAGGACATATTCCTAAAGAATTCCTAGATATATTATATTGCTCATTATCAGGGGGAGTGATGGGGAGGGGAATAGAGACAATTGTACTTAAACAATAAAAATAATTTAAAAATAATAAACAAATAAAATCAGATACCTGGTAGATGATCAGGAGATTTAAATTTGTAGGTGATATTTCTGCATTGGAGAATTTCAACTATCAGTTGTTCACCATCTGTCTTCATTTCCTTCTTCAATGCAATCTTGATTTCTCCCATTACCTGAGTTTTAGCTGTAAATATAAAAGAAAAAATTAAGGAACATATAACATGTATTAAATGTTTAATTAAAAAATTCATTCATAGAATAATTCATTGAGTGTTTATCGGGTGTTATTGCTTCCTGTGGATACACAGATGAGTAAAATATGGTCAAAGCCCATAAAGAATGAAAAGTCTCATGG
>CM052549.1:35828852-35854860 GCA_028533065.1 Trachops cirrhosus | reverse complement strand
ATTTCTTTTTCTAAAATGTCATTGTTAGTACATAGGAATGCAGTGGATTTTTGTGCTTTGATTTTGTATCCTGCAACTTTACTGTATTTGTTTATTGTTTTTAATAGTTTTTTTGTGAAATCTTTAGCACACCCTAAATTTGATGATTATTATTAACTTTCTAATTCTAATACTACTACTACCACATGTATACAAATCTCCAAGCAATATGCATCATCTCAGCACTTCTCACTTCATTGGATCCTAAGTCTGGTCTGAGACATCATCTCTTCCCTGGATAACTGCAACAAATACCTGTCAGTTCTTCCTCCTCCCACCTCACTTCCCTTCGAAATATTCTCAGAAAATGCACCTTTTAAATGTAAGTGAGATTGTTTCATTTGCTTGACTGAAAACCTTCCAATAAGGAGACAGACCACTTTCAGTAAAAGGCAAAGTTCCTAACGTGTTCTACAAGGCTCTCGTCCCCCTTGGACCTCATCACCTCCACACTCTTTCTTGCCACACTGGCCTCCATTTCCCCTAAATGTGTGTGGCATGTTTCACCATAAAAACATTTTGTTTTGCCAGGAACATTTTCCCCAGGTAGCCACATGGCTCTCTCCCTCGTCTACCTCAGTGTTCACACAACAGTCACCTTCTCAGTGAAGCCTTCCCAGACAAGACTATTTTCAACTTTTTTTTAAACTACAGAAGCTCACAATTGAGTGGCCCACACTCCTCAATTCACAGCATCCTGTACAGACACTCAATTAGCATTGTCATAGCAAAGATCCTTATTTGTTTGGTATTTAATTTTTTTTCTCTTTAACTCACTAACTTCATCTCACTACTTGCTCAACCACAGGCACCCAATCTTGCATTTATTATAATCCTTTCAATCAAACTCCATATATTTATTCATATGAATGTGTACATAATGGTGTGGCCATAAAAATATCTAGAATCTTTTTGTATTTATTTTGAACTGAACTAATATTCTGCTATAAATCTCTTATATTTAATTTTTCAATCTATTGATTTCATTACATGTAGACCTAGGTCATTTTTTTCTGACAGCTACATAATATTCCTTTGCCTGCATATAACGTGTTTTATTTATCTGTTCCTCTACTGATGGATATATATACTCCTCCAACTTTTTCAACAATGCAGTACCAGAAGGCATCAGTTTCCTAATAGCTTTTAAATCTGAACAAATAACTTATGTTTTATCAATACTATTTTATATTTTATTTTTGTCTTTAGCTTACAAAAACTAATATTTTTGTCCTTGAAGAAATAAAGGCTTCAATAATATAAGCTAAGAAATTATTCCATCTGTCTCTCTAATCCTATCTCTTACCATCTCTGGATCACATCAGCTCACAGTTTGGGGGAGGAACTAGAACTTTAAAAGAGCATCACTATACAATGTGTTTAGTGCAATGGTGGGGCACTGAGGAGACTTCCCTAACAGCCAAGTGGAGTGTGTCCCATGGACCTTCTGGAAGAAGAAAACTGAAGAATAGGTCTCAAAGGCTGAATAGAAATACCCAGGATAAAACTATTTAGGAGGGGTGATTACATTAAGAAAACAGCATGATTAAATGTAAGGAGAGGAGAAACCAAGAGCCTGTGTGGAAAAATACAAGCAATTTTGATATAACCAGGACATAGGGTAGGATACAGGACATGTCAGGAGATACACTGGAGAAGTAGAAAGAGGAGCTTCTTGTATTAAAACCTATCTAGAGTCTGTGGTTAATCTATACAATGTAATAATATGCAGCAGAAAGAAAGAAGGAACTCCTCCCCTTAGAGACAGCATGGATGGAAATGGAGAGCATTATGCTAAGTGAAATAAGCCAGGCAGTGAAAGACAAATGCCATATGATCTCACCTATAAGTGGAACTTAATCAACAAAACAAAGTAGAACCAGAGATATGGAAATAAAGAACAAACTGACAGTAACCAGGGGGAGGTGAGGGGGGTAATGGGGAAAGAGGGTGTAGGGTCATGTCAAGGAACATGTATAAAGGACCCATGGACAAGGACAATGAGGGGGAGGAAGGACTGAATGTGGGAAAAGGGTTATGCAGGGCAGGGGAGAGCAATGGGGGGACAACTGTAATTAAACAACATAAAAAAATTAAAAATAAATAAATAAATAAAACCTATCTAGAGTTTGGTAGTTGGTAAGAGTCCATAGAAATGTTTTATACTGGAGAGTGACAAAGCCAGATTAGCCTGTGGCTATAAAAGGTGATTTTGAAGATGATGATACTGAAGGTTAAGGGAACAATTAGGAGACTTGGAAGTTCTCTGGGTGAGATGTGATGAAAATCAAAAACTGGGCAATCAGGATGAACAAAGAGAAGGCATTTTCAAAAATACTTTAGAAGTAAAGTCTCCAAGGATTCAGCAGTGGCCTAACTATGGAAATGAGACAGAGATCTGAATAAAAATACAACCAAACTTGAGATATAAAATATAGGAGAAGGAGGAGGAGGAAGAGTTTACAGGTTAAGAGCTGTAGGATTCCCTTCTATCCTATAGCAAAACAAAACAAAAACTAAACTAAATTAAATTCTGATATATTTTTCCCACCAATAAATTTGCATTTAAAGTTTTTAAAAAGTTTTCTTCAAAATTTTATGTTGAAATTAGCAACAAAATATTCTTAATAAATTAAAATATTTATTTCTTTAAATAACATAATATTGTGTATTTCCATAACACACCTCCATGTTATCATGTTTGCCATAATAATAATTCAACCTAGATAGAATTCTAGGTAATATTTTGTCAAGAAGAATAATTAGTCACTCTTTAGTTAATAAAGATATAATTTTTAGAAGCAGATTTTAAAATAACACAATCATACCATTTTATCTCATTTCATTCTCTTAATTTGTAATATAATGATTTTTCAGAACATTCTATTAGAATATCTTATTTTGAATATATTTAACCATGTTATCAAGAAAAAATATCTATGAGAAGGAAATGATTAGTTAATTAAACTTAGTTATATGAGAGTTTAACGTATCAAATCAAACACTGGAGAAACCTCAGAGATTGCTAATCCATATTCTCGAAGTCACAAGAAAAATACATTCTGCAAACAGATCATATTCCAGAGCTCCACACATCCACAAACCAATGAGCAACAGCTCATGTTAATTTACTCAGGTAATCTCACTGCTAACCATAAGAAAACACACTGTAAATTGGCTGAGAAATATCACAGCAGTCTCAAAATCAAACTAAATTGCACAACTTGACCCAAATTTTGACCTGGCCAATTTGTCAATTAAAAGGAGATGAACTCATACTATCAGACTATTAACAGTCACGAACACTGGAAGTAAAAGCTATCTGTCTGGAAAATAAATTGTTGACAAATGGGTCCTGTTCTTCTAGCCTCTTATCGTAACTGGAGTCATTTTAAACGATCTTGTCCACCAATTAAAACAGTTAGAACCCAAACTAGTATACCCCTGCCTGACTCAGCACAGAACCATAGAAGAGTGAAGTGGACTCGGATACTCCTGGAAAAAAAAAAGACTGCTTATTGATTTAAGCCATTCAACCAATAATCCTGTTTCTCTGGTTTAATGAAATGTTAGTGGATGAAAAAATGAAGTTAAAGAGGGCAAAATAATAGCTCAGTTAACTCTGTTACTTTAGAAAAGGGAGTATTTTGATAAATTTCATTTCTTCTGGTTCAAATAAATACCTTAATATTCCCAGAGAAGTTTCTAAAATCCATGAATGAACATTCAGGACTTTTCAAATATAGCATTGTAACTTCTTTTGATTAAGCATGCCTTTGTATACCTATGGCAGCATTCTGAATATTTGATTTCTTTGAATAATACCATTTTGTATAAAATAAAAAAATATTGAACCCCACTGTCTTCAGGATATAGCCTGGAAGGTTTATTGTATTTTTAAAAATTTTTTTCAATTACAGTTTACAATACTATCTTGTATTAGTTTCAGGTGTATTGCATAGCAAGTGGACAATCATATACTTTACAAAGTGTTCCCCCTAATATTTCTAGTACCCAACTGGCACCACACATAGTTATTACCATATTATTGGCTATATTTCTCGCGCTGTACTTTACATTGCCATAACTATTTTGTAACTCCTTCATCTGAACTTGTTTGCCAGTGATTTTTGTCCTTACCTCAAAGTACACCGCACACACACTCACACACTAATCTGTATGTGACAGGATCTGATTCATCAAATTTTCCGTATTTGGAATAAGAGGTATGTAGGGGAGCAGTTTGTTTTAAATCTGGCAAATGTGACTCAGCCCTGTATGGAAAACCTATAGGAGCGATGTGGTGGGCAGGAGCCAGACCCTCAAACTGGGTTTACCCGTGGGAATCAGGCCTAGAAAATGCATACAGATGGTTATGGCTTGTTCTTGCCAAAACTCCCCCACCCTGGTCTGAAACGGTAGATGTTTACTGCCTGTCTTCAATGTAATTTCCAAAGCCTGTGTGAATTTTCCCAAGGATGGAGCTGATCAGCTTGCCACCTTTCCTTTCTGCATTTGTTATTTTCATGTTTTCGATTATACCTAAAATGTAGACAACAATATTCTATGTAATAGATAATAAATCCTTTTTTGATGTAAGATCTGAGAAAAACAATAAAAGCCTGTCCAGGCAAGGGTTGGTGTGCTCTCCCCTTGAGAGAAGTGGCTGCAAGACTCTCATCTTAGCAGAGTACTATACCTTCCCTTTTTCTCCACAGGACTGCCGTAGTCTGTGCATTTGTTTTCATCTTCAGTCACAACACGCAGACTCTGCTGGCCGCAGTTTGCCACAGAGGTTGGTCAGTCTGTCTATCTATCTATCTATCTATCTATCTATCTATCTATCTATCTATCTATCCATCCATATACATACATGTACATATATACACGCACACACACAAAGTTGAAGCAAAATATGTATTCACCTCATTCAAACTCTACTCATCTTTTAATTCATCTTGAAAATGTGCTCTAAAGCACATACCATATGGTCTTTCAAAGCACAGCCAACTTCTTTAAAATTCTGTGAAGCATTAGGTTTGCTTCTTATCATTTTCCCAGTTTCCTTATTTTATTGCTTTTGCATTGACCTCTGTGAACACTTTTTTAGTTTCTTATTTTTTAAATCATACTAGTATTTAACTACTGATTATTTACAAAGCCACCATAATTGCATTATTTCATTTCTATGATGCTAGTGCCCAAAGCTGCTTTACTTGCATTTTGATTCCAAACAATTTTTAGAACAAAGGCATCGTTTTTATCTTCCTAGGTAGCTCTCAGAGCTGTCTATTCCCTTTCTCCCACTGCTGCCTCCACCTGCATTCTAGTCCTTATCATTTCTTGCTTGGACTATTGAATTGCATCCTAACTTGTCACCTGACTGCCAGTGTGATCCCTTATAATCCATCCTTCACAGCACAAAATCTGATCAAGTAATTTTCCTTCTTGAAATCCACCTATGGCTTCCAATTGCTTATCTACAGCATAAAGACAGGGCCTGACATTTCATAAATTATCTGAACCATGATGACCTTTCAAGACCTGCCTCCCTCTAGGACAGAACTTTGCCTTAATCATGCAGAAGTGCTACAGGTTCACTAATAATAGATACTCTCCCAAGTTCCTAAGGTTTTGAACTTGAACTTGAAAACTTCACCAGCCCTCCTTCAGGTAGACTACTTACTACTTTTGTTTCAAGAACTACCTTAAACATTATTCCCTGCCAGGTAGTCTTTCTTCATCCAATCTCCATCAGGGTGCCTTAATATTCAATGTATATTCATTCACCTCTGTGATAACCCATCCCAATTGCTCATGAACCCAGAGCACTGGTCCTTTCTGCAGGAGACTCAACATTAATCATCCTCTATAGAGCCAGCTGGGCTTTTGTAAAAAAATAAGCACAACTAATAAAAATACAGTTATTATATTTTTAAGTAGACTCTGTAGTTTTTATTTGAAGCAATATCCTCTCTCTGAGTTCAGTTTCAGGGTGGAAATGTCCTTAGTGAGCTGTACATCAACATAATTGGTTAACATAAAGGATTAACAACTTTTCAAGATGTTTGGGTATGGCATGTATATTCAAAGAATCTTAAGTTCTAAGACTGTATCTCAATATTTTTGTGTAAATATTAACTTGAATTTCAAAACTATATGACCAGGCTTGATTTATTTTTCAGTTTTTATGGGTCTTGATTTCTTGATTCAAAAAATATTTGGGTGACACCTGGTCCCTCTGTGCTAGATACTGGGAACATCATAAACATTATGATATCTATTCTAGAGGTTGTGAGGATTGGGGCCACCACATTTTTAAAGATGCCAGCAGAGGGCTTAGCAAGTAAATGGCAGTTTATTGGTTTAATGGTTAATGGTTATTTAACCGGTTTAATGGTTATTTTTAAGGAGGATATATTGACTTTTTTGAGAAGGTGAGTCATATATATGTATACATATATATGTATATATATTTAGTAGAATGAATTTACATATAATGTATACAGTAGCGACAATTCATAATAAAATCTGCAAGGTAAAGACCTGCAGCTGCTACTTAGTATTCCATAACACTGATGGCAGCTGTCTGGGCTTCAGAGGGCAGTGTGAATTACAGAAATCACACTGGTGTGCTATTTCATGGATAAGTCTGCATCTATTTTAGATGATAAGTCTAAAATTGCATCTGTCTGGTGCAGAAAAAACACTTAAAAGCAAACAAAACATGACTTGAGTAGATAGCAATTCTTTTTTAAAATAAAATATTCAAACAAGTGAATGCTTTTTTCCCTACAATTTTTATTGCTACAAAGCAAATAGAATATATTGTTTTAGAGACAAGTCAGCAAACACTTAATAAAGAAGCACAGCTAATGCACTTGCCTCCGAGTACATTATCTCATGCCTGTGTTACTTATCTATCCAACCAGTTCCTTCAGGAAAAATGCTACTCAGTTGAGCAAGGTTTTGTGAACTGTGCTGAATTTTGTTTTGTCATCTCCAATAAAACTGGACTTAGATAATTTTTAATTTAAATATGAACTCCTTGAAATATCATTCTTGACATCAGTGAAATTAAGAGAACCAGAAAAATACCAAAATAATAAAAGGAAAAGTGATATCTAGAAGACAAAAAAGATATCACATATTGAATTTGAAAATACCTTAGGTTAGTTTGAAATAGAACAAGGGGAAATGGGAATGTCTGGAAGGTGACGTGATTTTTTCTTTAAGAATACGAGCGTAGCTGTTGTCCAAGTTGTAGGAACTTTACCAGGAACTCATGTAGGGCAAGGACTGTGTCCCGTTCTGCATTGCATCCCCATCTCATCCCAGGGCCATTGACAACTGTCAGTATGTGTTTGCAGAGTGACTTATTGGATGCCTTAAAAACAGTTGTTATTATGTTCTAATTGAGGGTCTTCCAGAGTGGTTTCCTATTTTTCTCTTTAAGGGTTAACTTATAAAAAACCGAGTTGAACAGGAAAAGAACAGAAATTAAATGAGTATTTTACATAGACACATGGATATGCCAATCTACAACCCTTAGAGAGACACCCATTACTTACTCCTTCCCTTTTTCTTATTTAACAAAATACTTGGAGAAAATAATTTTAAAAACATCTTTGTGTATGTATTTATCAAAACAAGATAAAGTAGAGGTCTCTAATACTGAGGCCTAGATTTTTATTAGTTTAAGGCACAAAGTCATTTCTGTTCTACACGGATTTCATGGACTGTGTAAAATGTGTTCCTTCACCTAAAAAGGACTCATATAACTCACTGTTAGAGCTACATATATAATGTATATTTACATAAAATAGACATGAAATGCAAGTTAAATGAGATTGTTTTGACTAAGATTTCCATTACTTCAATATAAATTGTTATGCTTTTTCAAAAAAAAAACCTTCCAGTAAGATACTGAATCAAATCTTATTCTCTGCCCCACCCCTCCACTGCCTCCTTAGTTAACATTATTGGTGTGGTGCTTTCACACACTCAATTATTTGAAAACATTGTAAGTAGAGTTGAGCATATTTTTGTAATAGTAGAGGTTTATTTGTTTCTGGCCCATTGAAAATGGAAATTGAGTGATTAAATTCAAGCTTCCAAAGATACTTAAGAAAATAAATGATCTATTAGGGTTATTTGCTTTTAAATGAATGCAACTGAGCAAATTAAGCCTCATACAAAGTTATGATTTTGATGTCTGATGCTAACTCTTGTGAACACCTGGTTTAGGAGAATAAATGGGTCAAGTCAACTGCTATATATTATATGCATACTTGCCCACTAGCAACAAATAACACTATTAAATACCCCTAATAAAAATGTAGAAAAGAGACATATTGTCTGCCTTGAGGGCATTAGAGGTTTTTAACTAAATTAGGAAAACACAATTGGGAAGTCTAATTGATTTGATCTAAATCTTTAAGAGAAGTGGTCTTGTATAGCTCTCCCAACAAGTACAGGATATTTTATCAGTCTTAACCAATTTCAGTTTCTTGGATAGGATCCAAGTGGCTTTATCTACTTCTAATTTAATAATAGCTACAACTGAAAGGTTGTTAATCATGTGCCAAATGTAAAGATTAATTTCACTTCACATTTTGCACTTACTTAAATTGTGGAAATTAAACTTTTCATTAGTAGAGATAGTCCATAAGAGGATTATTATTTTCCACTATAACTTACATCAAAACCCTAGAACCTGAGACTGAGCTCACATTCTGACCCACTGAACTAATCTCATAGTGGGGTTAAGATTTATGAGTCACTGTTATAGAGAAGATGAAACATTGTTAGACAAAAATGACTAAGTGGAAAACATAGATTTTTAAAAATAAGAATACTGTGTAAGTAGACTTGCTCAATAAGTAGAATAAGAACATGACTATTCAGCATTAAAATTTTTCATTTACAATTCAGCACAAAATTTCAACCATGTACAGTATGATTTTCTATATTCTACACACTATAATTCCAAAATAAAAATAAAAATAAAAATTTATGAAAGCAGCTGTATAAAGGTGGTTACTTCAAATCTGATATACTTTTGACTTAAAGTACGTTATCCTAGAGCATATTTTGTAGATAAATTTCCCTTAAAACAGACCAAGGTATTCATAAAATAAAGTGCTTAAATGAATATTATAAAAGATCCAAGGAAAAGAGGAACATTGGAATACCTACAATTTCAAGAAAACTGTACTAATCCACAGAGAGACTTTTTTTCCCTCATACCCTGAAGAAGAATTAAAAGGAGGACAAATCCAGTCAGGAAAAGATATGATATCTAAAAACAAATTGAACAACTCTGTTTTGTTTGTTTTTATTTTCCCATGAATTGACTGTTTATATTGACTAACAACAAGGAAGTTTATTTATAAACTTTAAGGTGAAAAGAAATAGGGAATTAAATAGCTAAAACTTTGACAAACAGCTTGTGAATTGCTTCTCTGTACACTTGAATTCTAGAATCATATAAAATCAATGGCTATTACTTTTGCATATATTATGTTACTCACTCATAATTCATTCACTCATTCTTGAAGTTAACTCTTAGAAGTAAGGCTTTCTGCTAAGTGCTGAGAAACCATAGCTCTGGTCTGAGAGTTGTTCAGATTTATGGAGGAGATGGGAAGAGAAATACATAAATTTAAATCAAAGAACGATGATAACAAAATATGGAAATTATGGTATAAATATGCATTAATTTTGTGAGTGGTAGAAGCACATAGGAAGAGGAGGCAAAAATAGGGAAGAAGATGAATTAAGTTCAGGGCACAAGTAGTTGGATGTAACTATGGGATCTCCACGCAAAATATTGTGCTACCTGTTAGCTCGTGTACCTTCAGAAGCATTCTAGGTCTTTCTCCTGCCCTCTTCTCAGTGTAGCTGCTCCCTAGGCTGTTTCTTTGTCAGTTACTTCCAGCGGGATTTGATCAGGTGCTGGAGAGACTGAGGACTGGGAGGAAGGGAGACACTAGGATATTTCTCCCCACCCTGTCTGTCTCAAAACATATCTCTAGTGTTTGCTGTGTTGCTTCCCTGTTTCCCAGTCCCAGAAAGACAGATCTGTCCTGGTTGCAGCGATCCCCGGCCTTCAGACTACAGGGACAGTGGCTTCTTTCTGCTACCTTACTTTATATCCTGCTTCATTTTTAGTCTCTTCTATGAGTGATAATAACTGCCACATGTAAATTTACTTTAAATACTCAGAGTGGTTTCCATAGATTTTGGATGGTATATTTGGGACTAATCAACAAGCATTGATGATGAGTTCGTGCAGAGAGGCTGGGTAAATGGACTGGTGGATTGAGGACAGAACCCTAGGGAATATGGCAACAGAGAGAGGAAGCACAGTCTTTGAATAAATCCAAAAAAAATTTTTAGTATAACCAGAAAAAAACAGGATATCTACTTAGTTCCATGAGGCTCCTCAGGCATCCCCTGGACCCAGTACTTGTCGGGTGAGGTTTCTGAAGACACAGAGATCGGGCCACCAGTCCGGTACCAGGACCAGATTTGAAACCCAAATTTGGGTTTCCCATTTCCCTGTCTAGGGTCCTTGTGATCCTGTGCCTTTAATCATTGTTTTTAAAATAGCATGCGATTTGGCATCATTTTCCTGGGTTCACTTGCTCTTATCTTGTATGATGTTTATACTTCCATTTCTTTTTATGTTAAACAAGTACATGGTACTATTCCTCTATATAGGTAGTTTTAAGAAATATATGACATGATGCATCAGAAGTACTTAGAATAGTGTAAAATAATAAGTATAGTTAAAATTATTGAGGGGTTGGTACAATTTATTCAGCATAACAGTGCTACTGGATATTATCACATTATTATGGAAGATAAGCCAGTGGTTGCGTGCCTTGCAGATGCTGGTTATGTGTTTGCTAAAGTTAAGGGTGCTTTTTTTGCATTTGTAAGAACCTTACCATTTGTTTAGTGGAGCCAAATTTAGTTTCAAATTAGGTTTCCACTTTAGAAGTTAGTTTAGTAATTATTTTTTTGTAAAATAATTTTTATACCGTTAGTTTCATCTTAGCTCTGTAATATAGAGCTAAAAATTTCTATTGATATGACCTTTCATTACGTATTTTTATTAGCATGATATTTTAAACAAAAAAGTTTTAAAATTTGAAGGAGATTTTTTTTTCCCCTGAGAGTCTTCATCCTGTCATCATTCTCTTTCTTCTTTCTCTTTTAAAGTTCTCACACCTGAACACTGAAATGTTGAATTACAAGTGAGGACATTGGAAAATTATTAAATGAAGTTATAAAATCATTCTAATTTAAATGAATTATCTCATAGTGTTTTTGCCATTAGTACTTAAAAATTAACCATCATAAAAAAATCAAAACACTTTTAGGGCAGTGTACAGATTCAACCAAAATCCAGCACCATGAACTTGAACTTACCTTCTGGGTCTGCCAGTCCCACTCCTACTCCTGGCTGTTTCATAGGCTCTTGCCCGTTCTGCCCCATCTTCCCTCTGTGTATAAAGAAAATCAAAGATTATGCTATTTTTGGTTATGCTCTCCTAAATGCCAGTGAGGAGGCCAAGACTGCAAAAATAGAATGACATTATATATTCAGATCTACAGTAAGTTACTTGAACGGTAAACATAAACACAATAAATTGCTCTACATAATGTTAATTTTATTTTTTTACTCCTTCCCCACATACATGTTAATTTTAAAATGGGAACTCGTTTATTATTCCTACACAGCCCAAACTAATATCTCAAAATTCAGTGTCTTATTTGTTGACTCATTTATTAAAGATCAGACTAGCATGAACTTTTCAATGTTTTAGAATTTGAGGGTGGTTATTTTCCACTTTAAACTCAAAAATGAGAAGGGTTTTTTATACCTTTATTCTTAGTTATGATGAGTTGTACAGATCTGTTGGTGAGAAGGAAAATTCTGAATTAATAGCGTAAAATAATACTGTAATAACACAGGTTTTTATTTCACTTACTGGCTTCCTTTCAGATTCTTCCTGGATTTTCAGCTGTGTGCAATATACTGGCTTTTGAAGTCTGGCTGCTTGGTCTCTGCTTCAGCTTTGCTGTTTCATGCTACGTGTCATCTAAGGCAAATCTACATAATTTGGTGAAGACTATTTTTTGTTTTGCAATACAAGGACAGTAGCATTAGCTACCTTCTATTTATGAGAAAACTACATGGAAAGTACTATATAAAGTACTCAACACTGTGCTTGAAACATCATAAAATTCAATAAATATAAAGCATTAATGGTAGGCATGCACATAATTGCCATAGAATTCAGCCAAAGCTTGCTACTTACTTTTAGTTTCAGACTCAAACTTGTTGGAAAGCCAACTAGATAATTTATAATACTTTGAGCACTGTGGGTTTGGAATATTGATAATGTAACAGCCAAAAGACTGTACGCCATTTCTCTCTCTTTAGTCAGAAGAAAGCTACATACATAAAAATATTTTGGAATTGCCTTCTATGGACATATATAAGATGTTCTAAAAACTGAAATAAAAATGCAGTTAAAAAGGGTACTTGAACTAAAGAACATCTTGATAGTGTGCTTTCTAGACAATAATTCTAACATAGCAGGAGTTAGTAACAATTCTTACTTTCACAAAAATATTTGGTTTGCTGAACTCACTGAAAATGTAACCATACTTATTTCTTAAGAACCTAATTATACCATATCACCAAAAGCAATCTACATGTTTAATGCAGTCCCTATCAAAGTACCAATGGCATTTTTCACAGAACTAAAACAAATAAGCCTAAAATTTATACTGAACCACAAAAGACCCTATGTAGCCAAAACAATATTGACAAAAGAAGAATAAAGTGAGAGGTATAATACTACCTGATCTCAAACAACATTGATGGTTGCCAGACTGGGGGTGGGTGGAAGTTGGGTGGATGAGTAGAAAAGATGAAGGGAGTAAGAAGTACAAATTTCCAGTTGTAAAGATATCCACAGGGGTGTAATATACATTATAGGGAACATAGTTAATGATACTGTAATAACTACGTCTGGTGTCAGGTGGGTCCTGGATTCATCAGGGTGATCACTCCGTAAGGGATATAAGTGTTTAATTACTACGTTGTACACCTGAAACTAATGCAATATTGTATGTTACTTATAATTCAGAATAAATATTTTAAAATAATCTAATTATATCTTACTTGAAAACTGCTCTAAAGATCCTTTTATCATTCTTCTAGAAATTGTTCAGCACACAATGAAAGAGGAACAGATGTAATTCAGAAATTGTTTTATCTTGAAAGCCATTACATTGCTCCATTTTGACAATTCTAGTCCAAGGTTTAGGCACAAGTTTTTATTGTGATTATGTGAAACACAAAATGCATGCAAAATATTAGAAATTATATATGCACATATACATTTATTTTGGTATATGCTGTAAAAAAGTGGTCAGTCCAATTTCATTTTTTGCTTGTATCTGTCAAGCTTTGGTAATACCACACTAAAGAGACTACATGCACCCTATTGTATATCCTTGCATTCTTTGTCATAGATTAATTGACCATATAAATGAAGATTTCTGGGTTCTCTATTCTATTACATTGGTCTATATATCTGTTTCTATGCCAGTTCCACACCGTTTTGATTATTGTAGATATGTAGTAATTTTTTGTATGGGGCAAAAGTAGGTTTACAGTTATTCATATGGACAATACAATAATTATTAATAATAATACAAGAATAAACTGTTTTGCATACTCACAACTGCAAACCTACTTTTGTCCCACTTTGTACTCATGTGCAGGCTATGCATGTACACATATGCATGTACATACACACATATGCATTTATATATACATGCACATACAGAACATAGCCTATATATACAGATATTCATATGTATATATATAAATATACATATGTAGATATACTCTATATGAATATATACAAAAATTGCTACAAATCTACAATAATAAAACACAACAGGGTAAATGCAGTCTCTTGAAAAAGTGGGGTTGGCAAAACTGGACAGATACAAGCAAAAAATGGAACTGGAACACTTTTTTCACACCATGTAACAAAATAAACCCCCAAAAGATTAAAGGTTTAAATGAAATTATAAAAGTTATAGAAGAAAATGTGGTAAACTCTTTGACATCACTCTTAGTGATACCTTTCTAGGTATAGCTCCAAGACCAAGGGAAACAAAAGAAAAAAAAATAGGACTATTTATTTATTCAAATAAAAGGTTTTTGCACAGCGAAGAAAAGCATCGACAAGACAAAAGACAGTCTCATGGGAGAATATATTTGCAAATGATACTTCTGATAAGTGGTTAATACAAAAAATATGTAGGAACTCATACAACTTAACGCCAAAATGAAAAACAGTCCAATTAAAAGTGGGCAAGAGGACATAGAGATTGCCAACAGACATAAAACATTCTCAACATCACTACGCATCAGGGAAATTCAAATTAAAACCAAAAGGAGATGTCGCATCATCCCTGTCAGAATGGCTGTCATCAATAAATCCACAAATACCAAGTGCTGGCACATGTGGAGAAAAGGGAACCCTCATACACTGTTGGTGGGATTGTAAATTACTGCAGACTCTATGAAAAATAGGACTGAGATCCCTCAAAAAAATAAAAATAAAGGTAACATACCATGTAGCAATTTCACTTCTCGGTATTTAGTTGAAGAAAACAAAAGCACTAAATTGAAAAATATATAGGGGGGAACTTCCCCCTTAAAAAAAAGAGAATTATCTTCTGGAGGGTGGGACCTTTCTGGTACAGGCTTTCCCTGCGAGGTGATTGTTCTAGAAAACCACCTGTATGAGTGTACTAGTTGGAGTTTTTGTGAGAGGCTGCTTTTGGCTTCAGTAACTTTTTTTTTAAGACTCAACGTGTTTGCTCATTTCATGCAGGGTGATTTATGAGTGCACCTGCCCACACCATGATGAGTGCTGAGCAGTTTTTGACCACAAATGGCATGACACCCATACCCCACCTTTCCTTCTTCATCCCATCTCCCTCCAAGCACCTTTTTGTTTCCCCGGATGACATACAGTCATTGCTTCTAATGAAAACTGATTTTAACATTAGGTACTTAGCTAAAATGTATATTAAGTGCATTTCCACAATTGTATAGAAATTTTTGGCAGCATTACGAAGCTAAATGAACTAAAAAAAAGTACCTGTGAGTTGTGTGAAGGATGCAATTTTTCTGAACTTCCAATAAATAATTTTCAGCTCCGAAGATTCTCACTATACAGTGTATAATTTATCTTCATTACTCAGTCACCAAATAGTTACTGAGCACTTATGTTTGCCCAAGCAATAATTGTGTTAGACACAAGGGGGTATATAAAAACACTACTAAATTCTGCCTTTACATATGTATCCCTTGTAATGCTTTACAAAAGAGAATTTTTGCTTGTGCTTATATGACAGAACAAGAGCGTCCTAGGCAGTTTTGAAAGACTTTGATTTACAAGCAAGATAGGAAAATGGGCAAGAAATCGAAACTGGAATCTGGTATGTAGTAAAAGTATGTAATCTACTTCTATTTCAGATATTCGATATCAAGGAAATGATACAGTTGACTCTCCAAAGGTTGTAACTCCATCATCAGTGCTAAATTAGTATTTTGAAAAGCAAAGATAAATGGCAAAGTTGTTACAGGATGTATGATGCAAAACCTTTCGAAATCATATGATATTTGCAATTTACAAAGAGGAATTTAATGAATTCGCTAAAATTCTCTTCAAACTGGATTACCAGGGGCCAAGAACCAATGAGGTCAGACTTCTTTTAGAAATGATTTTCAATAAAAAAGAAGTGATTAAATACAAATAATTTTATTGATCCATGGCTAAATCTTAAAAAATAAAAGACAGACATGTGATCCAACAAATGCTCAATTTATGTAGGAAAAATATAACTTGAAAATCACAAAATAAGCATGTTTTCTACGTACAGATACATTTCCCCCATCATTTTGCTTTTTGTAAATTGAGCCATTATCTAATGTGAGTACTATTCTGCAAATCAAAATGAAAGTTTATGTAAAAAACCCTTGACATTAAAACAATAAGAAATAGAAATTCCACTCCCAAGAAAGTTTCACTTAACTTTGGAGAAAATGAAAAAGACCCTTTAACAGGGTTCCATCCCAGGGGTCTGCAAGGTCTTTCTGTAAAGGGACAGAATGGTCTCCTTTGAAGGGTCTCCCTGTCACAATCACTCACGATTGTCCCCGTAGTGTGAAGTGGCATTAGCAACACGTAAAGGAATGGGTGTGGCTGGCTTCCAATAAAACTTAATTTATGAGCCTGAAATTTCAATTATATATGATTTACATGTGCCATGAAATGCTATTCTCTACTGTTTTTTCTTTCTAAAACATGTAAAAATTCAAAAACTATTTTTAACTCACAGATCTTACAAAACCAGATGGCAGGCTGGATTCACCCTGGCCTAGATTCTGGATCTACATGGATCATCAGTGTTTTTGAAAACCCAGAAAATTACTACTGGGGAGGAGAAGGGAAGGTCTAAATGTTTCAATTTTTATATTGGAACAGACATAACCTACATATTTATCTTGGCTGCTGCTGAATTCTGCCATCAATATGACTAAATCCATTTTAGCACATTCTAAATGAGAAACTAGTTTTAATTTGATTTGCAATATGATTTATTTTGAGGCTTCACATACGATAAATGAACCTTATTCCAAGAGTATCTACTCAGGGACCTATGTACTACATGATATTTGTTCTAGAGAATACGGAAACACTCAAAACCTTTGATTTTACTTGTTGTGAGATTTACGGTTGAAAAAGATGTGTGAGGAGCCCAGTGTGTTACCCACTTCAAATATGATAAGTGAGTTCTTTAAATATGTTTAAATCTCTCCTGATTCACAGTAAATGAATCTATGTTTATCTCAAGTAACAATAATTTTTATTTGGTTTTTATGTGATTAAAGTGCAACTCAGCCATGGCTAATCAGATTTTTTATCAGTTTTTCTATTAAATACAAATTGTACTAATTAAGTAATGCTGGTAGTGACCAGCATTCATCCTTAGAATTAACTAAATTAATCCGGTCTTTCCTGAATAGTCTATTATTTATGTAAGCATGAACAGTGGAAGTGCTTCAGGGACAATGACTCAGAATTGGATAATTATCTGGTTATTTCCTGTTCAGTGTTAAGAAGAGCTTACTCATGATGCTGTTAGCTTTGTAGTGAGAAAAAAAGAACCACTTACATCCTTGGAATAGGAAATAGATTAGTCTCCCCTGCAGTGCTGCTGCTTCCTTCACTGTCCACGCTATACCCACTGCCAAAGCTGCTGCCCGAGGAGCCGGTGGACACGGAGCTTTCTGCAGGCCGGTGATTGGTAGGCTTTGCTGCATGGTGTGGGAAGAGTCAACACCACAGTCAATCAGTGATGCTCCCAGTGATCTCCAAATGCAGAATTATGCATTTTCTTCATTTACACGTATAAAGAAACAGCTCTAGCAAGAACTCCACATTTCTTAACCTGCCTTTCATTTTGTTTTCCTTAAGGGATAATGCACAGTGGCAACGCTAGCATACAGGATTGCTTTATTGGACATAAAGGGAAAAATCATCACCTTTAGGGATAAACCATCATATTTTCAGCCTGAGTTAAACAGTATATAACTATTCTACTATTATTATTTGTGGTTTAATTGTACAGTACTGCAATAATGATATGGCAAGCAAATACAAATTTTGGCTATTTCATGGAGAAAGGAATTGAGAGAGTCAGGTAGATAAAAACAGCAGGATAAGAAAAGATTGCTTAATTATTTCCATGTTAATAACTAATAATCTATTTTTCTGTTGAGAAGTGAAGATGCAAAATAGAACAAATTTCAAGAAGTGATTGAAAATTCTGTGCTTGCTTGTACGTAGCTCTACCAACTGTCTCCAGCAGGTTATTCAATTTGAAGATATTTGTTTCCTTTAAGCTTGTCTTAGTTTGTGACCAGCACTTATTTTTAAAATTTCATGAGTTTGATTTTTTTGATATAAGAATCTATGCTCCTATAGAAACATAATACTTCTGTGCTGTAAATTATGCAGTAGGAGTATAGTACTGATATTATTAGTGGAGTTCTAGATTAGAGGAGATTTGGAGGAACTTTTGATGTAAAAAGAAGAGAAGGTAAGTGTTTCCTCTCATTTTTGTAGATAGAAGATTCTCCAGGCAGATTTTAAAATTGTTAATTATTCTCTTCCATCTGGTCAGAATTTGAGAGCATGAGCTTTGATCTTACTGATGTGGTTTTGAATCCCAACACATTTTGCAGGAAACCTAAGAAGTCTCAGTTTCCTCATTTGAACATAATGGGGTCAGTAATGCCTATCTCATAAGCTTGCGCCTACGAGGAGTAAGAGAAAGCCAGAGCCTAGTGACTTACTCTTCTTCACTGTGCCATACCCCCAAGCTCTCATCAATGGCTGTCCCTTACTGTCCTTGAGTGTATCTAGTCCCCGACAGTAAATTTGCCTGGGTTCTCTTCTAATTCTGGACTGTTTAAGTTACTAAGCTAAGGGTCTCTCTTTCATTGATACATCTCTGTTCAATCAAAAGCTTTGTAAGCAGTTGGGATAGATTCATACCACTGGATGAATAGTTGCTAATTTTTTAACAATCCTTAGATATCGACATAATTCTTAAGGAACTACATATAAGCACAAGGACTTTGATGTGGTGGAATTTTAATGTAGTCAATATAACCAAATGACGTGAAAATACAGAGATGAGGGAAACCATGTAGGGGCAGGAACCATCATCAGGGAAATCAGGATTGAAGCTTGCAAAAATTTTAGCTTTTTCCTTATTTCAGGACAACATATCCTCTGAAGCTGCCAGAAAATTTTGTATCTCTTCCAATGATAGTAGGATCGCTTTCTCAGAATAGGGGGAAAATTAGAAATATTTGTTAGTCAATTACCTATCAGGTGTCTGTAGCTAGCAATAGCTATTTAGAAAAAGGCTTGAATCCTGATGAATAGCCAGTGACAAATGAATTACTAGTAACCCACAGGACTAGATTTGCAGGAACAGAATGTTTGTTTAATATTTTCTTCAATTTATTTAGAAGAAACCCAAATAGTGTACTAGATGTTAAACATTCAAAAAATAAGTTAAAAGTGGAAAGATATTGACTGATACAAAATTATTAACATTTATAAAGTAAACTATTTAAGTAACCACATAATAGATTAGTCAACTGATTGTAAACATAGGAAAGCTGTTACATATTTTGATTGTCATATAATCCAACCAACAAGATTGTTTATATTTTTAGTATGATACTGAATAAAAAAACTTTAATTTCATTGACTGGAAAATCATAATATACTATTTTCAAAGACAAATCTTAACTTATCTATTTGTAAATCAATGTATTTTTACTAAATTAAAACCATTTTCACCCAGAAGAACAATCTCATAATGTATCAAAATAGCTACATTATAGTAAGAATGCCTTATTTACATTTAAAATATTAAATCTTTCTTTTTGGAACTTTGATTTTACTTGATATAATTTCTAGTTCTATTCCCCTTCTGGGAAATTTGAGATGCGCACAGAATGCAAAACAATATAAGAAAAAAGGAAGAAGGTTAGAAACACAGGGTCCGGCCGAAGTGAGGCCTGCTTGAGTGCAGTCAGTATGGAACGTGAACGTTTTGCGTGAGATGGACAGCAATTTGAACATTTCACCTAAAATGTCATGTGGTGTGCTTGAGTGTGATATTGTTACATTACAGAATCACATGCTTATGATTTTGTAATAAAAGATTTTGCAATTAAAAAGGGAGCATTATTTGTGCTGGACCCTGTATATTTAAGCAAAGACAGTTTTTCATTTTATTTAGTTGCATAGAAATCTCCTTTGGAAAGACAATGCAAATACTGTCCATTTAAATGCAAACAAATGGCATTTTATAAGAATATAAAAAGAAAACGAAATCTATGGGACATTTAAAGATATTGGAATAAGTCTCATCTACCTAACATCCTTGCAAACAAAATTACATGTAAGGTTGAGTCTAAAGAAATTTTGGGTTGTTAAAAGTTAGGCAACTAATTTAAATAAATATGGGTGTTTGGCATTGTCTTAACAAAACATCTGGTGCTTCACTGAATTTTTAATTCTTAATCTGTTATGTAAATGTAGGGTAGAATTAGATAGCCTGACATTAAGTTTTTGAAAATAAATTCAATTAAAATGCAGAATGGACCTTCACTTTTTACCAGGCCATATCTATCATAGCATAAGCAGTCAGTCAAACTCTCTAGTTTGCTTCTAAAAGTTCTTTGTCATCTGTTCTTTCTGAATGTATCTCCCATCCGTAATTCTTTGTGTGCTTTACCTGGGAGCCCACTCAGACCATTCAGCCTGACTCCCTTTGGTCTGGTTTTCTTTTACCTGAACTTGACTGAGGCTGTTCTTTCCAATTTTGTTATGCTTCCTCTGTGCCTGTCACTTTTTCATATCGAAATTACACTTATCAGTAGAGGCCCGGCTCAGATCAGCAACAGCCCTGCTTCCTGCACTTGCCTCATCTCACCAGTCAGAAGTGACCACTCCTGTGCCTGTGTTCTCAGCACAGGGTCACATATCTTTTCTTGACAATTACTGCTTTCATCTTTGATTGTAGTCGTTATATTCATGTCATTGTTCAAAGACCAGCCTGTGTTTTCTCCAGTGCAGCCTTCGTAAAAGCTTATCCTGGGACTATGCTACAGCAACATTTAATAAAATAAAAATAATAAATTAATAATTGTTTCCTTTAACCAAACAGCTAACGCATCTAAATGACTTAGAAATATTTCATATTATCCAGCTGTGTGTTTTATAGAAATTATCAATTTGCCATCAACGGCAGCTTTAGTCTGTCATACTATACAGAAAAATGTGATCATTCAACTAGATGTTTTGTTTTCCCCATCCCCACAAAAGTGGTGATTTAAAGAAATATTTAATGATAATACACTAAATGTGAGAGAGCATAGCTTTGTCAACCTAAAAAAAGTTCGTAACAGACCATGGATATTATATATAAATATTTAAAGTGGAATGACAATAGAAAATGATATATAGAGTAACATTCCACGGGGACCACAAGGAGGCGCTATTACAGACACCAGTACTTGCATTAGTTCCACTCCTTGTCTTAGCATTTCTATGTTCTGAAGAAATATTTTAAAACATTAAAACTAAATACTTTTCATAATTTTTAGATTTCAAAATTGACAATTTAAAAATATTTTACCTTGCTTAACTCTTCCAACTCTTCATCAGAGTTCCGGAAATCATGGGCCTATCATGCGTGGATATGTCATGTGTCTGTGTATCACACATGAGGAATGCGTGTTTTACAGAAGGATGGAGGTTTATTTAACAATAGGGCATTTCTGGAGACTACCTTTTCATGCGTACTTTCTTTGTGGATTCTTATTTGTCCTATCGAGTAAATAAATATATGATAGAATGAGCACACTCTGGGAGAGAGGGCCCCTGGTCCCTAGAGGAATAAATCCTAGGGTGCTAAATCATTTTTGTGACTCGATTATTGATGGGTCTTTTCGGGTAAACAAATTTTATCTTCTGTGAGGCAATTTAATCTGCTTTAAATTATTTTTGACCTCTTCATTTCTCCCAATGATAGATGGTTAGACATCGTTCTGTTGTATTACTCCACTGTGGCTAATCTTAATTAAACGTAATAGTGTCTCTTTGGCTGCACATCTGTCTTCAATTAGTTTGCTCTGTGTCTTTCTTTTCCCGGCCACCACGATAGTCCTTAAAAATGCAGAACTATCACTGTACCTACCACACGATGGCAGCGCTGTGCTCAAAATCCGCAGATAGGAATTGAAGACAACTTTACAAGGTGGAACCATGGAAATTAAAAGCTGGTCAGGACTCTAGAGCTAACCTGCTCCTGAGCCCTGTTTTCGCCTATAGGAAAACTAAGCCCTGGAAAGATTAAGTGACTTGTGTCAGTTGGCTCATTAATAAGGACAGAAAGAGAATCAAAACTAGAAAATCCTATCTACTTTTCTATCGCATCCAATTATGTCAGATAAAGTTTATGAGCTCTCTGCCTACCTCAAAATTCATGCTAGGAAAGTATAAAACCTTGCTGCCTGTGATATTCTGTCATTGATTTTATATCCTTTGGTTCCACTCAAAACTATTGTCAAATATTTCAAGAATAATTTATAATGCAGGTAGCCTGCAATTTCCCAATCACTTGGTTGATACAATTTTAATATTATACTCATAAATACACTCTAGGATTTAAGGTCAACTACTTGAAGTTAAAATAAATTATTTAATAATTATTTTGTTTATTCCAATTGTTTAATGATGGAACTGAAATAACCATCTGACTATATTAGAAATTGTGTATTTAGAGCAGGTATTGCTTTTTCTTTAGCCGGCTTTAACTTTGTTGGTGTTTACCTCTATCTCCCCACTGCCACTGTCTATCTTTCCCTCTTTACCCATCAGTCAGCATCCTGTTGTCTCTGTTAAAGAGACTGCAGTTTTATCTCATTTGTCAATTTGAGTGTATACCTGAAAACAAGTTTTAAGTTCCATGGTTAACAGCATTATTTGGTAGATTTTCCCTTTAAATTATGTCCAATAACTTTTTAAATATGTCCTATTGAAGCTCAGGCATATTAAGAAGAGATGTGCATCTTATAAGAATTTTAGAAGTTTTATATATTTTTCTAACTTGACTTCAGTATACTCATTATTCATTTTGGAAAGATTTAGAACAAATCAGATACTAGAAAAATGACAGAGGTAGTAGTGTTCACATACTCCCAAACTACACATTTTCACAGATAAAAATATTGAAAATAGGTAACTGCCTTCTATATCAGTCATCTGTAAACTTTGGTATGTTGGGGGTAGAAGACGAAGAAAGGTGAAAAAATTTGTAGAAGTTTTCACATACTCCCCAAATACAAGTTTTCACAGATAAAAATATTGAAAATAGACAACTCTTGACTTCTAGGTCAGTCTTTTGTAAACTTGGGTGTGTGGGGGTGGCAGACAAAGGACGTTGAAACATTTTTTATTTGAAAAATTATTGGTTAAGAAAACCAAAGACATTAAAAACATAACAAACCATGAGAAATGGAATGTGAAGTATCTTTCTCCTTATAAAAATCAAATGTCTTGTCTCAACACATTTCCTATTCACATAGTAGCACTGCTCAGAGAGGGAGATGGAGACGTGAGCCCACTATTTCTATGTTCCAGAAAAGGTGGTGAAGCTCTCAATCACGTTCACACTCTTCCCTCTCCATCCACACTGACTTTATGACTAAATTGTTCATGACGTTCTAATGATCAGTTTAATAATCTGTTTTTACCTATCAGTAATTTCCACGTATTCCACATGGTCCCTATTCACTCATTCTCTGTCTGTGTAGAGAACAGACAGATTCAATGATCACTCGGGGAACAGAAGTAATAGCAAGCAACTTCAACATAACAGGTGTTTGGAAATGAGAGTGGAGTTTAACTAATAACATGGTGGACAGGGGTTTTTTCTTACGTAAATCTATGTGATGGCTCAGTACACTACAGTCCTTGCACTTATGCTATAATGTTGCCTTTTAGCTGCCTCTTCCTCGTTGAAGGTGTTTTTGGTTCTGAACTGGTTTGGAAGAAGTCATTTAAAGTAAATACAACTTACATGGGATCAAAATTTTAGAGGAAATAATGGAAAAAATGGTTGATTAAGACATTATCATAAATGAAAACTAAGAAGGCGAGTACATTTTATCTTTCATAAATTTAGGTTAAACTCTACCACTGTCAACATAAATAGAAGTAACAAAGAATTTACCCAGTACCAAGTTTTGGTATTTCTGCTGAGAGATGCAAGCACAACTGTAACACAATAAAGGTTTTTATCTTCAAAAAATTAATAATGAATAATGTTTGAAATAAAAAACATTCAAGATCTACATCAAGTGTTCAAGGGCAACTATTGTCAATATTCATTTCATTTTCCTTTGAAGCAGAACTATCCTCTGTCTTGCAGTTCACTTGCAAAGCATGCAGAATTATTTGAGTAATTATGAAAATAGATTTGAAAATATTCCTATATCATTCTAAAATGACTTATATCATGCATACTTCAATAACAAAGATATTATCCTTAAATGGAATCCAAATAGTTTGATTCATACAAAAATCCTGCTCAAAGAAATTATATTTCCAGTATAAATAAATACAAATTACCATATTTTTGGGACTATAAGATGCACTTTTTTAACCACATTTTTTGCTTCAAAATTTTCCCCATTTTTCTTCTTTAAAACCTAGGTGTGTCTGGGGTCTGCACCATAAGACGCACCTAGGTTTTAGAGGAGGAAAACAGGAAAAATTTTTTGAAGCAAAATATGTGGTAAAAAAGTGCATCTTAGAGTCTGAAAAATACAGTAATAACAGCAGACTGACTTATATGGCTAATACTACATACAACAAACAGTGAACAGTATTTTTTCACCTCACTCAAATGTAGTCAATGGCTACAAAGAGGAGTTTAGAAAATTATTTGATAAAGACTTGTCCAGCCACATGGGATTTAACTTCTCATTAATTTCATTAACTTCTCTGCCTTCCAAATAAATGATTTTCAAATACTTTCCTCCTGTAGTTGATTATATCCCATGTGAAGACTATTAGCAAGAATCAGAGCCAGAACAATTAAATATATAATTAATTATGCTTCCAGATATTTCTAGACATGATTAAATTTGGTTGCATATAAACACAAGTCAATGAATTTTTCTCTTTCAATTCCAGTTGAGGGTGCACAAAACTCTCTCTCATTCTTCATAATTCTTCCCAGCTATCTTTAATTGGTTATTCAATAATCAATACTGGGATGAAAGTTTCACAGGGACAGCGATTTTGTCTGTTTTGTATACTACAGTATTGCTAACATTTTGAAGAGGTCTGGAACATAATATTTATTTATAAATAAACATGTATATATGAATGTAATAAATGATGAAATGACATAGGTAGTTCTGATATTATTTTCTATAAATGATAAATACATATTTTATTTTTCTCTTTTGAGCTTTAATTATTTAAAAACATGCTAAATTATATACTTGAACATTAGGGTCAAGAACTTGGTAAGAGGTAAAAACTTAATTTTTCCTCAAATTTGAATCAAAGTGATGACCTTCAGTTTTTCTATTGTTATTTCCACCAACACAATTAATCTGCAGTATATAGATTCAGTAACATAGAGAATACAATAAAAAAACTTACAAAAGCTAAATAATTTATAAACAATTGTTTTTTCCAATAAATTTTACTTTAAGGTAAGGACACATTAAACTTATTCTACTTTTATAATACTCTCTCTCACTCCACCTTAGTTTGGGAATAGCTTGATTAGCTGATAGGCAATTTACCAGTCAGATTTAAAAGTAAGAAAGAATGAATATGAACATATAATTATAATTTAATCTAAATCCTTTCTAAGAAAATATTTTGAGTGAAATATGAAATGAAAAGTTGTTGTCAATAACTACATTAAATGAGAAAGGAAAGAAGGGGTTCTGAAATGCAATATAACAGATAAAAGGCATACAAAATTTAGAGACACATATAATCATATGTTGGGAGAAACCTCTAATTATCCAATGTCTTTGGTTCTAGAAAAATTATGATTGTGCTTAGGTATAGATCAGTGTCTCTTAAACATTTTGATCTCACCTATAAGTGGAACCTAATCAACAAAACAAACACGCAAGCAAAATATAACCAGAGACACTGAAATAAATAACAAATTGACAGTGACCACAATGGTAGGGGAGGGGGGAACGGGGGAACATAAGGGAAGGGCCATTAAGGAACAT
>CM052549.1:35817468-35828752 GCA_028533065.1 Trachops cirrhosus | reverse complement strand
AAAGAAAAAAAGAAAGAAAGAAGAAAGAAAGAAAGAAAGAAAGAAAGGGAAAGAAGGAAAGAAAGAAAGGAAAGAAAGGAAGAAAGGAAGGAAGGAAGGAACGAAGGAAGGAAGACAGACACAGATGAACTCCTTTTACATTTAAAAAAATTATTGAATTTCCCAAAGAACTTTGAGTTATACCTATCAATATTTATCATATTAAAATTTAAAATAAATTAAAAATAAACAATCAAGTAAATTTTTCACTAGCCATCAAATCAGTCCTGACATCTCATGTAAATGCAGGAAAACTCCACTGTACCCTTGAGAAAGAGTAAGACTAAAAAGGGAAATAACATCTTAATATTCTTAAGAACTTTTTGATCTTATAGACCCCTACCTAGAGGGGTCAAGGACTCTGTGACAAATAGTGGTCTAGACCTACAGTATAAAAATGAAGTATTAACTGTGAAGCTGAGAAAAAAGCAATTAGCACCAGGCTTTTATGACAGTCATCTTAAACCACTACATACATTAACATTCATTCTATGGTGTCTTTTAGTTTTATATTAAAAACATCAAGTTGTTAGCTTTTCTTGAAAATATTTATTATTATTGATATTGTTATCCTTTTAAAATTTTTTAATCTTCTTCAAAACTTATGCCATCTAGAACTTCCAAACTCCAGGAATATAAGATCTAAATTAAAAATTTTATGTATCATAATAAGTTGCTTGTCTGTCCTTTCTTGCTTTAAAAAGCTACTTTATGACATGCAGAGACTTAGAGTAAATAATGAGATATGCTGGCATAAAATAATATAAATTCTTTCATAAAAGGGGCTTTCTCTACATAGTTTTTAAAAATTTCTTGTACATTAAAAGTTGGATGGAGACAAAATAGTTATTTACATGTATAGAAATTTGAATTACATGGTATAAAAAGTTCAAAAGTTCAATTGTTATTTACATATATAGAAATTTGAATTATATGCTATAAAAAGTCCTTTTCTATATCTCTCTATATAGATTCTAAGTTCATTTTATAGTCAAATTAAAATATAATGTGACCAATATAATTTTAAAAATGTAGTTTTGAGTTTGTAATGAAGAGAAGCCAATTTTCCTTTTCTTTCAAGAATATAGCAGAAATTTTTTTCTACTGTCTCTCTTGTATGTTTAAAATTAGGGATTTATGCTCCTGACTTTGTTCAAGGATTTTCTCCTCAAAACTTATCTGTTTTTGCTTGATTTATAATATCAATATACTGATTAGTTTCTCTTCAAATTATCAATTTAACTAATTAATTAAAATTTCTTTCAGTATCTTAAAGATGAGATACTGAAGTATTGATGTATTAAGCTATGATTATATATATATTATCCATATTTGTTCAAAATCCTGTATTTCTAATATATGTTTTTACTTAAAACCCGTAAGTGGCTCCTGAATAATTAATTATGTATTTACACATTCTACACAGTAGTGAAATAAAATGAAAAAAGGATAGTTTCCCAATCTGCCTCAGAACACATGAAGATTCCTTTATCCTACCCCATACCCGTATGTCACCCCCCAAATCATCTTGTACAATGAAGAATGGGTGAAATAGCATGATTTTACATAATGTAATACATGTGGATGAAAAGTGGGAAAAAATTAAGTAATTCATGGATAGTTAGATATCTGGATTTAGGCAATACTGTTAAGTAGCCAGGAAATGCCTTTGGAATTCCTCTGCCTTAGGTAGCATTTCCCTGGTTCTATGGTCCCTCCTGCCCAGGTGACAATGTTCCCGGCCCCATGGTCATATTGTACTCTTTGTCCAGGCTCCCTCACTGTGTCCCCATCAGCCTTCTCATGCTCCATGCTTCTTATTTCTTTTCGCCATCAGCATTTACTTTTCTGTCTCATTTCCTCAGAGTTCTGCTCTTTGGTGGTAATTTCATAAATTAACTTTTTAAAAAAATAATTTTCTTAAGCCCAAAGTAAAGTTGCATTTCAAAAATTAAGTTTAACTTTGTTAAAGACACATCATAAAAAGTATTTAAGGAACTTCATCATGTTAAAATCAGGCCTTCCTCTTCTTCTCAGATAATGTATTAACAGTCACATCCAATTACACAGGCCCACAGGTAGGTCATTTGACTAAGGCACAGCAATACTGAAGACAACTTTGATACTTAGATGGGCCAGTTGGTCTTGCTATTCATGTCAGATGAAATGAACACAGAAGTTGCCAGTGTGAATCAGACACACGCTATGTGGATGGCTCCGTGCCGACCCAAGGCTACTACTGGAAAAGAACAAAAATCTCCATTGATGGTAGGTCAGTGGATTCATGTTTGTGAATGAAGGTCCATACACAAGAGACAGTGTCATACGGTCAGAGCAATTCATTCACTATCTGTGACTCTGCATATGTACAGCAGAGACGGTTCTGGCAATAACTGTTAGAAGACTAGAGAAAGAGTTGGAAATCATAATCACTCTAAGGAATGACGGTAACTCTTGAACAAAACTTTAGAAAAACCGATCATTTTGATTTTCACAGACACCAAAACAAAACAAAAACCTCATTTCCAGAGAAATTAGGCATAGAACTTTGAAAGCTGATACCCAATTTGATTCTCTCAGATTTTGTTTTATGTTTGCTGTATTCAAATCATTACAGTTTCTATTTCAATTATATTAAACTATCCAAGGATTTTTTTACGGTTTTCTTTTTTTATGAATACATTCAAATGAGGAATATAGATCTTTTTATTAACCTGTTACAAATGTTACAGAAGACTTCACCTCACAACAAACTCATTCTGATTTCTCTTCTCCTTGATTTCTCTTTTGCGCCCTCTCCATAAACAGGAAATACAAAATCCCTTCTGACCAAAAGTGACCGTCTCCTTCCAGTTCGAAGAGAATGAGACACTGATTAGCTAACACCTTTTGTAACGGTTCCCTCCATGCCCAGTGCCCGCCCTGTTTCCCAACCCAGCCACCCACTACCACTTGCCCAGGAGAGTGGCTCCCACAGAGTGATGGCTTAGTAAGAGTTCCCCACAGCAACATAAGAATATGAAGCTCTTCTTTGACAGGTGCCGCAATGAGCCTTACTGAAAGTGGAGTTTCCAGCAGCGGTCTGTGGAAGTAGCTTCAGGCCTGTCTCCTAAATCTCGGCCAGGCCAACAAACTGAAATCATAATCCCCGCCCAGATTCATCTTCCCACCTAACCTCACTGACCCATCCCGATAGATCTAATTGCCCAGAGTGGGGGGACAATTTCTATTCACTCTGTGTTATTGGCTCGAAACTTAAAACTCACCAAAACTCTTAGTATCAAACAAAAATAGCTCAGGATTTTCAAACTGAACTTAAAATGTAATACATTGAATGTCAAATAAATTCATTACCAAGGTTTTAAGAATGCTTCAATTTGTTTTCTGTTTTTTTTTCATCTACTTTTAAAACTCTCTTCCTTGGTTGGTGTCACCTTCTGAAATAACAGGGCCTGCATTCAACCAAAACAATTAGCTTGAAAAAACCATTTCCAGGGATTTCTAAATACAGAGAGTTGTTTCGGCGTCAGGATGTTCTGGCACAATCTGTCTAATCTTTCCCCTCAGGTTTCCAGCCATGCAACTAAATACCGGAGGGAAAGAAAAAGTTCTTTTTGGCTCACTCCATAATTATTGCCTGACCCATATTTTATGCTACTTCAAGCAGAAATCTGCTGAAAAGCTCAGGAAAAAAAGACTGAACAGCTCTTTGGGGACAATTTTGTCCCCCTTGACAGAAATGACTACAGATACTGACGCATCCCACTTGTGCAGTGAGAGGATTTTATGTTCTTGGTTTGTGGCAGTTTAATCATCAGCCTTCAGAAAAGAAGATCATGTAGGCAGAGGAAGTCTAAATTGTATTCTGCCATTATTTCTAGCGACCTCCAATCATTTGTTGGAACTTGAATAAGAAAAAAAATAAGTAAATGACAGTTGTTTTTCTTGAAATCAGGGGAGTTTAATTTCAAGGAGCCAATGTATTTAAAAAACAAAGGCTTAGGCCTAGTAACAAGACAAGGGTTATGCTGCTGATTTTGAAAATTTCTAGCTGTGTGTTCTTGTATTCTAGTCCTCTGACTCTCTTAACTGCTTGCTCAGAAAAATATCTGCAACAAATACCTCATCTACTAGGTGCGATAACATGAGAAAATGGGTGACAAAACACTTTGTATGACGTGAAGAATTATTTCAATACAGAGTACTACTTTCAGAATGCAGATGGGATTATGTGAGCTTGACTGTGAGGATTAAAGTGGGAGACTTTTATCCAATGTATTAAAATTAATACTAATACTTATTCTGCAGTTAGTGAACAGGAACTTGATGACTATATGTTTACAACTCTTACCACTTTTACTGTCTAAGTTTTGAACTCATTATATGGCATTTTATATAAATTTAATCCTTTATTTGCCAATTAGTTGTTTGGCAAAATGCATGGTTGAATTTTATTCCTGGTAACTTTTTAGTAACTATATTGTAGAAAACAGGGCATTTGCTTTATCATCTATTAGAATAAAACTGTTAAACAAGAATCCATACTATGGCATGTTGATACTCTTTTGATAGTAATTTCAATAAAGAATGATTTCAAGATTCAATCATAGGACCTTAAATGTATGAGAATATCCATCAAAGTATTATTTGTAAAAAGGGGATTAAAAACAATTTACTAAAATTTTAACAATAATATTTATTTAAGAAAATGGGCAAAATACTATACAGTAACTTAAATCATGATAATTAAACAAAGAATGTGAAATAAAGGAAGCAATTGACTACTTTGATATTTATAATTACAATATATTTGAAGGAAGAAAATGAATACCATTAAGAAATCAACAAAACTTACTTGATGAAAAAAGGTGAGAGGAAGAATCTTAAGTACTTTTGGAAAGTACTAGTAAAGCTAACTACAAAAGAGAATTTGTGCTTTTGAGCTAATCTATAAATTGGGCACATTCAGAATTATGCTAATGTTTAAGCCAATTGTTTCCTCAGTTACCTGGCTAATTCAAGAAACGTCACAATGGTTTACCCTCCATACTGCCACATACATCTTCCATAGCCCCTAATGTCTAATTAGTTGGGACAAGAGTGTATTATATTTTTAAATTTTCTGAGAATACAGACAATTTCTATAGTATAGTACAAGGTTTGATTTTAACTTTGTGGAAGTATCGAATCATAAAATCAAGCATTTTAGGGTTGGAAGAGACCAAAGGTGCAAACATAGCTATCCTATTTTTTTAAACTTTATTTTCTATATGGTTTTGAAGATAATTGATATAATCACCCTTGTTTGAGTTTTGTCACTGGTAGTGGCACTCTTTCTCCAGGAAAATTCCACAAATTCTGTGTCATGTTAGGGACAGATATAAATTTGCTTTCTTTTCTGATCACAGCTATGGAATCAAGTTTAGATGCATTTCCAGAGCAAGGTCACATAGAACCTGTCTTTCTCTATCCAGGAAACTGAGATGATTGTGAAGTAGATCAGATGTGAGAGAAAGAAATAGTGGAAGCCTTGCCTAAGAGTAGCCCAACTCCATTATTTACTTACATGTTTATGTAAGCTCTGTATTTGGAAATAATTTTCTATCTATCTTATAATGTTTTTGACATGAAACTTTGGTCTGCTCCCCAAAGCTCTATCATTACAACTCTCACCTACAGTGGAGCAGTAACTATAAATACTCTATTGCAAGGAATCAAATGAGAAAGCAAAAAGTGACACACTCAGTTTAAACTGCATTGTATAACAATGGCTCAGAACCCAGTAGTTTATGAATGAAATAAAGATACTTTATTTATTACACAGGCACTTGGATATTCACATGCCCAACACGATACACTTGACAACTACGGAAACATGAGTGGAAAATGTCTGTTTGTAGTATAGAGAACTTTCACC
Organism: Trachops cirrhosus; assembly: GCA_028533065.1. Taxonomy (NCBI): domain Eukaryota; kingdom Metazoa; phylum Chordata; class Mammalia; order Chiroptera; family Phyllostomidae; genus Trachops; species Trachops cirrhosus. The sequence continues at coordinate 35,822,796 of CM052549.1, read as the reverse complement.
ATGGAAAGGTGAATGAGTGCATTAACAATTTTTCCTTTACTTTCCTCTAAGAATTTCCAAAATCCACTGAATTTTTTAAAAGTTACACTTGAAATGATATGTAACAAAAACTGATCTACATTATTAGCTGGTACACTAACTTGAGAGCAGTTTAAAGTTTTATCACAATGCAACATACTTATAGTCATGCTTGAACAGATTTGGTTAGTAGCATGCATTCCATTCTGTCATATGAATACCATTAATCTATTTCCCAACAAAAGTCAAAAGATGCCCAGTGCATAGAAAAATACAAATCACTGTAGTCAGTATATTATGGGACTGATCTTGGGACTTACATGGTGATGATGAAGTCCTGAAATGCCATGCCCACAAAAGCACATTAAAAAGTGGATAAACATATTTTATCAGACAATCTCTAAAAATTAAAAGATGAGGACTTTAAATTTGGGGAATGTTCTTGCTGTGTGCTTTGAACAGTGCCTTTCTGCTCACCTCCTTCTGGCTTGACTGGTCCATCAGACATCACCTTCCTGAGGGCTAGCTGGCTTTGGTCTTGGTTGCCATTGGCTGGTGGAGGCAGATTATCAGACTGAGTTCTTTGAATGGGGAGGACTCCTGCTATGCTGTGTCTGTGCTGCTTCCTGGCATGATTAGACTGACCGCTTTTATGTGCTGCTGTGGCAGTGTGGGTGAAATGGAAACCCAGAGTATGTATCCTCAGATGAAACCAGCTTAAATGTTAGTCATGCAAACAGAAGTGATCTTTTGCTCTATTAAGTTGTGTTTTAAAATGCCAAAATGACACCACATGCACAGCACTAAAGGGGGTTAAAACTGGCTGTTTCTTTGGAAATGATGACTTTGGGAGATTGGGGGAATGTGTTCATCTTTCTCCATTGTCTGGCTGGTGCCTCCTGGAAGTAACAGCACACCTGCATTTGTGAAAATCTCTACTTAAGCTTTATGTATCAGTTGACTAAGTTTTCACCAATTAAATAAAAATGCAGCAGTTAAATGGGTCAATTGCTATGCTTTAAGTGATATTTGACTGTCAAAGGATTTCCAAAGGTTAGAAAAAAATAGAACCTCTACGTTCTCTGTTATCATATACAAAGTATGATCCAACAGAATGGACCTGATTATGTTCCTCAATGAGGTTGTACTGCCTCATCACGTATGCTTATATATACATTGATATTATATTCTTTCTTGATAATATAAGAAACGTGATTTTCTTCAGAGATTTCTTTTTCCAAAAGACCGTAAAATTTCCCGCATGGAAAATGACAACGTTTTACATGCATAATCTATTAATATTTTTAAGCTTAAAATGGCTTTTCCCCCTAGGTTCTAAAACTTCACTGTTGGTCATATTACTCTTCTGCCTCACATTTCTGAGTGTTTTTAGATGTGAGAATCTCATAGATAATCTGCTTTAAATGCTTGCGTGTGTGCTTTGTGTGTGTGTGTGTGTGTGTAATGCCTGGAAAACTGGCAGCCGCTGTGCTTATAATTCCTATATTCTAAAGGATACTCTAGTGCACACAAAAAGGACACACAACATCGTTTGCTGCAAACATCACAGACACAGCCACCAAATACCAAGGGGCAGGTTGGATGGATGGTGGAGACAGAGTAGAAACAGCCAGTTTTACTGCACTCTATGTAAATTAAAAAAATCTAAATAAGAAGGAGCATATTTATGTATCGATAGTTCTTACACAGACAGAGGGACAGAGAACAGAGTGAGCAGGGTGTGCCAAAAACAGAAAGCAAACAGGAAAGGACAGCAGGAAAGAAAGGCAACAGATGAACATTAAGCTGCCATGCTGAGGAATTTATTTGCGTCTTTTACTTGGTTGAAGGCGGAGTTGTTGCACAGCAGCTTCGGCAGCGGCTATAGCAGCCCCTGCGTCTTCCAGGTGGGTCTGAGTGACGCTGGTTTTGCTTTGGCTGCGAGATGGTCCATGAGAGCGGAGATGGCCTTCAGATGAGGATTTCGAGCTACCGGGACTACTATGGGATTTCTCAATGGTGGGAACCTGCATGTCTGGTTACAAAAGAGCAAAACATGAGTTAAAGTTTCCCCAGCATTCCTCCTGTCAAGCTTGGTCTCACGTAATTTGAAACTGTCTTGAGATTTAAGTTAATCTGCTTCTTTAGCTCTTTTATGGGGCTGCTAACCATAGAATAACATGATTAAATATTTGGGAAACAATTTTGAGGAGGAAAGGCAAATGGATAATAATGTTGAAAAGTTTGAGAAGAGGAATACATTCTAACTAACTTCATGTGAATGAATATATTATAGTTTCACCAATCAATTCTGCTAATTCTAAGAGGGACCAGGTAAAAAGCTTACATTGTCGCAGGAGTTATAAGTAGAAATGTAGTGAATTCTTGGATAAAGGTGTGTGGGTTGCTAGGACATATTAAAGGTGAAGACTGTAGAATCAGGTGATTTTGAGAATGTATATGCACATCCTAATAGTCATAGAGAGAGAGGTCTTTATACTAATGATCTTAAAGAATGTTAATCAGGCCAGATTTGATCTGGCTTTGTGGAATCCATGAGTAATCTATAAAATTCATCCATAATAAATCTATAGCACCCATTGTAGTCAGTGGTTCGTCATATCAATTTAGTGGCCTACTGCACATGGATGGCCTCTGTTTTCTATTTCCGAGAACACTTGTCCTTATAATCCATTCCTTTCTAATAGGCAAAGGACCACTTTTCAGTTGGATGTACTTTCTGAGTAGGAAAGAAGGAAGCAATGTTAGGTCCCATATAAAGATTTGTATTCAATACTTATAAATAGTTCAGCATATCAATGTAAGATACTGCATGGTTATCTCATGCAGGCAGTAACTCAGTTTATGATGAAGATTAATGTTGTGTTGCAGGGTAATTGTAATGAACCTCCCAAAGGAAAAGCTCATTCCAATGGGAATGCTGTGCATATTTCCAAAAGCAATGTATGGTGATGATATTTTCAAAATATTATTTGTTTTGTAAAAAAGTCATACGAATAGCTCGAGTCAAAAACATTTGCAAAAAGTTTACATAAATTTCAGCATACCAATTAATTTGATGACAGGGAAAAATGTTTGTGATGTGGTAAGTAAAAAGGAGGAAGCAAACATATATAATCATACATTATATGTAATATGTAAGAATGAATATACCTATGAAAAACAAGTATTTCAATAATTAGAAGAAATATGGATAAATGATAATGATGATTATGTCCAGTCAATGAACAACTATTGAGGATTTTTATACTTTCTTTAAGAAACACCCCAATGCATCATATAAAATCATATTGTCATGGATTTTGAAAGCTGGAAAAGAACCAATAGCTCATATATCCAAACCTACTCCATTTTACAGGTTGCAGAATGGAGAGTCAGCAAGGTGAAGATCACAAAGCCATAAACCTTATCATGGGCTGATCTGAGACCACATCCCATTTTTCCTCATTCCATACCCATTACTCTTTGCATTATATTGTATTAAATATTTTCTAATAGAATTCAACCCACAAAACGTATTCCATATACAGGCATACATACTGAAGAAGAAACTGAGTGAACAAAAAGATGAAAGCTTTTTCTACTTGAAATATCTCCTACCCTTGGCTGGGTCAGGGAAGATGCCATGGCTCCTGCTTTTGATGACGGAGGGCTTCGGGGACTGCTGGCTGCTCTGACTGGAGTGGGACTTGCCATGATCGATGCTTTCTGTCTGTTCTTTGAGAGGATACCACCTAGGAGTGTTATCGAGGTGAGATGTGCTAGATAAATCAATCAATACCTGCAAAAAAGTACGGTGAAATCAATAAAATTTATAAATTAAGTGATTATAAATTCATTACTTTTTTCTGTGATCTGAAATTTTTTCAAGGATATAAACCCAAGGACAGTGAGGCTATCTTCCTCATATTTCTTCACCCATAATATTGGGCATAACAACTGATGCTCACTAGATATTTAATGAATGTTTGGTTAAATTGAACTGTGTAAAATCTTGGATGGCTAATTCAATTTTTTGGTGGTAATGTAAAAGGTAGAATGAAAAAAATCAATCTCCTTATGAAATAAAGCTTTGTTAAAACTACACATTCTGGTCCTCAACTTGGCTAGCAGTTTTGAAGACTGACTTTAGTTATGAAGGTTAAAATAAAAAAAGAGTAATTTGCAATTCCTAACTTATTCTATTTTAAAACATACTTTAGTTTACATCTGAAATAGGGATATAACTAACAGTTTAGGATAAAAAGCACTGTGTCATGGCTTAATTGGTAGTATTTTTTCTTTCTTAGTGTTTCATCAATAATAGTGTGTTTTACAGTTGCTGGCATCTTAGACTTAATGAGACAAAAAAAGTGAACACCAGCATAATGAAGATATATTCTAGGTTCACATACATATATACAAACTATAAGGACTTCACTAAGCCAGTTTTCTGAAACAGGGCTTAAGTCAGATATAACTCTATGTTAGAGTAGTCTTGTGTAAGATCAAGGTTAGCCCAGGTGGCTGCACCAGCATGGAGCCTGCAGGTGAAGGTCGGATGGTCCAGTCTGTTGGAAAAGCAAGGTACAGAGTCTCAGAGTCAAACAAGCCCTCATGTCACCCAGACTAACACAAATATGTTCTGTTTTCCCGATCAAAAGGACATCATATTTTCTAGGTGTTATATCTTTTTGGAGATGATATTTTTAACAATAAGTTATAACTTCTGCTCTAAGCAAATATCACTACACAAAATATATATTTTTGAAATATGATAGATTAAAAATCACAGGATCAGGGCTCCTTTACCAAATTTCATGTTTAGGTTAGATTCCCTATGAATTTATAGAAAACTATTTTTATTGTTTTATCTTCCAGTTTGTTTCTTAAAATATTTTGAGAGATTTTTCTCTGGATACTTGAAAGAAATAAGAATGTAAAATGTCACAACAAGTCATCATACATGCAGTGAGAAACAGCAATTAAATAACCTGACAATGCCTTTTTAAAAAGTCCAGTTCATTTTATAATATAATAAATTTATCTTTAATCTTCATCATAATCATTTGAATTCAAAGCATGACCATTTATCTATCAAAACAATATATAATTTTGTTAATCAATGTCACTCCAAAAATCCAATTAAAAATCTGGAAAAAGCAATCCCCAAAAAAGCAAAAACAAAATGTAATAAGTGAACCTAACTCTGTACTCAAGAGAGATTATTCCATGCAAATTTTTATTTTATTTTTTAAATTTTAATATATTTTATTGATTTTGCTATTACAGCTGTCCCATTCCCCCCTT
>CM052549.1:35800952-35816968 GCA_028533065.1 Trachops cirrhosus | reverse complement strand
AAGTGCTGTTGATGTTTTAATTTACAATATTTATTTACTTTTTTACTATTCTAGGCAAGCCACTCTATTATGGGCTTAGAAGGCTACAGAGAAAAACAGGGAATGGTTCTTGGTTCTTAAGGAGCTCACAGGCCAGTTGGGAGAGTAATGTAAGCAAATAAGTAACTAGTATCAAGATACAAATTGTTTTAAGCAATGCATAAAGCACTGTGACACTCTGGAGGGAGGAAATAAGAGTGGTAACTCCTGACTTGACAGAAGGATGAACACATGGAAAGACTTCATGAAGAAAGGCTTCCTGTTATTTTCATTTTTTTTTGTTTTTGTTTAAAGCTTATCCCTGGTTCTTCATTTCCTGCCTACTGTAGTGTTAAGGTGGACATGGTGCATAATGTCCTCCAATTTGCCCCCATCTGGACTTCTTTATTTCCTCACCCTTGTATCTATGGCACACCTAATGTCTCAGGCATGTGATTTTCCATTTTGAGAGTTTTTTCATGCTGCAACTCTGCTTGGAATGTTGACCTCTTTTTCACCTTTACCAGATTGATTCATTAGCTAAGCACCAGCTTTCCTAACTCCACTCTTCTAAGTGCTTTCTTTATACCTCTAATGACTTCCAACATTATACCTTCACTGAGTTTGTATACATGTCATTCTTCATCTGGAGTTAGATGGGCACTTCTCAGACTTTACGGGGGTTCACACTCACTTGGAGAACTTACTGAAACCCAGGTTGCTTTGTGCCTTCCCCTGAGTTCCTGATTCAGAAGACCTAGGGTGCAATCAAGAATTGCATTTTTAACAATTTCCTAGATGATGCTGGTGCCGGCGGGCTGGGAGCACACTTCTAGAACCACTGGTCTACACAGTACAAAGGGACAGGATTTTATCCATGTTTGTATTTTGGGTACAGAGTATAACCCCTGACACTGAGGTGGTATCCAACAATATCTGTGGAAAGTAGGAATGAGTTGGAAACCTTAATAAATACTGTATTTAGAAGCAAGGCTATTGCAAAGATCTTTCTACATTATGATAATCTCCCGAGGAAAACCATTTGACTAGGCCTTTTAGAATGAGCAGGATAGGGTCCTAGAGAAAGGTGGGGCCAACATTCCAGGTGGCAGGGATACCTTCTACACAGGATACAACAGAATCAGATCACTGTGTCACAGATTAGATAGTTAGAGGATAGTTTAGGAGGAAGAAAGAGACCGGTGAGTGGAATTACCCTTAGTAAATGAAATAAATAATATTGGTACAGAAAAATAATGCTCTGCTAAAGGAAATTGGTAAGTTCAAAGAAAACTGAAAGTTCCTAGAGACTTATTAGAAAACAAGAATTTCATGGGATTAGAATTTGGGAACTGATTAGACAGTGTGAATGAAGAGAAAATAAGAGGCAATGGTGTTCTTAAATATTTTTTTACTTAATTTTGTAAGAGGATGGTGATGTCAATTGCTGAAATAAAAAATATCAGGATGACAGACTTACAGAACTATGATGTACTTAGGAGACATGGACAAAGCCAAAGCGGGGTAGGATTGAGGGTGGGAGGTGGGGATGGCTGAGGTCTGGGGGGAGTGGTGGGGGGAAAATGGAGACAACTGTACTTGAACAACAATAAAAAAAAGAAAAAAATTTAAAAAAAAAGAAAACTTTGTTGGCAGTTTGCCATATCTTTAGGTTCTCTACATGAAGATACTGAGAAAGAAATTTTCTGCTATGTGGAGTGACTGGGAAAAGAAATACCAGTCTGTAATTCTAGAGATAGGCAGCCTCCATGAGGCAATCCTCCAACATTAACACATAATTGCATTTCATAAAATGTAGTTGTGTTAAAATTTATTTTGAAATTGAGTCAAACTATCCCTGAATGAAGTCTTGCTGTATTTGGTTTGGAGTAAGTAGCTTTATGTGCAATGATTAAAATCATCCTACCTTTCTTGTTGGCTTCTGCATAAAACGCATCTTTGGTGACACCTACTGTATTTTTTATACTTAGTAAAACAAATTTTTATTCTGAAGTCAAGTCAGTTTAACCAAGAATGACCTGTCCCTCTCATATATATCACCACATAAAGAAAAACCTTTATGCATGTTTCATCAAATAAAATTTTTTCCAATGTATTCACTGACCATAAGGAGAGTTTCTTTATTAACAATCAAATTTGAGGGGAAAATTATAAATTGTCTACATTTCCCTCTGCTTTTATAAGGTTAAACAATTAATTCTATGTTTTTTAAAAATTTCCAGCAACCTTGAAATAATAGTGTTAGAAACACTTGTTTCAAATAAAGATTTGCATCAAGAAAAAATTTACTAGTATGGAATTAGGGATAAAATTGAAAATGGCAATGCTATACTACTTTTTCCTTGTTTGTCATTATTCTAAATTATCTTCATCTGTATCTTTTTTAAGTTACAAAATCTAATGTAATGCATATCTTGTTTTTCTAAAAAGATGCAAGACTAGTATTTGATATACAAAAAGGCTGAGATTTGTGCAATAGGAAGAAAGAAAAAATAACAAGGAAGTGAGAAGCATCAGACATATTTTTCAAGTTCCTTACAGTAACTGCTAAAATACCTTAAGCAAGGTAGAAATATGTCATCTTGATACATTGTGAATCAGTTACATACTCAGAAATGGAAAACTTTTTTTTCAGTAGATAATTAGGCAATGTGAAAAAATAAGAGCACCTTGGAAAATGATATTATATTTCCTATCTCCTATTCTAAATAAGGAACTAGAAAGTAACTAACTCAATGGTCATGTGGAACAGGTCTCACCTTGCTGCTGCTGTGTTTCTTTTTGCTCACCGAGGGTGACCCTGGTTGCCCAGGGCTGGGAACAGAACTGGATCCTGCTGATGTAGGACCTGAATGCACGTGAGATCCTTTTTCAACGACAGAGGACAGAACCAGTGGTGACTGTTGTAGCGAAACCTTCTGGAGCTCTGCTGCCAACTGCTTAGGATCAACCCCTGGGGACTTGGCTTTATCCACTACAACAAAACAAAAAGTCTGTACACATTCCTTAATTTCACAGGCACTTAAAACCATGGAACTTATCTGCGTTCCATATGACAAAGTCAAAATATTATACAAGCTAAATATTAAAAAATAAACATAACATAAGTTTATGTTTTTATTTCTTAAGAAGTCTAGAAGGCTCAGAGAAGAGTAAAGTAATTCTGAGTTACAGAGGGAAATTGAGGTTTCTTTTACAACTTCAGAAAAATGTTTTTAATTTTTTATATAGAAAACTGTATGAAGATAAAATATTCTATTTTATTCACTGGGATTTAATTTGTATGACTAGCTATTTTTTCTCCAAATCTTAAATATATCTTTCTCTAAGGGCGGGATTTCGGAGTATATGTGCACTTACAGATGCATGAAAGACTCTAGAGGCCTTAGTCTATTCTGTGCAGAGCTGTAGCCCAGACTCTGCATGCTGACTGCAGCACAGGAAGCAGTCAACACATATTAGTTAAACGGGGAATAGGTGGTGCCTTCAATCTTATTAGACTACATGTTGATTTTCATTTATTAGAAAAAGGCAATCAAAAGATTCAGGAATAGGTGTTCCAAAACCCAGTTACAGTAAAAAAGATCAAGTATTATCTAAAAATTATATAAGACCAAAAATAAATGGCTCCTTAAACTACTTTGATAGGACGGATTAAATATGAATTCACATACCAAGAATTTCATATAAATTTCTTTAATGGGTCTAACATGCAAATGTGTTTCCCTAAAAGGCTAAAAATGTAGCTGTAATGCTTCTGATTTTGTTTACAATTACATAAATATATAACCATCTATTAGCTTATAGCTTTACTTTGCCTGTATCTACGTTTATGTCTGTATCTTCATCTACCGCTTATAGCTGCCTCAATAATTGCAGATGGTTCTTACAATTGTTTGACTTCACACTTTTCAACTTTACAATGGTGCAAAAGTGACACATGTAGTAAGTTACATGAGATATTCAACAATTTATGATAAAATAGACTTTGCTTTAGATGATTTTGCCCAACTGCAGGCTAATGTAAGTATTCTGAGCACATATATGGGAGGCTTGTCTGGACTATGATGTTTGGTAAGTTAGGTGTATTAAATGTGTTTTTGACTTAACAACATTTTCAGTTTATGATGGGTTTATTGGGGTATAACCCCACTGTAAGTAGAGATGCATTTGTACTTCTATATTTTTACTCACAATTGAAAGATTTCTTTCACCTACCAGATTTCGGTGGTTCATGAAGTTCTAGATGCTGGGGATTTTCAGAATCTGATAGCATATTGAGGTCCCTAAAAATTAAAATAAAAAAATTAAGAAACAAATTGAGGAAGCCTGTGACAAAGGTCCTTTTCCCCAAATACCCTGAATATATTTTTCAGTAGGTAAATGAGAAGTGGTTAATGATATAAAGCAATTGCAAAGCATGCTTACCCTTCTAACCAAATACATTTTTGCAATGCTGTTAAAAGTCAGCTGATAAAAAATGATTATTTAAGGTGAAATCTTTATGGATTAAATGTAAGTTTATTTTGAAATACTATACACATCTATGAAATCTAAATGGGTTTAAGTTTTCATTTAAATGAAGTAATGTTTCAATAAAAATCATGAAAGGAGAAAGCTGTTAACATCAATCAGAGACAAAATTAGCTGAATTCTTTCTATGCTTTAGACTTTGATTCTGAACACAAGAAATCTAAAAAAAACTTGTATTCACTTTATTTTCTAATTACGGAAAATCTTGCTGACTGGCAAAGGTTCCACCTTAACAATTTTAAATTAAAAGAGCCATGAATAGCCAAAAAATGGAAACAAAAAGATGGGGAAAAACTCACAGTCTTACACATATTTCTGCTTCCCCACTTTGCTGACTAATGATACTCTGCACTTCTTCATAGGTTTTGGAAGTTAAAGGAACTCCATTCCATTCCAGTACTTGCATCCCTAAAAAGACAAATTCAAGTGTAACATGAAAAATGTGTGCTGTTTCTAGTTTGGGTCAGTAGGGCATAGAAGACATCATTTTGCATTAACAAACCAACTCAGCACACATTTCAGAGAACATTAGTTCAAAGTTCTCCAGAACATGAATACCAAAACCACCTGCAGTTTTATTTCATTAACTTACCTGAACACATAAAATGCATTTAATACAACATGCAAAATGTTGCTTTTGAAAATCTATTAATCATCAAACACATGCATTTTGTTCACACTGCTATAAAGAAAACATTATTTAATGTATATTGCTTAGACCAATTTTGTGTTGGATAAAAAATAGTTACAACCACCAATATAATTTTTTTTTTCATGGGAATAAGCAACTAGAAGAATGCAAACTTCCATATTCTATAGTGGAATGGGAGTTGTAGAAGAAAGTCATTAAGATTTTGTTGTGGAGCTTGACTTAAGAAACTGTTATACCTTCAACTTGGCTAAGACAAATCAATTTCCACGTTGCATCTTTTCTTCACTCCATGCAATACACTCCCGAGTAGAAGAAGCAGAAATACGACAGAGAGCATAGCTTCAAGGGTGTGTGTGTGTGGTCTGTGCAGTAGTAAATACAAGGCCTGGTGCTCAGAAGATCCTATGCTCGGCTTAGTGCTTTGCTTTTGCCATCTTGAAATTCTTAATAATGTGTGAAGAAAGAGCTCTACAGTTTTATTTTGCACTGTGTCTTGTATATTAGGTTGCCAAACTAGTTACAGGGCTTTTTGTGTTTCCTTTCTATCTAAAAAGATAATTTTCATATAAAAAAGTAGTAACATTTAATATTTCAACATTTTATGTTTAGTTTCTTTGGTCTATTTTGTACGATCTGTCAAAATATTTAGGGACAAATACTTGGCACAAATCAGATGGTCCTAATAATGTTGTGTTGTGAGGGCAATATAAATTAGATAAAACCATCCCAAATTATTGTGCCCAAATATTTGTGAATGTTACTAGCTTTACCTTAGAAAAAAAAATATATGCCATACTAGGCTATGATTAAGTAAAAAATACTTGTTGAAAAACTACATTTTCAATGACCTTCACAGATGCCTATGTGAAATTACCTATTGCTCAACATTGGTATCAATGGGAAATTCTAAAAATGGCATGATTGAGTCTTTAAAAGTTTTAGTGATTTCATATACATTGAAAAGCATATTACCAGTTACAAGCAAGTATAAGAAATGTTTTTACTATAGTGAAATGGCAAAAGAAGTCCATGAAAATGCCCACAATAACACAAACAAGAAGGACTTTCCCATAACTTACTCCAAGAAAACTTTCTCTTCAGATGAGCCTTAGGTTTATTTCAATAGTCCCAGGCTGTTGTACATATAAAATGCAAAAATTACATAAAAGACAGTGGTGATACCACTAAAGAAAAATTTAGTACTGAAAGAGGAAAAAAAACACACTGAAACACACACTTTTTTCTTTTAGTCAGGGGTAAGGGTATATTTACAAACAGATGACTTTAATAGAAACAAATTAATGGTGTTATAATCCAGAAATCGCATGGTTCCTTTTCTGCAGGAGCATATTCTATGAAAAAAAATATAGCTGCATAATCTTCATGCTACTTCTATTGGATTTACCTGTTTATTTTTCACATCTCAAAATAATGGGGCAAGTTTACAAAACATAATTATCCACTGAAATAAAAAATGCTTCCAGTCATAAAAAGGAAAACTATGTAGAAATATTAATAATATCACTAAACAAAATGTAGAGAAAACTAGCATCATGCCTAGATATTTACCTGAGATCAGGCACTATACGATCTGCTCTGTCCCATGATACACCTGCTAACCTTTTCCATCACTCAGTTTCCCACCAGAGGTGGTGCAGTACTATTCAAAAGATTTTCTTTTACCCTTTTATTCTTGGTTGCAATAGTGAGTATCTGACACTACAGGGACTGGGACTACTCAGACACAGTCACTTAGCAACACCTCCTGTTTTCTTTGCCTCTCCAACTTCCTATGAATCCCATGAGAACCACACTAAAATAACCAAGTGAATATTCAAATAACTCCTGAAATTCATTAGGTGGTTTTAATAGTTGTGAAAATTACTTTGAAACTTTGAATACAGTATTTTTGAAAAATGTTAATTTTAAAATTCTATAAACTATTTTAAAATGCATGCAAAAATTTGTTGAAAATGATCATACTGCATGGAAGTACACTAAAACAGTATTTTACCATTTAATTGATTTGAATGTAAGCATATTCAAACTTCAGGTAACTCTTTACTCTGACTTTATGAAATAATTCCTGGAAGGTAGTGTACACATAAATGATCAAATCTATTGTTTAGCATATTATGAGCAAATATTTACATTTTTATATTTAAATTATATATCAACATGTATGTTTACCATTGTTCAAGTTTGAGAATGTACAGATATTCTCAATTCATCAATTCTATCCATAGAAAGTGCCTATTCTACTCATTTCTATTAGGAAAACTAAAAAACCTAAATTTTTGCTGAATGTGCAACAGTGATGATAGGACGTGGCACACCAGTGGCACTCAAAATCTTATACTTAATAGACTATCAAAATTTAAAATTAGAATCAGGTAATATTTGAATTTAAAAAGCCAATCAATAGAATAAAATGTATTCAAATGTGTTTTCATAACTTCTGAAATTACTTAATTTTAATGTTCCTCAAATGGGCACAAGCTATTCTTATCTTTATAATACAAAATTTCATATATGTCATTTATTTGTCTGTGCTTAATGTTTACCATTACTTCAAAAACATCTACAGATTAAAATTATTGAGTTAACAATGTCATAGGTTACTGTACATCCTACCATATATTATACAAAAAAGCTCATGACTTTTATTTACTTAATCCACAGATATTTTGTCATCTAGTATGTGACAGGCAATTCACAATTCAACACTTTTTCATGATCACCACCTTTATGCTGTGTATGTCAATATTTTATGCTGCCATATAAATTAATAAATTATACTAGAAAAAACAGAAATATCTTAGCAATTAGTAAAATGACGCAGAAGGAAAGTCAAAAGTATTATAAGTATATGAAGAATAGTTCAGACTCATTAGTGATTAGAAAGTACAAATTAAACAATAATGACATGTTACTTATCTCTCATCATCTTGCAAAATTTTGAAAGCCAGAAAATATCATGTGACTCCAATGTGGGATTACTTGACTTTGACTTCAAAAAAGATTATACTTGCTAGATGGTTTTTCAGATTTATCCCACTCTATTTTGTGAGACTATATCATAATGAAAAAATGAAACAACTGCTTATTTACAATTTATAAACACATGTAATTATTATTTTATTAGAGATACAGATAAGCACAATCTTTCTGGAGGGCCATGTGGGAAGATTATTGTTAAATTAAGCACAGGTAAACCCTATGACCTGGGAATCTTCTTCCTGAGGATCTCTTTGTGGAGGGGGTGGCAGTATGAGGAGATACCGACAATGAGAGCGCAGTGAATGCTCACGATGAAAACACTCTGCATAGTCGGCAGGAAACAGACCATATCCAGTGTTAACACCATCAGGTGAATCCACCTTAAAAATCATTTGCCAAGTGAAAACAAGTGAGAAACAGGATCTGATCTATATGGCAATGGCATTTATGTATGTGAGAATGATAATGACATGAGTTAACATTATGCATTTTACAAATCAATATGATCACATAAATTACAATAGTTGCTTATGGAGGAAAGAAGGGAATCGAAAAGAAAATAAGGTAAAAAAGAATGAGTTCATAAATGACTGAATAAACAAATGGAAAAACCACACACGCACACGCAGGAGGAGGCCTTACATGAACCAATGGGACTGGAGTGCTATGAAATGAGAATCTGATGCAGCTGGGGTAAAAACACAAACAAAAAAGCAATTAAAAATACATGTATATATTTTTGTAATTTCTAGTTTTAAACCTTTTCTCTGCTGATATGATTAATAATGACTTAATGATTAAAATAGATTAAAATGATTAAAATATGATTAAGATAGATTAATTTACTAAGTTTGGTCATCCACTCTCAAGAGTCCTTTATCAACTAGTGGCAGCAGAAGCAGAAATTCAGCCAAACTGATCATCTGCTCTGGCTTTCTAAATAGTGGACAATTTCTGCACATGAGTTTCGGGAGTCCAATACACTGTCCACATTATTTATAGTAGTTACTCATTCATCATCAAGTTAGGCAGTGTTAATATAACAGGAATAAATACGTAAATGAATGGATTTCATTATTCTTAATCACATTTTATATTTTACAATTTTAACTTATTAATACATTAATATTAAAGAAATGTGGAAGAAAGGAAAGAAGGAAAAAAAAGAATGGAAGGTGGGAATCTTTCATAAAAGAAAAAGATAATAGAGTAAGACATTCAAAACCCAGACACATTTTCCAGAGAAACTCGTGTACAAGTATAAAATCCTAAAGTTGGAAAGTATCTGTTGAACAGCAACTCTCATAACATTGCCATTTTTGTCATTGTCATTATTATTGATGTTAGTTTTATTCTTAGAACCGATAGTTCAAACAAAACAAAATTGAGCCCCAGTATTCAAAATATATAAAAATGCAGCTACTTTCATTGAAGCAGTCTCCATGAACCTGGTTTTATCCTCCTGGTTCCCCAGTTCCTACTCCGTAGGTACCCTTAGACATTTGTAGGGAATTGTTTCCCTAATGTACCTTAATGAGTTATGAATTTAAAATGACCTCACAACTTTCATTAACTTAGGATACTATCTCTAGAGATAAACTGGAAAGAAGATAATCTGAATTTCATTTTATTGAAAATGGTGTCTGGATTACTAAAAATGATTACAATAATATATCATAGTTTATCTTTTAATCCAATAATTCTAATAATGCTTTTAAATACAACAGTATATTTCTGTGTCTAATATTTAGCATTAAATAATAAAAATTAAAATCTGCCTATCTTTTAACAAAGACCATATGTACTATTTTCAAAAGATAAATATTTTTATATATCAGAAATATTTTTTATGAACCAATGTGCTCCTGATAGTTGACTGTTGATACTTTCTCTTCTTCATAATCAAATCTTGTTCACATTTAGCTAGCTGTCATTAACTAGCTATCATGACCTTCAATAAATTGGTTCATCTACTCTCCGGCCTCCTCAAGGGAAATTATACTTGTTAGACCACTATTTTAGTTTATTTTTACTCTATGGTATGGAGGATGCTATGATGATGATAGAAGGAAAAACAAAACAACATTTTGCTTGTTATTAATAAAAATGCGATTTTTAAGCTGCAGGTTTATGAGGAATTGAACAAATATTATAGAATCCTGAAATTTCCATTTGCTTCTTAATTATTTTCCTAAGCTACTTTTATTTTCATATACAGTAAAATGTCCTCGCATAGGAATCATGTCATCTAATTTTTCTTTTTTTGCACCCACCACATTTCTTCTCACTGTCCTCAGTCAGTGGTAGTTCGGGTTCTTCTGGCTGGTCTTGGCTCCCAGGATTCCTATGGCTTCCCCTACCTAGTTGATCTTCTCTGGACATGGCTATATGTGTTCCTGGATTGGTTAACTGAGGGGTTGGAACATTCAATCTGTAGTCTGAATCTAAATTTGGGTTAAATTTATAAGCCATGCAATCCAAGTACTTAGTGCTAATGCTATTTAAACTCAAAGTTGAGTTCAATCTAAAACACCAAAATTTTAATGTATTAAAATATGCATTTAAAAACTAATAGGTCACAATTTACTCTCTTTACAGTGTAATGATAACAGAATTTAACTCAAAACTTTAATGTAAATGTTATACATTTATATTCTTTCAAATTTCAGTACTATTCAATATATACATATAGAAGATTTGGGGAGAATTTTCTACTTTTTGATTTACGCTCTTGTGTATTTTATATTGAGCAGACACAAGCACAAAATAAATAAAACAGATTATTAAGCAAAGTACATACTATGATAATATACTCTATTTTCATCATTGGGCAGACTACTGATGAAACTACTGATTCAGCTTAGTTATACTTTTAAACAGCTCAGAATTAAAGAAGTAGAGTCTATATTGACTCATTAATTTGGGCTGTAACTTGAGCAATTCATTCTACATGTTTCTTCTTTCACTCATACTTTTTGTGAAGAACAAGGAATTAAAATCAGGAAAGGATGGTTTATATATATAAATTATCAAATGAAATTCATTTGTGTATTAAAAATTCTTACATTATGATATCTAAATATCTATAGTAAATATCTGAATATCTAAAAAATCTAACATATATCAAAGACTATATTTGAACCAGTGGCGGTTCTTATCCATACTTCTTTTCTGAGTCTGAGGACATTGAAAGTATCTGGAATCAATGACTTTTACACCATATCTAAAACAGATTTAGCTTCTATTATAAAAAAATAATAATTGCAAAGAAAATCAATTACCACATGTCTTGTAGTATTGATGGTCATAATAAAAAGGTCATTGAAGAAATTTCATGAATCAAACTATATGTTTAAAGCACAACACATTTTATAAACTTATTATAAATCAGGAAATATCCTTGTAGATTATCTAGTTTTAGTCTTTTATACAATGTATTATAAAAGTGAAACATCAGGTAACATGACTTTTCTAACATCGCACAGTTAGTTAATGGCAGCGAACAAATATGAACTTTGTCTCTTAAGGCCAATGCTAGTATTGGTTAATAGGAAAACTCATTCAGTGTATGCCAATTAACCCACATTCCAGTCTACCTGACTATAAACAGTGGCCAAATGTGTAAAAGAGAGCACAAAGAATGCATATATTTACTTATAATACCATTTTAATTACAAGGAAAGATTATTTAGACATTTTATTAATTACCTATATGATAATATTATTTGAAGACTTGGGCTTGAAGACATCATTGAACAAACAGAAGGTTATTGTGGCTATATCATTTTATGGTGGGTAAATAATGACAACTAGGAACAAAAAAAAATCTGATCAGTTTTCTCATCTCTTTTCTCTCCTCCATTCCAGAAAAGGAGTCAGTCAGTATCACATTTCTACAGGCACATTAATGCGAAATTACCCTGATCCCTGCTGGAAGAGAAAATAACGTAGGAAGAATTGCTCAATGTCGTAAATGATCAGGGAAATGAAAATTATAATCACAATGATGTATCATCTCATACCTGTTAGGATGACTATTGTCAAAAACACAAAAGATAGTGTTTTTGAGAAGGTGTAGAAATTGAAACCCTTGTACTCTGTTAGAACGCAAAATGGTGCAGCCATTAAGTTTCCTAAAAATTAAAAATTGAAGTACCACTTTATCTAACAATCTCATTTCTGAGAATTTATTGCCCAAAAGTTGAAATCAGGAACTGGAAGAGATAGTAACATGCCCATGTTCATTGAAGTGCTAAACACAACAGCCAAAATGTTGAAATAAACTAAATATCCATTGACAGATGAATAGACAAAGCAAGTGTAGTTTATACATACAATGAGATATTATTCCTCCTTTAAAAAAGAGGAAATCTTATAAAAACACATGAATGAATCTTAAGGACATTATGCTAAGAGAAATGCTCTTTCAAAGTCATGCTTTTTGAACAATTAAGGTAAACAGGGGAATATAATTAGCCATGATTTGTGGCTCCCCTTGAGAAAGATCATCATGATAAGATTCTGTTTGTAATCACTAGGACCACCGAAATAATCTAGCATTCCAGTTCAAAAATTCCCAGAAGGATCAGTATAGATGTTAGAGTCAGTCCATGGATATAGTTTATAATGTTTAAAATTAGATAATGTTATTTGAAACAGACTAGTACAGAATGTGCTGAATGAGACAGGAAAAGGGGTATAAGTAGATCAGTAAAATTCTGTTGATCCCAAGAAAGGCAAATAATGGAGCTATCTAATGATAGGTATATAATGTAATCATCTCATCAAAGTAGATTGCAGTTCATAAATTTATATGCTTTTCTTACTTTAATTTCCCAATCTATTTCGTTAAAATACCCAGAATGAATATTTTCTTTTGACTTTTTATTTAAATTATATTAATAGATTAATACCATCAAATCTGAAGAATACTGTGAGCAGCTACCATTAACAGACTAACCCAATAATGCTCTCACAATTCCATAGAGATTCATAGTTAATTGGATGGGCATCGGAAGCCAGGGTGAACGACACAACTGTGCATGTGAAATGCTTGCCTTAACGGCCACTCCGCTGCTTTATGTATCCCCAGTGACTCATTAAGTATTTTAACTTTAATTATGTTCTTAACATTTTCTGATATCCATGCATTCTGAACTGTTCCCTTGTTGTGTCATTTAAATGGATCCCACTACACCAACAATATATTTTAACCTAAAATTTCTTCACTTTATACTAGGAAAAGTTTCCTAATAAATAGAGGAACCATTTGAACTAATGGTAAAGTCATAATAATCATCATCACCATCATCATTTTCACTGAGCATATATATAAGAGCAATATAAATTTCATTTCATAAGATTATCTTACAGATAAAATGTTCAGAACTTGACCTTGGTTACTGATGTGTAACTTTAAATCATGTGTAAAATCAGACAAAAAGAAGCTATATTTCCAAAAAGGAAAGTTATAAAATCTCCCAATCAAAATTTAACAGCAAAAGTAAAATTCAGGTCATTTCCCAGCTGTCGTTCCCGGGATGGCGCTCCTGTTGCTGGTCTGAGGAGGGGAAATGCTGGGAAAAGGCGGGACCTGCTTTGGGTGACCGGCTAGGAGTTTTCCCTGGTCTAGAAAGCTAAGGGGACACTGAAGACTGATAAAGAGGTAGAGGAAGGGAGAGAGAGGCATCCATTGGTGGTCTCCCGTACACACCTGGACTGGGGATCAGTGCCTGAACCAGGAATTGTGCATGTCTGAACTGGGGTTTGCATGCACTCGCACCATACCAGGGATCAAACCTGCAACTTAGGTTTCCAAGATGGTGGCGTGGTAGGACGCAGCAGATTCTACTCTCCCACAACCAGGAAAAAAATCCTAGTCATTCTAGGTAGGAACAGAGCAAAGAGCCAACATTATCACGACATAAATGAAAATAGGAGATCGCAAATTGTAGCAGACATTGAAAAACCCAATGGTAAGGAGACTAGGTGGATCAGTGCAGGGATCAGGGAGGTTGCAGCTCCAGGCCCGGTGCGCTGGGGTTGGCCGCTGGGATCCCTGGAGAGAGCTGAGTCATCCACTCCCTCCCTGGCCAAACAAGGACTGAGCAGCACCGGGGGAGGCCAGTTTACCGGAGGGCACAGAGAGAGGAGTGAGAGAGGAGTGAGGACGAAGAGGCAACCACACAGGGTCTGTAAGCACCCACGCAAAGCCCTGGTGAAAGTGTGCACCCCACCCGGTGCATCCAAAGGCACCTGCCTCTACACCCGCGCCCCCAACGCAGAGAGAGCATGGTTTGGTGAAAATCTCGGAAACCACAGCATTGAAAAAGGAAAAGGCACGGGCGCTCCCCGGGACCTATGAGACCCAAGCTGTGAATTTGGGGGAAGTGGGTGCCCCTCGGAATCCAGAGAGTGCGCACCCATGAACCCGGAAAAGGTGCGGGCGTGCTGTGGGACCTGTGAGGCCCAGGCCCTGAAGGTAGGAGAAGTGGGTGCCCCTCGGGACCCAGAGAGTGCGCACCTGTGAACCCAGAAAAGGCGCAGGCGCTCCCCGGGACCTGTGAGGCCCAGGCCCTGAAGGTAGGAGAAGTGGGTGCCCCTCGGGACCCAGGGAGTGCACACCTGTGAACCCGGAAAAGGCACAGGCGCTCCCCGGGACCTGTGAGGCCCAGGCCCTGAAGGTAGGAGAAGTAGGCGCCCCTGGGGTCCCAGAGAGTGTGCACCAGGGAACCCGGAAAAGGCGCAGGCACTCTGCGGGACATCGGAACACACGGTGGTGAATTCCCAAGGATGCCCATAGTTGCACTCAGCCCCCACACACAGATCCCTTCCGGGAAGCACCAGATGGGCTTGGGGGAGAACGTGGGTGCCTACACTACGAACAGTATGCCAGAGACTGAATGAGTCCTGAATGGGAACAGAGAAAAACTATCTCTAGTCGCCCCTCAGTGTGCTGAAGGCAGCTAGAAAAACCGGTTTGGCCAGTCTGAAACCAACAATAGGTGTCTTCTGTTTTGTTTTGTTTTGTTTGTTTTTTGTGTTTGTTTTGCTTTTGTTTTCTTTTAATTATTTTAAAGTAACCTTTCATCTTTTAATTCCTATTATTTTTTGATCTGTCAATTCTTTAAGCTTCTCTTTCTGTCACCCTGGTCTTGACCCTGCTCCCTTGCCTTCCAAATTTATCTCTTCTTCCTTCCATCGTCTGCTTGGTTCCTTCCTATTTTTTTTTTTTTTGGACCTGCAAGTAATTGCATAATTGTATTATCATGATTTCATTATTCATACACCTTTTATTTTTATAGTATTGTGGCATTCCTCTTCTTTTTGTAAAGACTTCTTTGCTTGGCTGATTATATTATATCATTTGATAGGTTTCCCCCATTATCTCATTCATAGTGTATTGCTAATTACTGTCCTTCATTGGTGTTCCATTAGTACAATACTCTCTCTTCTTGAGTACAAGGCTCAATACTCTCTATTCCAGTTACCTAGATTTCATATGTTCTCTCATATGATGGTTGCTTTAATATTACTGTAAATAATAGCCACTCCATACAATTCTAAATACTTCCAGACTATAGCCCACTTTGCAGGTTCCTGAACTTTATTACTGTACTGGTTAACTCTATTCTCTCACACACTTCACCTATTTACTACTCTTTACTCTCACCTTACCTCAGATTCTGACTTCCCACATCCTCATTGCTTTCTAGAGCCAACTCACAATCCTCTCCGTCCCAACAAGAGTCTTATCTTCTTTACATCCTTTCTTAAAAGTGGCTAGTGGGGT
>CM052549.1:35743514-35800452 GCA_028533065.1 Trachops cirrhosus | reverse complement strand
GTACGACCACTGTGGAAAACAGTATGGAACTTCCTCAGAAAACTAAAAATGGACCTGCCCTTTGATCCAGCAATTCCACTGCTGGGACTATATCCTAAGAATCCTGAAACACCAATCCAACAGAACCTATGCAGCCCAATGTTCATAGTAGCACAATTTACAATAGCCAAGTGTTGGAAGCAACCTAAATGCCACCAGTAAATGAGTGGATCAAAAACCTGTGGTACATTTACACAATGGAATACTACACAGCTGAAAGAAAGAAGGAGCTCCTGCCCTTTGTAAAAGCATGAATGAAACTAGAGAGCATTATGCTAAATAAAATAAGCCAGGAGGTGAAAGACAAATACCATATGATCTCACCTGTAAGTGGAACCTAATCAATAAAACAAATAAGCAAGCAAAATATAACCAGAGACATTGAATTAAAGAACAAACTGACAGTAACCAGAGGGGAGAGGTGAGAGGGATAATGTAGGAAAATAGGGGAAGGTCCACCAAGGAACATGTATAAAGGACACTTGGACAAAGGCAAAGAGGGTAGGAAGGAGGGTGGGTGGTGGGGATGGGTGGGGTGGGGGGCCAAGGTGGGGTGAAAATGGAGACAACTGTACTTGAACAACAATGAAAAGAAACCCATGCTGAACTAACTTAAACATTAGCATATTGAATAAATGGAAGTCTAGAAAGATCTAACTCAGTTCCTGCACAGTTCATTTCCCTGGGGACATTGCAGTCTGTTCTTAGAAATTATGTGAAAGTTACCTGGAATTCTTTGGCCTGGGAAAAGGGATATCTGTAAGCCCTACTAGTTATAGTTCTGGTTGTAATGTATGCAGAAGCAGACAATATAGTTTGCATTTCTATTTCTCTCACTGAAACAAAAGAAACCTTTTAATCTGAATTCTTTTACATCACCAAATAAAAGTCATTAAAGAAAGGGTTTTGTTTCCTTCCAGGTATTTTTCTCCTAGTTCTTTGTATTTATTTCATACTCTATTCATTCAGACCCTGATCAAACTTTTCTTCTACAATGAATATCTCCTCTGCATTTATACTGCAGGCACCTTGAAAGCAAAACAGAATCCTATTATTCTCTATCATTCTAGGATATACTTGTACAGAGTAGTTACTGAATAAATGTTTTGACCCATTTCATTCTTTGTTTCCAATATTCCCAATCATCCTACCTCTATTCCACAATGATCTTTTAAAATCTTTTTTCTGAACTCCCTGAATATCCCTTCCATGTGCCCTTTCAATATATTACTACTGATTATCAGCAGCACCTCATAATTCTGCTCTGAGTATGTCAGTGTCTTTTCCTAATAAGAAACAACATCTAATGCAGGGATGAATTCAAGTTTTCTAACACCCAAGGATTGTGCAATTTTAATAAAAAATTTAAAATTATGAATATAAAATTAGATACAAGAGAGTATTTGTTGGAAGGACAAAAGTGATCACAACAAATTACAAGTATTAAAAATCTGACAAGCACCACAAACATCATATATTTCTTAGAATTTCCTGGAGCTTTGTAAGGGGCCGCCACAACTGATAGAGTAGACCTTACACTTAAGTTTTACTAGTGTCATAATTTTCCATTCTGATCTTATTTTTCCTTTTATCCCATATAATTAACTTTGCATTCTTAATTCTAGTGATTCCATTTCCATCATGTAACATCCCCAGTTTGTCATGGTTCCCATACTACTCTCTCACCTCCCTTGTCCAAACATTAACTACATGTTTCTCTTCAAGGCACAATCTCTTCCGCACAACTCTTCATGAGGTAAGGTGCCTCCTAAGTACACATTATATGGGTTGGCCAAAACATTCATCCAGTTTTTTCTATAAGATGGCTCTAGTAGCACTTAGTTGTCTTAAACTTCATTAAAAACAATTTTGTTAGATTGTATTGTGACAGCTGTCATATTGGCATGCATTTAAAAAAACATTAAAATTGGTGAATTTTTGTGTAGCCATTTTAATAATGAAAGTGGAAGAAAATATACAACATTTTTGGTATGTTATGTTTTATTATTTCAAGAAAGGTAAAAACACAACTGAAATGCAAAAAAAGATTTGTGCAGTATATGGAGAAGGTGCTGTGACTGATCAAACATGTCAAAAGTGGTTTGTGAAGTTTTGTGTTGGAGAGTCCTTGCTGCATGATGCTCCAGGTCAGGTAGACCAGTTGAAGTTGATAGGAATCAAATTGAGACATTAATTGAGAGCAATCAACATTATACCATGAGGGAGACAGCCAACATACTCATAATATTTAAACCAACAGTTATTGGTGAACATTGAAAATGTGTCTTTTATTTCACCAAAAAAAAAAAGAAAACTAAACAGACTTTTTGGCCAACCCAATAGAAGGGTTTTGTGCAGGATCCCTTACATATAACACTGAATACCCAGTTTCTGTGATTTTTCAAAAGCCACACACAAAAGGAATTGATAAGAAAGATTGGACCGGACAATGGGAGCCAGACATATGACACCTATGCCAGGATATGTGTTCACTAATAAGACATGTTTTCAGTCAAAGTTTTACATGACCATGTAAGTTACATGAAAATTACTAGAACAGATATTCACCTGTATGCATACCCATAGATTTTAATCAGAGCATAAGGTTTACTGATTAATATCTTGTTGATGAGAAAAAAACGTAGAAACCTTTTAAAAGATTAGCCAAAACTATGGCTTTATGTTTAGGAGGTGATATAATTACATGAGAAATGGCATAATTGCTTCATGCATTTTAATATATTTTTTATTTATTGAGGTCTGATATTTAAAATAATATACAATTATAGCAGATACCTCCAGTGTTTCAAAATTCCCTTATAGAAAGTCTGAAATTTATAACATTAATAGTCATCTATAAAAATATCTATTCTCAACAAAATAGCTTCTACAGCTACCCTAATGCTGTAAACAAAGCACACAAAATGCATCAGCACCTTTCACCCTCACTGTTAACCCTGTGAAAGACAGGTGAACTAGGTTGAAACCTCTTAATTGTGCAGGTGACATAAAAGGAGTCTCAGAGAACACAAGTAACTTGCCCAAAGTCATGAAAATGGCATTAATTCAGAGTTTTCTGATTCCAAGTTTGGTTCTGTTTTCCATTATGAATAACCTAAGTCTCTCTAGTTGAGAACTCGGACATGACCATGGTTGATTATCTAAGCATGCACAGACATGGGGGATATAGAATTCAAGCTTAGTCTAGCAAATGTTCGTCTCACCATCAAAGATCTCCAAAGTGAAGGTAAGCACAGTCCTTTCACCACTTATATGGAACACTATGATAAACAGTATATCACATGTTTCTGAAAAATTATTTCTAAATCTGAAGACCATTTAGCAAAGACTATTATTATCCCAATTTCCCAGAGAACATCACGGCACCAAAAATTAAACAAGTTATCCAGGCAGGATGTACCAGAGCTGGATTTAAATATTGACATTGATATGTCAGACTCTAAAAATATTTTCTCTGTTTATCACTGAAGCTAAAACATGGGCAGTTAGAGATTTGGTATGAATATTAAATAGAGTGTTCAGCATCCTTGCTTCAAAAATAACCAATTCAAGTTCACGCACATACAAAATGTAGCTTGGCCTTGGCTAGGTGGCTCAGTTGGTTGGAGCATCATCCTGTACACCAAAGGTTGTAGGTTCAATCCCTGGTCAGGGCACATATGTAAGTTGTAGGTTCAATCCCTGGTTGGGGCGTATAAGGGAGGTAACTGATTGATGTTTCTCACATTGATGTTTCGCTCTCTTGCTCTTTCCCTCCCCACAAACTTCTTTCTAAAGTCAATAAACATATCTTTGGGAGAAGATTAAAAAATAAAGCTCATTCTATGTCTTATTATGTTAAAGATCTAGGAATTTAAGTACAGAGGCAGTGTCACTTAGACATAAATAAATATTTAAGATGTGTCATTCTTATTGATAAAAGCAGTCAAATTAAAGTTTGGGGTATTATGCATTACTGAAAATGTATAAATCAGGTGAATTATTTCCTTTTCTTGATGTCCTTATCAGAAATATTATAACTAACATAATTTTCTTCTGATAAATTTGAAAATAAATCTTTCTTGGGAATATAGCTAATTATTAATATCCTGACAAAGTAAGTATGATCACTAAAAATAATATATTACAACCTATCCATTCAGATATCCAACTTTTATATTTTTCTTCCCAGAAGATAGTTCCCTAAATGTTTTTTAGAAAAGCTTTGTATCAACACAAAATATGATCTCGTGTCACATGTACCTAACACACCAGCTTGCGGGAACTTTGAGAAATCTCATGCTAGTTACCAATCCGTACCTGGTTATCCCCCTGGAACAAGAACAAGGAAGCTCACTCATCTGTGTGGTGTGTTTCTTGGTCGCCAACCTTGATCTCTGCCATGCCATCTGTAACATATGCCAAAAAAGCATAAGCAGAAATAGAGACTTTCTTGCCTAGGAACATTCTCCCTTAAGTCACACAGGAGCGTGTCTTCTAATACTACTACTGGAATTAGCTCTTCTCCCATGTACGTCTTTTCTGACAAGGAGTTCCAGAGGCCAACTTCTAAAATCCAAACCACCATGCTAAACACAGCTAACTTCACCTTCACTCCAGCACTGATTCTCAACCATAAATCCAACAGCGATTTCTTACCAGAGAACCCTGTCAAGTTCATCTTTAACAAGAGCTAGCTAGCTGGATCAATATCACCTGCATCGAAAAAACAATTTAAAAATATCCATGAGTTAGAATTTATGACACAGGCACATTTCCTCACAGAACAGCTTATGGACAAACAAAGACAAACTCATTTTACCAGCTTTATGAGCCTGTGAGAAGCTAACTTTCCATACAGGTCTGGCTAAATCCACAAGCAAACATTGGACATCACCGATTTTTACTTCTTGCTCTCCCATATCCCACCAATTCATTAAGAAGGTTGTTGAAGTACATTCACATCCTAACACTATATTACTACCTTACTGCCAAATAGCTTTCCAAAAATTTTCCAAACCAATTTAATTTAAAATCCAATAATAATAATAATAATAATAATAATAATAATGTAGATACAAGTTATCGACAAATTATCTACACAGTTATCTTCAAAGCATTTTATTAAAATAACTTCCAACTAATTGGAGAACCTATCAATATGAACAAATAATTGTTTCAGATTCATTGCCTAAAAGATGGTTAGTTCTTATGGATGTATTGTTATCTTATAAACATTTTTCAATTTTAGAAGTATAATACATATATTATATTTCAAAATTATGATATTATGATACATAATACCAGGAAAAAATGATTTGGACAATAACATCAAGAAACTCAGTGATTAAATAAAGCTTAAAATCAATAGAATGCACATAGATAATTAAGTTTGGCCCATTATATTCCCTATAAAACTGTATTTTATTTATATTATATTTTCTACTCTGCTTTTTCTAGAGATATAATAATGTTATAGGTTGCTATAAAATGACAGAAAATTATTAAATTTAACAATGCTATATGTTCATTTTTTAATGTCCTAATTTTATTGTATTGATTCAGAATAAATCATTAAGTCTTTCTGTAGGTAGAATAAATGTCCAGCATTGTGAAACCACTGAACCTCAAATAGACATGACTCAATATGAAAAAAAATCCATGTTAATCTATATCTTTAATATAATCACTATCAAACGTCCAGAGATTTTCCTGAAAATTGACAAGCTGGTTATAGAATGTATAAGTAAGATCAAAGGTCAAGAACTGTCTCAGGAGGATTTTTTTAAGAGCAGCATTATGTAAGTCCACCTACTGAATGTCAGAACTTAATGTAAAGATAGAATTAAAACAGTGTGACAATGACACAAGGAGAGACAAGCAGGCCAGTAGCCCAGAACAAAGAACTTAACTTTGAAGACTGTAGGACAAGGAGAACTTCTTAAACAATTTAGGATATTTATAAACCTTAACAGAAACAAAATGACAGATTTAAATATATAAACTTCCAACTTCTTTAAAAAATAAACACAAAGTAAAAATACCAACCACAGACTAGAATAAGGTATTTACAGCCTAAATAATTGACAAAGAATTATGTCCACTGTATATATAAAGATTCCCTAAATTCAATTTAAATATAAACAAACCAATTAAAGAATAAGCAAAAGGACTGGCAAATCACAGACGAGAAAACCAGAGAGGTTTCCAGGCTCTGAGGAAGATTTGGGGGAGGTGGGATGATTACAGGAAGCTTTAATTGATTTGTAGGTACTTATCTCTCCTAAAATACGAAAAAAATACAGCAGAATGTTAATACAATATAGTATGGTGGGTACCTGGCTATTTGCCCTATTAGTTTTTACAGGTTTTTTTGTACACTTGACATTTGTAATGAAAATTACAGGTCAGCACTTGATTAAGTGTTAAATTGCTTATACCAAACCACAGATGCAAAGACGCTCCCTCTGCCCCACTCCCATCAGGGTAGGTGGAACAGATATGGGGTGTTGAGTTGGGCATCTCTGTATGTGAGGAGAAGACATGTGTGAATTGTGTGAATCTTACAAGGCAGTTTTTCTGATTGGGGAGGAGGTTTAGGCTAAGGAAAATCATATCTATTTTTCTTAAACTTTTCTTTTCTTTTTAAAAAATATTTTATTTATTTATTTTTAGACAAAGGGGCAGGGAGGGAGAAAGAGAGGGAGAGAAACTTCAACATGTGGTTTCCTCACGCATGATTCCACTGGGGACCTGGCCTGCAGCCCAGCCACGTGTCCTGATTGGAAATCAAACTGGCGACCCTTTGGTTCGCAGGCCAGCACTCAATCCACTGAGCCACACCAGCCAGGACACATCTATTTTTAATGAATTAGTAAACATCAGATTCTGACTTTCTTGGTTATCATGTAATAAAGAAAGCAACCACTGAGAGTTGTTTCAGTAATAACTTATAAGACTGAGAGCAAAACACACTCACCATTTAGTGCAAATGAACTAGAAACAGATGTGTCAGGCACCAAACACTCCCCCATAGTACCTGCTACTTTGAGATCAAGATTTTAATTTCTAATATAAAACTTCTGTGATTTGTGCCCATCACTCTCTCTAAACCACCAGTGAGCACGCTGACTGTGGAGATTCTGGGCTAGACAACTGCCAGAGAAAAATCCCTTTCTTACACTTTGCCACTGCACAGGGAAGTGGTGGTACGTTTTCCAGACTAGAGAGTTTTTTCTCTGTCAGTAACAATCCAATTTCTTACTCCCACTCCTGACATCTGAGTTTAAATTCAAAGCCAAACAAACAAAAAAAAACAAGAAAAAGAATACTACAGTAAGTTTATGTAAATTTATAAGCAGTTAAGCTCAAAGTTTTATGAACCTGTGCCCAGAGTTTCCATTTTGTACGTCTTGTCTGAAAAATAGTCAAAAGTTGTTACCAAGTATTGACGATATCTGAAGTGTACATGGCTCTTTACAAATAGTAGAATGTGACTACATGCATCATTTTATTTGCTTCACAGTTTATTTCCTATGACGAATGACATCTTAATAAGCACCCAATTTTTGTAACTGGAAAGGTATTACCACTAATTTCTACATATAGTGGTTGAAACTTTGTTTTATTAGGCATTGTGGTAGGCACTGAATATGCAGAAAATAAAAGTCAGTGTAAAGAAATACAACAAATATATGCACTAAGTACAGGACATCAAGATGAACTGAACCTGGTCTCTGCCTTATAAAAAATAAAGTGTCTGCTTGTCATGAGGTACCGAGAATTGTATTATGGACTCCACATATTTGGAGATGATTACAACTTTGATGTGAGGAGAATATATTAAGAGTTATTTATAGAAAGTGTAATTTTAAAACCATGCCATGAATTCAAAACTTCCTAAAATTGTAATGATATTCAGTAAGTTTCTTCAGGTAAAAGTCTAGAGAAAAGGAAGCGTATTACAGAGGAAGTATCTAATTTTTGAAGCCATTATTTAGTGTTGAGTATACTGAACTTTGATTTGATATCAAAATATAAGTAAGGTTCATAATCCTTTACCTAAGGGTGAACATTTAAAATGGAAGTGGCAAGCTATAAAAAGGCATTCAAAGTCCATATATTCAATGTACTTTTAGATGCTCAAATTAGTTCAAAATGAAGTAACAATATCAAAGATCCAAATGAGAAAATATCTGATATCATTCAAAACTTCAATTTTGATGAACATTTCATGGCCCTGACACTATTATTCTAAAATTATTAAATTTTTAGACAAAGCAAATACCCAGAAATGGCACTTTAGAAATTTAATTAGATTTGTAGTTTAATGCTCCAGAGCTTTGCCTTCATTTTCTCAACAGAACAAAAACCAATTTTATGCATTGAAAGGAAGAATAATACATATGAAAAGACCACTTTTTGTTCAGTATTTTGTTAAGAATGTTTACTAAATGTTCCTGGGAAATAAAGTTTAAAATATTAGAAGATAAGGATCCTTCAAGCACCTGATTGCCAGAGTTCTTTTAGAAAATCATTGTAAATTGTTGTAATACTAAAAGATTGGTTCAGGAAACGTTGATTAATGGGACACTCTTTATGGAATTTTTATTTTAGGAGATGGTATACAAAGTATTATTAGAAATGTTTTGAAATCAATTTCTTGAGTACAGCCTAATTTATTGAGTATAGTAACAACAATTATTACTAATTTTCAGTATTCTGGAAAACAAAACTCTCCAAGATTATTTCATGAGACAGCCTTTTTCAGAAAGATTTTTCAAAAAGAGGTTGAATAAAACTCTTTCAAAAAATAACCAGAGCAGTGACTCAGAAAGTATGCTTGGGATTTTTTTCTTATCCATTCAATGTTAGTTACATAAATGATTACTTTCAGAATAATACTTAATTTATGAACATCAGATAACCTACATGATTGGTCAGTATGTTTTAAATCCAGAGATTGAAAAAAAGCTTGCGGAAATTGGAAGATACTCTTGCTCTCCTCCAAATTAACAAGGAGCAGAGCCCATGCAAATCGAGCACTGCAACAGTGTTAACATGTCAGCCCACATGAGTCTGTATAGCCTGTTACAGGAGAAATGACCAAACAGAAAACACAGCAGACTCAAACTGTTTCCGAACAACAGCTGTATAGTTGAGAGGGGAAAAAAGCAGAGCCTATGAATTCTATAGTCAACCAATTGTCAGTCATGTTTTAAATCAGCTAGAAAAAAACCTGAATCATAAAGGCTCAGTCTATATACCTTTGTATTAATGAATGCAGAAAGATACAACCAGAAGAGGTCAAATCAATCCCTATGTCTACCTGGAATTCATCACACAGATGGGGAAACTAAGTCACATAAGCACAAACATACCTATATCTATCTACCTATCTATCTATCTATCTATCTATCTATCTATCTACCATCCATCCATCAATCCATTCATAAACTGGGCATATAATTTTTCCTTAGAAAAGAATTAAACATACTGTTGAAATTAACCATCTTTATTGCCTTCAATAATTTTTTAAAAAATCAACAGCCATGAAAAGTATTTGAAAAATTTTAACAAGAACAAAACTCTGGGGACCAAAAATCAGTATCATTACAAAAATTCCTCACATCAGGCATAAAAAGCAGAGTTATGTCTCAACCAATCTATACTTGAACATTCTTGATAATCTACTAGGGGTTGAGGCTGAAGACTCTAAAGATACCATATATAAAGGAAAAACATAATTATAGACAAATAAAAATCTTAATACATTAAAAACTATATATAACTACACACACACTATACACACACGTCCAGAGAATGCACTGGTCTAATCACAGTAAGTGCTTATGAAGAGTCATTTTGCCGATGGCCTTCTAGTCAATTCATCTTTGGACATAAAAAGAATAAGCCTTCATCATTTGAGCCTGGTAGCATAGAACATATGGATGGGAGAAAATAAGTGATTTGCCATATGTCAAAGTTAGTCCTCAAAATATTTAATGATTCAAAATTAGGACCTAAATATTGACTGTCAAGATAATATCACAAACCTGACAGAAATACTACTAAGTTTTATTAAAGACCTGTGTTGTTAGAATAAGTAAAGCAAAGTTGGAAATCATCAATAAGAATTATGGGTGTGGGTTATGAAAAAACTGGACTCTGATCAGAGGAAATATACTCATAGGAAGGCCTGACTTGGCACCTTGGCAAAGCTTTTAGAAAATTAATAAATAACACAATTAATAAAATAAAAACTTATATGTACACAATTATTAATAATTTCCCACTTAAACCAATTAGATAAACTACAAAACTACTAATTTCAAAAAAGATGAGGACTTCAGTGGTGGTCTTTGAGTTGTAAAATCACAAATATAATTTTAGGTACATTTCAATTTTTTTACCTTGAATAAGTTTGTATTATATCTCTGTAAATTTCTGAACTTAAAAATGGCCGCATAAGCTATCAAGTGCAAAGAGCATTACCTGACCACATTATACTTCGTTGAAATTGAGTCTAAAATCATCCCAATTTACAGCAGTTGCCTATTTCCATGGTGTAAATGCAAAGAAGGGTATGAAATTTTATTTTTAAGTCATTCAAGTATTCTTGTTAAATTACATCAGGCACAGTCATTGCTTCAAATTTTATTTTAAAATAAAGTAGCATGTTCACTTCTGTCTGGAGTACATTATATGAGAACAATCATGTTACTACCACCCTTAAAAATGGGTCTCAATTCCTATATCTTAAGCAGATTGCAACATAACAAGAGTAGCACTGGAGATGACAGTATTACACTCACAGACAATTCATACAGACCCAGTGCTCTGCTCATGATTGTTATGTCTTCATTCACACAGTCTAGCCTCTAGTCCTTCATTTAGCTATCTGACTACCTCTTCCAACCTTCCCTATTTTATGAATACTATTAGAATGTTTTTCATATTATGCTTTCAGCAACATATTTGGTAATATCCTGGTAAGTAGAAATCTGAAAACCAACCACAAATAAACAAATGCAAATGGACTGGTTTATAGTATTTGCCTATTTCCATGTTATAAGTACTCTCACTATAGCCAATTCAAGCCATCAACATGACGACACTGAATGTGAAGTTGGAAAGAGAAGTGCAAGTTGGTGCCAGTGGAACACTGTGAAAAATAAGTATTTCCTCAAGTCTGTGTTTATTCTAATAGCCTATCAAAATATCCACATACTTTTTGGTGGGTTCCAATACTATTAATTAATGACAACAGTGAATAATTTTAATATAATTAAAAATTTTAAGCAGGAACAGGTGACATTTTATTAAATTATAAAATGACAGAAAAGCATATTTCAAATAAATATTTAATTTACAGTTACAATAAAAGGACTGGCTGATGCTACTGTATGACAAAAATTGTTCATTATAAACAATATCACTCAAAACTTCCAAACTATATGATATAGTTTGGAAAATGCAAATAACTGTATCATCTAATTTACAAGTAAAAGTTATCATTATGCATTTTGAGATTCAAGCTGTAACATTTTAGTGAAAGAAACTGATCAAATATTAACTTTATGGGCTGTTAGATACATCTGTAGAGTGCACTATTTTAAAATATTTATGACTGCTTGGGGGACTGGGGGTGGAGGAGTTAAGCAAACAAGGAAAAGAGAAAGAACTCAGGGACAGACAATGCTGTGGTGATTGGGGGAGAGGGGTAGTGGGTGGAGGCAGAAGAGGGTATGGGGGAATAAATGGTGATGGAAAAAATGAAATTAAATTAAAAAATAAAATAAAAATAAATTAAAATGCTTTTGGTGCAATGAGGTGAATGTTATTTAAAGTACACAGTACCTAGCACAGAAGTTGGCAAATTTTTTCTGTAAAGGGTCAAAGTGTATATGTTTTAGGCATTGTAGACCATGCTATCTCTTTTGTGAATACAGTTCTGCTATCACAGTGGAAAACATCCATACTCAATACATAAATGATTCTGGCTGTGCTCCAGTAAAACAATATTTATGAAAACAGGCAGCAGATGGATTTGGCCCTTGGCTTGTCCATAGCTAGCTGACTTGACTTTAATATGTACTGAATCATCGGATATTTTTATAGTGCTGATTTCAATATAATTTTTATTGGAATTTATGAAACATTAATACCTATAACAAAGTATCTTTTATTTATAATATTGCCCCAGTCAGTAAAATATCTTGACTAATTACTATTTCTTAAAGAAGATATATTCCCATAGCAAACCAACTGCCCAAAAGACAATACAATTAAAAATAAGATGAATATACTTGTGGACTTATCTTCTTTTATATTACTATACAAAAGGTTCACGACCAACCATAAGAAAAGGATTTCCTAGACATCAAAAAAGAGGAACATGCATATTAAGTTAACATATATTTATATGAGTTCATTCATTTTAATTTATGTGAAATCCTTATTCTTACCTTCCATAAGTCTCCCTGTCTGTTCTGCACTCCCCCCGGGAAGAATCTTGGCGATATAGGCTCCAATTTCTCCGCTATGTCCAGGGATTTCTTTACCACCCACAATTCTAATTCCTAATCCATTACCTGTATTGAATAAGTAAAAATAATTATTAGTAAGTTAAGGTGGGACAACAGTTATCACAAAGAATAAGGTACATACAAGGTGCGCTCTGGTGGTCAGAAGTTAGCTAGAACATGTGTATTGAAACTGAACAACAATAATGAAAGGACATCATTCTTATTTCAATAGTAGTTTATGCAAAATAGAACTTTCTGGGAGCTTGGTAGGATCTGTAGTGATTAACGTGATATTAACAAACACTTTTTTTTACTTCAGCTACATTCAGGAATATACCAAGTCTTTGTCCATATTGAGCAGATCTTCTGTGAAAATTTTGTATGAATATGCTCCCCATGTAAGAAACTTCAGAGGATACAATTTACTTTTAAAATTGAGGAGCATTTTCTTATAAAAAGATACTAATGGCTATCCCACATTGAGTGGACATAATCCAAACATACAAATGATTGCAGTTGATAAAGTGAAACATGATCGTATCAATTGTTATTCACTTTTTAGCCTTACTCGTTAGATAATATTGTTTGTAAATTAACTTGACATATACTACCAGACACTATAAAATTATTCTTGACTGATAAACAAGGGAGTAAACTGTTCTTTACCCCAAAGAACAGCTTGTTCTATAATTAGCTACATGTAAAAAAGATGGAGAATGATTATCATAAGAGATATAATTGAGATACAAATAGCCTTTTGATATTTTAAGTTTATGCTTTTTTTTTAAAAAAGCTAATATTAGTATGTGTATGCAATGCCAGATATATTTTTGATACAAACATCAAGGAGAATTTAAAATGACAGTACTAAAAGAGAGCAGAAATCTTTCCCATTTCTGCAGCTACAATTATCTCTATAAATTAAAATATATTTTACTCAGTAATGGAAGTACCATGTTCAACTCTCAAAATCTCCAAAACAGTAAAAGTCAGCTCTCTTCAAAATCCTATTCCCCTCCCATTTTACTCTTCAAACACAACCCTTGCAGTCAGCAGCCGCACAGTTCAAACTGTGAACAAGCGGTGGTGCTGAATCATGAAGCCTGTCTGACATTTATCCAGTAGGGATTTATTTGGGGAAAACATCATTTTTTATTTCCAGGTGATGTGATATTTCCAAATGAATTCCCTCGCTCCTTTTCTTCCTCTTCTTCCCCTCTTCCTTCCCTTCTTCCATTCTTCCTCCACTGTTTCCCATTTTTTCCTCCATCTACTTACCTACTATCTGACTCCCTATCTCGACTCTTTCACCAGAGTATGTGTTCTGAAGATTTGGCATTAAAACAAAAACAATTAGCTGAATTCACCCAAGTGTCCTGCTGTTGGAAAGGGGTCAGAGTTAAATAAGATATTAGCTCTCTCTGACCTTACTGTGGAGCTTTTCTGTCACAAGTTTCTTCATCTAGAGTTACTAATCTTAGTAGAGGTTGATTTATGATACAAATTAATGATAACTGAATAAATGCAGAACATCACCTAATATATGACCAAGTATCAACTGTCTCTGGGTAGAGACAGTTGAATTTTTAGACATTAGCCTTAAGAATTCATCATAATTGATTCTACTGTAAGATATTAAATATATGCCCAAGTGTACCAGATGAAGACAAGTTTTAGTCACTCTTCATTCAATTAATTTGGCCTATTTTTGAGTACACTAAGATAGCTACAAAATGATGATTTAAAAATAGTTGGCCTGCCCTGACCGTTGTGGCTTAGTTGGTTGAGTATTATTCTGCAAAGTGAATGGAGGCTGGTTCGATTCCTGGTCAGGACACATCCTGGGTTGCGGTGTCCTTGGTTGGGGTGTGTGCGAGAGGCAATCAGTCAATGTTTCTCTCTCACATCGATAGTTCTCTACCTCTCTTTCTCCCTTCCTCCCCTCTCTTTAAAAATAAATACAGAAAATCTTTAAAAAAATAAAAATTGCTGGCCATAATTAAAAGGTTAGTCCATGGAATTTATCTGCAAAAACCAAAAATAGGTTCTTAATCACAGATCTGGTTTCACTTCCCATGGCTGAATCACTCACAAGCTATAATTTATCACTTGTTAAAGATTTTATAAAAACCCACAGAGACATTGAGTTTCTAATGTGGTCAACATGTTCAGATCAATCTTAAGACATGATCAGTCTGACACCCAAAAATATAATTCATAATGTTTCCTTAGCATAAAGGCATACAGTAAAGATCATGCCTTATATCAAAATTTATCATAATTTATGCTAGAATGTAACAGAGAAGAGTGCTCAGAAAATTGATCCTAATAGTACTGTCTAAGCTTAAATATTAGAATATACATATAGCCCATAAAAATAATTTCAGTACTTTATATTATATGATACAGCCTTATGCTTAGAATCTACAAATAGAATTGTTACAACGTGTAAAGGTATAGCTCAAAAAGTACTTTAGAGCTTCAAAATCTATTAATTTAAATAAGTGATTATTTTTAAAAAATTGGTTATAATTTCATTCTGTAGAAGACAATGTCTTATGGGTTAAGTTGCTGGGTCTTTAGGGCCATTTAATTTTAAGTGACTGCATACATTCTAAAACCCTACACTAAAGGATAAGTGATAGGAAACTATAATTATATCCATGTTCATAAGTAGCACAACACAGTAATTACTGAATTTTGTCAAATATAGTCTTACACAAGTGAATTCAAGTACTCAAAACAAATTCTAAATATATAAGACTCAGTATCTTTAGTAAAATGGGAGTAATATATAGTTATGACAATACTACAAGAAATAAGATTTTATGTGTATTTTAAGTATACCAAAACTGTTGGTACATTTA
Source organism: Trachops cirrhosus (assembly GCA_028533065.1). Taxonomy (NCBI): domain Eukaryota; kingdom Metazoa; phylum Chordata; class Mammalia; order Chiroptera; family Phyllostomidae; genus Trachops; species Trachops cirrhosus. The sequence continues at coordinate 35,785,019 of CM052549.1, read as the reverse complement.
TACAATAGAATACTACACAGCAGTAAAAAAGAAAAAATGCTTACTATTTGCAACAGTATGGATGGACCTGGAGAATATTATGCTAAGTGAATTAAGCCAGCCAGTGAAAGACAAATACCACGGAGCCTCACTTATTGTGGAATCTAATCAGCACAATAAACTAATGAACAAAATGTAACAGAAGCTTAGATACATGGAACAGACAGAGAGCTGCCAGAGGGGTGGGATAAGAGATGGTGAAGGGACTAACCAAAGAATTTTTATGCATAACCCATGAGCAGGAACAACAATACGGGGATTGACCCAGGGAGAGGAGAGAGTGGGACTCAGTGGAGGTGGGGAAAGGGAGAAAAAGCAGGAACAACTATAATAGAATAAACACTATAAATAAACAAGCAAATAAATAAATTAGAAGAAAATGTAACTTTACAAAAACTGATAGCTCCTAAATATCGGAAAAGTGCTTGGCGTTATATTTTATTTTGTAGGAAATGAAATTATTTAGTATGTATCAAATATGTTTTTAAATAAAAAGCCAAAACCTACATAAACTCTATTTTGCCAAGAAAAAATGATTTTTTCTATGCTTATTTTTGTTTTATGCAGTTTACTTTTTATTTTTTTATTTCAGATCTTAGAGGTATAATGGATTTAAAATATTTTAACCTATTTAAAATGTCCATCATGGTTATTTGATTCATGTATGATATCTGTCCAGAAGGTCTCCAGTCATGTACTATGAAAAAAGAGACATTCATTGAAAAAGATACAAGATACAAGAAATGTTGATGCTCGGTCCCCTTCAAAGTAGGCTGCTAGGGACCTTACACAGTTCTTCCAATCACCATCAGCTGCCCCATAGTATTTTCCTGAATCTCATCAATGGTCTAAAATCTCTTCCCTTTCAAAAGTGATTTTAGTTTTGGGAAAAGCCAGAAGTCACAGGATGCCAAATCTGGGCTGTAGGGTGCCTGAGTCACCTGGGTGATTTGAGTTTCACCAAAAAACTGTATGAGATGTGATGCATGAGTAGGCTCATTGTTGTGATATAGTTGCCAATCACCAGTTGCCCAAGGTGTGGCCTTCTGAATCATACAAATAGTTTCCACAGAGAAATATTCAAGCTTAATGAAAAATTTGATGCAGGCTTGTTGCTCTACTCACTCAATTATTTTGAATGTGTTGGTCACACAGTACACATGCTCACTCGTGTCTACCACCCCACTGACTAGTACAGTGAGTCATCATTGTTCACACATGTGTATTTATTCCAGTCCACTATCCTTGGCTTTCAGGTTACATCAGTATCATGCAAACCGTTCTCATTATATTAAAAATGGCCAGACTTTTTCTGAACAGAATAATTCATATAGATGAATTATATATATATATATGTGTGTATTTTATCTATATACATGTGTGTTTATAATTGGCAATTCGCTCACACACACACATGATAATGGTATATTATTCAGTCATGAGAAAGAAGAAGATCCTGCCGTTTGGGACAAGTTGGATGGAACTTGACAGCATTATACTCCTTGAAATAGGACAGAGAGAGAAAGATAAATACTGCTGTGACTTATATGTGGAAAATAAGTCAGTCTCATAGAAAAAGAGAGTAGAAACACAGTTGCCAAGGTCTGGGGATGAGTTGTTAAAAATCAGTTGTTAAAAATGTACATAACTATACAATGGAAAAGATCTGAGGCTCTAATGTAAAACATGGTGACTGTAGTTGCTAACACTGTATGTGCACTTGAACTTTGCTAAAAGAGTAAAACAAATACTCTCATACATAAAGAAGATAAACTCTGGGGCAACGGGTGTGTTAGTTAACTAGGTGGAGGGAACCCTTTCACAATGCATGTGTACACAATATATATGCATTCATCAATCCAAGGACATATAGATCATTTCCACATCTTGGATGTTGTAATAATGCTACAATAAATGTAAAGATGTATATGTCTTTTCAGATTAGTATTTTCATATTCTTCTGATAAATACCTAAAGGACGAACTGCGGGATCATATGGTAGTCCTAATTCTCATTTTTTGTGAAACCATAATGTTTTCCTTAGTGGCTTTACCAATTCACACTCCCACCAATAGTGCATAAGGTTTCCTTTTCTCCACACCTGCCAACACTTGTTATTTCTTATTTTTTAGGTAATAACCATTCTAAAAGAATTATGGTGTCATCTCATTGTGGTTTAATTTGCACATCCCTGATGACTGAGCATCTTTATGTTGGCCACATGTCTTTGAAAAAATGCCTATTCAGTTAGTTTACCTGCCCATTTTTAATCAGATTTTTTTGTGAATTGAGCTGTTTAAGTATATAATTTGATGTTAACTTTGATCAGAAATATGACTTGCAAATATTTTGTCTCATGTTATAGAATGCCTTTTCATTTTGATGGCATCCAGCAAAATCCATTAATCTATCTTTACTCTTTCTCATTCTTTTTTAAAAATATTTTCTGAGAGAGGGCCACATGGCAAGGAGTTGAAGGGTGACTCTAGACATTGAGAGTGGCCACCTGCTGAGAGACAGCAAGAAAACAAGGAACTTAGTCCTACAACTTGGAGGAACTAAATTCTGCCAATAACCACATGAGCTTGCATGAAGATCCTCAAGCTCCAGAATAGAAAACAGTCAGCCAACAAACAGATTGCAGCCCTGTGAGATCCTGAACAGGGGACCCAGTTAAGCCATGCCTGAGTTCTTGACCCACGAAAATTGTGGGATACTAAATATGTGTTGTTTTAAGTCATTAAGTTTGTTACATATCAACAGAAAATAAAAAATACAAGTTGTATGCTGAGTTTTCTGGGTACACAAGATGGACATTATGTTGGTAGTGAAACCTGTAGAACATTTGTGATTATACTAGTTACCACAGTGACTGAGCAGAGATAGAAGGTAGGAATAAAAGGAAAATTGGCCATGAAAAATAACTTTTTGCCTTTCATAAACAAGAGGAAAAACTCTATCAGTTCTGCTTGCTGGTGTTCTGGTGTAATGTGTATACCAGGTGTATGGCATCTAAGCAGAGCTAAGTATATAACTGAATGAATAATGAATGGATGAATATTGAAATGCCTATTTTCCCCAAGTGGGGCTAACGCATCGATGATAATGGTGTTAAAATAGTAGATTTGTACTGTCTTCTATGTTCAAAAAATGCCTTTAAAATTACATCAACTCTTAGATCTTAAAGTAAAAATAACAAACAAAAACATCCTGTGTTTCATACATGAGAAAAATGAGGCTTTGAGAGATTGGTTGCTCAAGGCAACATGTAATGCATGGGAACGCTTGAGCGGGGCCCACACTCTCAGTGTGAGTGACTCAGAAATTCGACTTCTCTCTGGTTAGGGTCAGGGTACCCAGTTGAGAATCCGAAGGCATGGGTTTGAGGGCAGCACACCCAGCCCTTCCTTTATTCATTCAGTTGTAAAGAGGAGAATGATGGGATAGGCTGAAATCAGAGCATTAAAAGGAGAAACCCCAAGATATAAAACAATGTCAGAATATATCATCTCTCAGGCAAGACTGAGGAGAAAGAATGTTTCTGGCTTAGACAGCCCACAAGTCATGCAATACAACTTGATTTGTAGTTCTAACTAATTAGTTGGGAAAGATTATGCTAGCTTTGTCAGTATAATTTCAATTTTTCTACTGATGAATAATGCTTTTATGCCTTGTTTATATTGTTAGCAAACATTAAAAAATACAATTGTTATTTTTACTTTTATATTTTTATCATTTTTATATTTTAGCATTTGTATTAAAAATATGAAATGCATATGGATATCTGTTAAGTGAATAAGTAATTGAATTAATACTTAAATGTCTTGGTATGCAAATATATAAAGAACAAACTCCATACAGGTCTGGTAACATAATTATTATCACTACTACTTCTGGGAGGAGTTGAGGAGCAAATTCAAAAAAAATATTTGGAATTTGCTGAGTCACTTTAGGAATATAAATAAAAATCAGGTGTCCTGATTATTTTTGTACGACATGCTTAATTTGTTCTTATCAAAATCAATTTGCTATTGGTGAGTTATTACTCAAGCATAGTTCAAATGCTTCTAACTGCCTTCCAATTTATCAGGGTATATTTTTCATTAAAGTGTTATTTAATACAACTATTTTGGTTATATTCATTACTCTATTAGAAGAAGTGTTACTACCATCTGGAATAAACAAGAAATGTTACATGCTATTAGGTGATTAAGCGAAGAATATTCAAATAGTACAATGAAATTATTTTGAAAAAGAGGGCTGCTTTAGTTTTCATCTAATTTTCTATTATATCAAGACTATTCAACTTTTAATTGCTAAACCTCACAAAATCTATGACTCTGAATTTGATGAATTCTATTTGGTTTCTGTACCTTGTTTCAATATGTTACTTTAATGTTACTTTATTTTTCCCAATCTCTTCAATATCTTCAGGGATAGAAGAAAAATGCAAGTAACATTTCAAGAATTTCTTCTATGTGTCTTATACTATTTAAAGCATTTTTCTATAATTTTCATGTTAGGTACTATCCACACCACTTCAGATACAAAAGCTGAGACTAAAGAAGGTGAGGAACTTGCCTCGGTTGTCTAGCAGGTGAAAGAGCTAAGAGCATTTTTTTCTTAACTCTCAATCTTTTCCTTTCTATATATATTAGCTCAGTGCTCTTGTTGTAAAGACAATATTCTAGACGATCAATAGAAACTCTTATTCTTTATTGATTCTCATTTCTTATTGCCCATTTTCCCATAGCCAATTCATACACATTTTATATTTATGCCCTTGAATTTCACATTAATGTTACCACTTATCTTCCTTTCCTATAAGTTAAACATCTTGAATGTCTTCATCTTCTCCTCACAAAATCAATTAATCTTTAATTTTCTTTTATTAAGAGTGAATAGCAAAATGTGCTAACCTATGCAGTTAGAAGCAAAACTTATAATGCCACCTCCTTAGCAGGAACACAATTGTGCAAGCAATATTTATCCTGACAGAAGTCCAGAGTAGTTGTGATGTTAACCTAGAACTAGTTCTGACAGTCAACACCTTCTCTGTTACTGAGGTAATAAATGTAAGCTTTCATTAAAATTTATCAGGAAGAAATTGTGATTTTAGAAGAGATTCAACCAGAACCTTATTATATTTCAATAGTTTTATACTTAGTTTATTTCTAAAAATAATTTGAGAGCTTACAATGGAAATTGTATCATACATAATTACACCGTTAAAATAAAAATAAAAGGAAAAGGCATCCTGAAGGGGAGGGAGAAATTTCTGCATCAGCACCCAGGGTGTAGGACCTGTTCAGCTCCCCACATGCCTCAGTAGTTAGACTGGAACATATGTTCTCCAGGAGACAAATATACTTTCCATTGGTCTTCCACAAGAAGTAGAAGAGATGACATAATTTTTTAACTTTGTGTACTAAGACTTGGCCTGATGTGAAAAAAAATTATCTCATGAAATGTTCACATAAAAGATGTTGGAGGGGTGTTAAGTGGGTTTTTAACTACGCCATATGGAGTGGCTCACCACATTTTTGCTTTTGTTCTCTATATTTGTTGTACCACATTTGAGGGCAGCAATGCGGTCTCAAGAAAAAAAATAAACTTATTTTTAAAAATGGGTGCACCTTTTACTTTATGGTTAGGCTACTTTCAGAATTCAACTTTGAAGCAAACAATTAAAAAAATAACCTCAAAAAGGAAGCTACATCTTCCATGATTTCAGCGATGCCTATTCTGCCAATCCAATCAAACTGAGACTCTTTGTCTACCTAGTACACCATGATCCAGCCCTAACTTGGTCCCTCTTACATACTCCGTGGTACAGCAAAACAAACACAGAACTCCAAGTAACAAATACTCTGTGCTCCAGCATATTACAATAAGTCAAGTAAAAAAGTCAACTTGTGGTCTAAAGCCTAAAAATAAGACTAAATATTATGTGCTACCTCATTAACTAGAGAAATCAGAAGGGCCTTAAATGGCCTCACCATAAGATCTCCTCCCCAAACTGCTAAACAAGGTCACCAATCTGAACTCTCCTTGGAATGGTTGAAATAAATATCTGCACAATATAATAAAAATTAGTCATTAAACATACATGTAAAGAATTTTTGGTATAACAGGAAAGTTACTTTATCAGGCAATTTACACTATATTTACAATATGCATGTAAGCTACATTACAATATACCATCAACTTTTACTTTGTGTCCACATGGGTATGAATACAACAGGAAGGAAAATAAGAAAATATAAATTATAAAATTATGATGGCTTTTATTTTCATCTTTTTACTGTTCTTCATTACTACATTTTACAGATGATCTATCTATCATCTATCTATTATCTATCTATCTATCCATCCACCCACCTACCCATCCATCCATCTATCTTCTCACACACACACACATGCACACATTCATTTTTTGTATACATACATACAGAAAGGACTGAGAATGATGTGCATGAGCTATTGGCAGCTGAGAGCCAGATAGGAGGTTTGCTTTTGATACCTCTAAGAGGAAACAGAGAAATTAAAATCTCCATGAGAAAATGGGGAAAGAGGTTTTCTCTACCCCTTCATAAAATTCTTTGTACAAATGAACAGTATTGTACAAAAATTGCACATGTACATACATGTACTTAGTCATAGTTTGTTGGACATATTTTAATTTTCAACATGTAGTTTTTAGTATTCATTGTTTTATGTGTATTATTTCTACTTCTTTAAGTATCTTGCAAATTCTTGGAAGCAGAGTTCTTGCACAGGCTTTTTCTATATCTGTCTTGTATGTAGTATAAGGTTGAATCTACATTCAATACTAAATATCCACTTAATTTTAGTGGAATATAATTCTTTATTGTAAATCTCCTTTGGTAATCTTACATTATTTAAAAAACTTTAAAGCTGATTTAACAGTTAGGGTGGCTAAACTGTGTTTTCAGTAGTGTTATTAAAGTACAACATGAGGGTTTTTTTAAAAAAACTAATCTGCTGATCATAATATTATATCTTTGAGAAACACTGGATAAGACATAAAATTATTGTTAGCATCTAGAAGGTTCTATCTCAAGTCTGAATACTGATATATCTCTAAATCATTTTTATTCAAAGTTTGTGGATTTTCATTGTAAACACTTGTAAGAAATAAAGATAATATTATTTGGTGGAAATGGTTATACTCTATTTCAGAAGCAAACAGAAAACTTGTATGAGCAAAGCAAACAATATAATTATTTTTATATCATAGGTCCCTAACATATTTAAAATCTTCATCTTTTCTTAGGAATTTGCATATATAATTTCTTTGGTTGCATATTGACACAATATAATGATCAACCTGTGTACATAAGGCCATATCACAAATGTGATATTAAAATTTTACCTATTAAAATTTTACCCAGTCAGTATGAAGGTTCAGTGGCTGTGTATACAGGCATGCACGTATGTATGTAAACGTCCTTTCATCCTCCATATACGAAAATATAATTCACCCTATGCTTTCACACACTGCTGGTGTTTGAGATTTCTACTGATTATCAGAAAAGAGTAGAATGCCTGACTATTGTTGACTTTTAAAGCTGTTATTAAACAGTTCTTAGCTTTTTAAATTTTTAGACCAAAAAACCCCTTCCTGTGAATACAGAGGAAGGTAATGAGAGAAAAGAATTCTATAGCTGGGTTACAGCAGAGTCCCTGAATAGTGGTCACAAACTAGTCACTAAAATCCTGTAAGAACAAAACAAGGATGTCTGCTCTTACTACTCTGCTCAACATTGTACAGCAGGTTTTAGCAAGTTCAATAAGAAAAAAATAAATTAAACTTATCCCCATTGGAATGGGAAAAGTATATTGTCTTTATTTGCAGATGACATAATATTGCTTGTAAGAAAATCCTAAAAATTTTACGAAAAGAAAAACAACTACTAGACCTAAAAACAAGATTAGACAGATTGTAAGCTAGGTCAATATATAAAAATCAACTGTATTAACTGTATTTCCACAAAATTAAAGTTAATAATCCAAAATTGAATTTAAAAGAACTCTATTCATAATAGCACCCCCAAATAAAATATTTTGGGAGACATTTAACAAAAGAAATGCTAGTCTTGCACTTTGAAAACTACAAAACTTTACTGAAAGAAATGAAAAGAGACCCAAATAAAGAGATAATACATGTTCATAGATGAGGAGACTCAATGTTATAAAGATTGTAATTCTCTTCAAATTGACCTATAATTTCAATGAAACCCCTATCACACAGGTGGGAAAGACAAGACGCGCGGGCCAAACCTTGTTTTATCCAGTCTGGCACATTGTTGCTACCCGGCAGCAGCACCAAGCTCCTTGACCCTACTTAAGGAGTAGTCACATTTATACACTTGTAAAATTACATTTGGCCCTTTGAAGGCAACTGCAAGGCTGATGTGGCCCCTGGTGAAAATGAGTTTGACACCCCTGCCCTATCATAATCCCAGAAGGATAATACTAAAATCTTATGAAAAGTAAAAGGATCTAGAAGAACCAAAATTATTTTGGAAAATAAACTTGGAGAACTTACACTGCCAAATTTCAAAACTTAATATAAAACTATAGTAAGTAAGAGAGTGTAATACTGGTGAAATAAATTAGAAATACAGTCAAACAAAACAGAGCTGAGAACCCAGAAACAAATTCTGGTGGTAATGGTAGATTGATTTTGACAAAGATGCCAAAACAATTCAATGGGGAATTTTTTGTTTTTAACAACAAGTGCTTGCACAATTGGATCTCCATTTGTGATTCAGAACATGAACTTGGACCTTGCTTCATAACATGTATAATAACCAACGTAATATAGGTCATAGATTTAAAAGTATAAAAGTTCTGGTATAAAACAGAAGAGAAAATCTTTGTGACCTTGGGAGTGTTTTCAAAATGCTCTTAACAGCAGCATGGTCTATAAAAACACCAATTAATTGGATTCCATTAAAATGCAAAACTCTTTAAATTCACCTTTAAGAAAAGAAAAACACCAGACACACTTGAAGAAAATATATGTGCATCATATACCTTTATAAAGGACTTATATCCAAAATATAAAAGAAATTTTACAACTCATTAAGAAGACAAATAAATAAATGATGGGCAAAAGATCTGAATAGATACTTCATCAAAGAAGACATGTGTATTGCTTATAACCACCTTAAAATATGTTCTTTATAAGTATTAGGAAAATGTAAGTTAAAACAAGATACATCCATACCCACCCCAAAACACAGACATTACCAAATGCTGTCAGTGATAAGGAGAAAGTGGACCCCTCGGACATTGTTATTTGACAGTTTTTAATATATTTATCATGATGTTACAGTTGTCTTAATTCTTTCCCTTTGTCCCCCTCTACCCAGGACCCTCAACACCCTCTGGCAACAGCCCCCCCTTAGTTCACATCCATGGGTCATGCATATAAGTTCTTTGGCTCTCCATTCATATATTGTTCTTAACATCCTATCTCTTCTCTACCTACCAATATGTACTTCTTACACCCATTCTCCCCTCCCCTCTTCTCCCCCATTCTTCCCTCCCCCCTTCAAATTGATAATCCTCCAAATGATCTCCATATTTATGACCTGTCCCTTGGTCACAGGCCAGGTCCCCCACTGGGGGTGTTCGAGTGGCAGCCCATTCTTGTTTCTCTCGCACATATCAGTGTTTCTCTCCCTCTTTTTCTCCCTCCCTTCCCATCTCTCTAAAAAATAATAAAAAAAAACCTTGTACAGTTGTTGATCACCATGTATAATTATATTTTTGAAGTTTACAGTTAAAAGTTAAAGGATGTATTTTCTAAAACTTATGGATCATTTAATAGAAAAGTATATGTATGTATTTGTGTCCGCATTCATTACAAAAGTATAACTAATGATGCATTTGTTTATGTGTGCACACATGTACACATCCATATGTATGGATGAACAACAAAGTTTTATCAATTCCTTCACTTTCTCTCAGTTGTTCCTAAAATTTTACTTTAATAATTACTTACATTTCATATTCTTCTACTAAATCATGAGTAAGTTTCAGAACAGGGGTTTGTTATATTCATTCTACTAACCCAACAAGCAACACAACATAAATCACACCAAGAGTGTTCAATGAAATGTATTAGTGAATAAAAAATTTAAAATGCATTCAATAAATTATAAAAAATGGTTATAAAATAATTATGGTGTATAATTTTTTACAAAGAAAAGAAGAGCTTACTTATAACGTTTTAATCGTCTCTTTCAAATGTCCTGAGAGTGGTGATTTTCAAACATTTTGGTTTCAAGGAGCTATTTATACTCTTTAATAGTACTGAGGACCTTAAAGAGCTTTTGTTTATGTGAGTTATAGCTACATATAGATTCTGTATTGTAAGTTAAAACAAAACATTTAAAATAGTTAATAATGAATTAAAATAACAATAAACTCATTCCATGTTAAAATAAATCACATTTTAAATATAAATGATTTTAAAAATAAAACATGAGAAGGGTGGCACTGTTTTATATTATGGCAAATCTTAATTCTGAGCTAAATATGACAGCTGAATTCTTGTATCTACTCTGTAGACAATGTGTTGCTTTTGATAAAACTGTGTAGTAACGAGAAAATGAGAGTGCTAAAGGCAAATGCTGCCTTAGCATTACTATGAAAACAGTTATAACCGTGTAGACCCCCCTGAGAAAATCTTGGGAACCATGAAGGTTCCTTGCTCTTACTTTAAGTAGCACAGAGGAGAACAATTAAAAAAAAAACATTTTCTATTCCTGTCACTTATGTTAAAATTATTTTTGGTTCCAATAAATAAAAATGCTTTCCCTTTTTTGAGAGGTATACTAATTTTATATAATTCTTATGAAATATTTTATGCTATATCCAATTAGAATGGTTTATTAAAATATTATGTAAGATATACAGCATTTGTACTTTCAATGGATTTATATAATCAAAATTAACATTCACTAATAACCATGTCCTTCTCTGTTTGGGAGAGCAGTTATACTACATTTCATTTTATTTTATTTTGAAATAATTTTTTAAATTTTCAGTTATACTTGACTTAAAAATTATATTAGTTTCAGGTATATAATCCAGTGATTTGACATTATATAACTCCCCAAGCAATCACACAGATAAATATAGTAGTATAACTATACTACTATATTTTATTCTTCACTCCTTCCTTGCTTACAACCTTATCTTGTTTTACAAAGGCAGTTAAATTATTAGCTTAGATTTTTCACCATTGATAAAGTAACTGGACAAGTTTCTCATGTCTCTAAACATGAGAAACAAACAGAAATTAAATGTTTTATTATAGAAAACTTTACACATATAAAATAGTAGTGACTAGACAATAATATAACCCAGTGTGGTTAATTTCCCAGGTCCAACAGTTATCAAATCATGGTCAACTTTGTTTCTATTTCTCCACCTTCCTCCACACAGGTAATTTTGAAGCAAATCCCAGATAAGGTATTATTTCATCTTTAAATATCTTAATATGCATCTCTAAATGATATCCTCTAAATTTTTATTGAAAACATTAATATAAAATGGTAACCACAGGAAGAAAAAGTAACAGTAAATCCTTAATATCACCAAATGTCTAGTCAATCCAACTAGGCTTTTGGTTGAGAAGCAAATGAACCAGATTAGCCAGGAGCCTGAATGCTCTGTGCTGGGCTTCCTGCCCTAAGCATAGAACTTCGAGAAACTGTTCGTCAGAGATTGTCATTTCAGGCTGTAGCCTTGCATTTGCATGTATTTAAATCCTTTTATAGTACTAAAGCCTTATTTGAAAACAATACCAATTTTTTAAAAAACTTGGGTTTATGTGACCTAAGGACACATGAAAATTATATTTACCCTGTAGTAACCAATGCAGGGCAAATATAATGGAAAATATTTGTATTAGTATTTTAGGAAAATATCAGAAGAAAAGGGTCATTCAGAGAATTACATAGTATGCTATTAGTAAACTTGTTCAAATAATAATCTTCATTTTTCATTCCGCAAAAACTATATCCTGGAAAAAAATGAATCTAGTTTTCAGACTACACTACTTACAAGAAATCAATAGCTCTTATTTTTGTTACTCATATTTTAAAACCTATTTCCTAACTATAGTAAAAAAAGTAAATTGAAATGAGTGGCAAATATAATAAGGTTAAGGAAATTGTTATCATAGTATAAAAATAATACAGTAGAAAAATAGATACAGTATAATAGCCCTAATGACTGAGAATAATGGTTTGAAGATTTCTGTTGTAAAAAATAATTTTTGGCATTGCTACAAAGTAGTATATTGTTTTGTCTTATGAGCTGGAGGGAACTGAAATAATTTCTAGCAAGTAATTTTTTCTACAAAAACAGTTTAAGGTTCACCCCTGGAATTTTCATCAGTAGTTAAAATACAGTCTGCATGCAATAGAACTATAAAAGGTTGAATTATCTGTCTCTGGCAGAAGACAAATTACCCAATCTTAAAAGGAAAAGAACATTACGCTCTTAATCGATTCATTCTCTATGAAAATAGAGAAAAATTGCTCAAAGCAAAACCTGTTCCATATCTACATGCTCCATGGTCTAAAATCTGCAAGGAAATACACCAAAAAAGTACCTCTTTTTGTTCTTTGTTATCTCAGTCCTACAAAAACAAAACCCCTGAAGCTCATAAATCATGCTGATATTTCACCTATAACATACATCCATGTATATCCATATATATATATCAACATATAGTATGAATATTTTCTCCTGATATACAGTGTCAATGAAACAAAGAACACTTGAATGAAAATATAGTTACTACTTATATATTAAATACCATTAATTTTTATAAATTTTTATTTTGTCTCAGGTTTAAATAACAGAATTTTTTATTTGCAATGTAATAATTCTGTTTCCTTTCAAAAGCATCAAAGTCATGAAAGACAAAGACTGAGATACTGTCAGATTGGAGGAGGAGAAATCTGAATTGGCCCCAGAATAGAAAAAGAAAAAAAAATTAGTGGGTGAGTGAATGAACTCAAAATTTAGATAAGGCCTGTAGGTGTTTTAATAGTATCAGACCAAAGTTAACTTCTTGGTTTTGATCATCTTATTGTGGTTAGACAGATGTGAACCTTAGGCAAACTGGGGAAAGGGTGGGCAAGAGAACTAAGTGCACTATTTTTAAGGAGTCCTAAATTTTCTTGGAGTCCAACATTACTTCAAAATAAAGCATTTAAAAATTACATCATAATCTTTGGTATATATAAGGACAAAAATCCAAAAAAAACAATAACTCAGTTTTCTTCCTATGTAAGAAAGGAAGTGTTTTATAGTCCCAAACCAGTGACCATATTACTCAATAGACCAAAAATTATGGAGCATTATAATCCCATGTACACTTTTTAAAATGCAGTTAATGAAGATAATGATCTAAACATGTACCATTCAGTAATTTGTCATATTAATGACCATGCCATTACTCTATTTTTTTATGTTCAAACGTATAGCTTGCTTATATTTTGAAATTTTCTAAAACACATTTATAACAATAAGGTGGTATTTTCTAATGGTTAGTCAGTAATCCAAACTGAAATCCAAATACATATCATATATATATATGACATTAAAAGTAAAAGAATTAGATTATTTGATTTTCTTTACCTGAAACTGTGTGATCCTTAGAGTCTCTTGTTATTTTTATCCTTGAATGAGGAAAGATGTAGTGCACAGTCTTCCCATTCATCTGTATGATCTAAATATACATGTGATAAGGTGAAAATCAATATTAAGACACTTAAAGTGCAACATGCAGAATCAGACCTTTTACAAAAGCACATTGAGTCTATCACTAACAATGTAATAAAAATTTCGGAAATGATCACCACTGAAGCATCTTACACTATAAAATACGAGGTGATATCAACAAATGGAATTTAAAAAAAAATATTTTTACCTGTTTAAACTTCAAAGTATTCTCCATTTGATGCAATACACCTATCAAGACTTTTTTACCTCTCAAAACAGTTTTTGAACTCATCAATTTTGATGCCATTTAGTGCTTTTGCTGGCTTTTTTTTGTTTCACCTCCTCCACATTGGCAAAACGCTTTCCTCTGAGGACTTTTTTCACCAGGGGAAACAAAAAACAGTCACTTGTGACCATAGGGTGAGAGAGATTGGGTGAATAGCGAGGGTGGGATGCCAGGGTCATGCCATCTTGGTCAAAAACTGCTGAACTCTCAGCGTGGTGTGGGCAGGTATGCTCACAAATCACCCATCATGAAATGGGCAAATGCACTGAATCTTTAAAGAAAAATTCACTGAGGCTGAATGCAGCCTCTCATAACAACACCAGCTGGTACACTGATACAGATGGGTTCCTAGGACACTCACCTAGTAGGGAAGCCTGTATGACAAGGTGTCTGCCCTCCAGAAGATAATTCCATTTTGGGGTCCTCACTCATTGTACTACTGATTTCTCAGTTCATTATAGTCATACAAAAATTTTCTCTTTTTAACTGATTTGTTGTAATTAGGAAATTAATAAGCACATGCTATAGATTCTAAAAGGTGTCTGACAATACAGTAGTACACAGTCAACAGTGATTAACAGTGCATAGGGCATGCAAAGGAAAACTAACAGCTGCTGATTTTGCTTTGGAGTTAGGGGAGAAAAGCCAGAGAAGATCCTCATATTCCACATCTCTATCACTATTGTAAGATCACTTTATATTTATGTTGTTTTGGTTTTATTGAGAAATTATCCTTTTGCTGAGTACCTTTACTAGAAGTTTCACTGTATACTGATGCTGAGACTAATTCTGTATAAAGTCTTTGCTCACTCTAATACATTCTGAGGCCTTCTTTGTATTCAAAGGTTGTGTTACTGATGGTGTTATTTCTCATTTACTGCTGACGTCCCTTCGGGAAGGAGAAGCAACACTTAAAGCTATTGTTTCGAGACTGCAATTTCAATTCTCATTATTGAAACTTGAGTATGAAAATATCATAAGCCTCATTATCTCTGTTTCTACCTGGTGAATGGAGATTTCTGAAGTAAAAGTAAATCAGTGGATGCAAACTGTATTTTAGATTTTACATAACTTTGTTTTTAAAAGAAGTTTGTGAAATAATAAAACATATAAATAGTGGGAAATATTGACAAGATTTTATTAGTATAATATCTTGTATTTATTACCTTAGTTAAATGTTGACTAAAATTACAAATGAAATAAAGTTTAGTGAAGAGACATTTTATATTACCCACTTCAGAGTATGTTTAAAAGTACATCGGAATACTATACCAAAATATTAAACAGAATTTGGAACCAAAAAAGACGCACATTTGGTGTAGAAAGATTCCTTTGAATACTTGTGTGGTTTTAATGTGTCAATCCAGCTGTAAAACTGTCAGAATTCTAGATATTAAAAGTAAAATACATATTTAAAAAGTGTAAGCTTAAATAAAAGCCTTTAGTTTTTATTCTCTTCAGGAAAGAATAAGCTTAATCAGATATCTAACGAATATAAAACCCTCCCCAAACAACAGGAAAATCCTGTTAAGCCTAGGAATATTATATGAATCCTACAAAGTAAGACTAAAATGTTGTTTGTAAGATTATAAACATATTGTGGTTAGTATAATCTAGATAATTTGTACTTATACTAACTTTGTAAGCTATTGAAAGCCTCATTTATATTCATAACAATTAAGAGTATATGTTTTCCTTCTTTCACTCTCTCTGGCTTTCTGTCCTCTTTTTCTGTCTCCCTCTGCCTCTTTACCTCTCTTCCTCCATTTTCTCTTCCTCTCTCTCCTCTGCCCTACTTACTTTCTACTGTATCATCTTTTCTCCTTCCTGTCTTCCTCTTCTCTCCTTCCTCCCTCTCCTAATCTGCATTTAAAGATCTTTATTTTTTACCAAATATAATAAAAATAAATTTCATGCAGCTGGGGAGAGGGTGCATGAAAAGCAACTATATACTGATGTTTCCTACTTCTCTTTCTCCCTCCCTTCGCCTCTCTCTAAAAATAAATAAACAAACAAATAAATAAAATCTTTAAGAAAAATGGAGACAACTCTACTTGAACAACAATAAAAAAAGGAAAAGAAAAAACTACCCATGTTAGATTCAGGATACACAGTGTTCTCCTGGCGTTCCATGCACTGTGCTATGCCCTGTGTATATAAGGTGGTGGGTGCAATAGGGATTCCCTGCTAAGAGCTCACAGCTGTGAAACAACGCATGCAGTACTGTTGTTGCCCCAGATTTGTGGGGAGGTGGTGGTGGTAGTATCAGGGAAGCCTTCTTGTAAAATGGGGTATATGCGTGGAGACATAAGTGATGCGTAGAGTTTACCAAGGGAAGACGGGAGGAAGAGCATTCATGTAGAGGAAACTAGACATTCAAAGACCTAGAATTAAGAGAAAGAGTGGCTCTTTCAGAGGAGCCCAATGTACATCACTATAGCAGTTCCACAAGCACTGCAGAAAGTGTGGGCACTAGTGCAGAGAGTGGAGGCATTCTGTACTAGTCAAGCAGTGTTGACCCATTTCCTGTAAGAAACAAACAGAAAAGAAGTGTTGACCTTTATAACCACCCTGTGAAGGGTGTCAGTCCTACTCATAGATGAAGTGACTGAGAAAAATTAACAAAAATATAAAAGGGGTTGGATAACCTGTTCAATTCACAAAGCAGAGATGAATTTCCACTAAATGAATACACATGTATATTATATATATTTGAAAGAAAATAATATAGATTTATGGATTTGGTTTATTTCTGTAGTTATATAATTCTGAGTCTAAAAGATTTCAAAAGATTTATGTCTCTAATATATGTTATACTAAAATATTGTAAAAAGCAGATGTATTAGTATTTGTAGTAGTCAATTTGGTTTTATTACTCTTTCCTCCAGAGCATCTTATGAGCATAAATTCTTGTTATGCATAAGTTTTAAAATAAAATCATCTGGGTTTATTGGTACCCAGAGCTCAATATTACGTTTTTATGATCAGAGATACAAAGAAGTGAATAAAAGAGGAATATTTTGCTATTTTCTCTTGACCAAACTATAATAAATGAGGAAAAATAATATTTGATGATAAATATCAATGCAAAAGGCATAAATTCTGAACTTCATGTAAATATAAATGAAGCATGTGTTATCTTCGATGTAGCTTCTACTTTGGAAAAAAATATTAAAAAAACAAAGAAATAATTGCTACACAACAAATATTTTCGATTTTGAGGGGGCATGTTGAGTATTACCATCTGGAAGGGGCATGGAGGGGGAGGTTTCTGAGGGCAGGCGACATTTCCTTTCCTGGTCTGTGCAGTGGCTGTGTGGTTGTTCACTTTGTAACCAATTACATAGTATACATCCTATAGATTTGCAGTTTTGATAACTACATTTCTAGTTTTCTGTGTGCATGTCAGATATCAAAATTAAAATGTAAAAAATTATAAAAATGTAAAAATGTAACTTTAACAAGAAAGTACACATCGCTCTATTACATTTACCTACATATAGTTCAAACACAGATCTTTACATTTTCTACTTTATTAAAAACCACAAGAAATTCATTAAATAATTCTTAAATTTGGGGATTATACAGATCTCTAATTATACTGTTTAAACATGATGCACTACATCCTCAGTGAATCAAATTCATAAATATGTAGATGTCAGCAACAGACCATTAGGAACAAAAGTATCATTAGGGATATTAATGCTTTACCTACAGACAGTAGAATACTTAGAGATATTTTTGCGGTGAAGACAGATTACTTTAAAATGCATCCTCAAAGAATACCTGTTGAATAAATAAGCTGGATAAGACTACTCTGAGTATACATGAAAAGAGTAGTGTGGGGAAATAACTATATGGAAGCCATTATTTTTTTAGCTCTCCAGTTTACAGAATTCATCTTATTGGGATTACTTTAAAGAATTTTTATTTTCAGTGACTTGATCTTGGTTTGTGGGAAATGTTAAACTTAAAAAAAAAATGAGGTAGGTAAGGTATAATAAGAAATTACAAAGAGATTCTTAAAATATATTCCATGAAGTTATTTTCAGCTTATAAATTTATTATTTTAATAATTGTAGACAAAAACATGTAAATTCACATTTTAAAAACATGTTCAAGATGATTTTATTAATATTGCTTACTCTCCAGCAAGATCTATTTGATGAGATTGAAATACAATAGAAGATCAAAAACTATAAACAGTATAATGACAATAAACTCATAACTATCAACAAGGGAACCTAAAAAAACAAAAACAAAACTAAGCAAACAACTAGGACAGGAACAGAACCAGAGAAACAGAGATTCTGTGGAGGGTTATCAGTGGGGAGGAAGAGGGAAAGAGAGGGGCGAAGGTACAGGGAATAAGAAGCATAATTGGTAGGCATAAAATAGATGGGGGAGATTAAGACTAGTATAGGAAATGAAGAAGCCAAAGAACTTATATGTACAACCCATGGACACAAACTAAGGGGGAGGCTGGAATGCTGGAGGGAAGGAGGATGCAGGGCAGAGGTGGGATAAAGGGGAGAAAAAAATTGGGAAAACTATAATAGCATAATCAATAAAATATACTTAAAAATAAGAACACAGTAAGCTAAGGAAAGTATCATTCAATAATCTGATACTTTAAAATGAAGTGAAAAAGAAATGGAAGTTTATCAACATGTATAGAGATAACACAATCTTAAACCAAGAACCCATTAAAGATATCAAAAAGTAAAAAAATATATGTATTTGCAATGCATAGAGAAGAATCCCAAGATTTCTTGAAAATGTAATACCATATAGAAAAAAAAATCACAAAATTCTAAGAAAAGAAAATTCTATTTAACAGCTAGAAATTTGTCCATGAAAACTGAATTTGCTTAGGAAGAAACCAAATCTAAGTGTACAGATATTACCTTATAGACAGTACTTATTATCTATTCAAAAGTCTTTTATATCTTAATGTGACAAACACTGAAATAAATTATAGTAATTGCATATGGTTCCTTTTTTGTTATTGAAAATATCCTTGTGTTCTATACCAATGAATCAGTAATTGGATGATTTAGTAGTTATTGTGTGTAAAATATCTATCTCATTTGTGATTGTATTAGAGATTATGAGTAACAGCCTACAAATATCTGAACTGTTAAGACAATTATTGAAGGCCACTTGGCTTACCAGAGAAATCTATCTCACTTTATCCAACTGTTGAACTCCTATGTATCTCCCATAACTCAACCCAAGTATCACCTCACTTGTTCTAAAGTGAGTAAGTTCACTTTGGAATCATATTTATCTAATTGTGAAATTTATCTCTTAAGTTTTAGTTTCTCCATCTATAAACAGATAATAAATAACACCTACTTTATGTGAGTTCTGATGATAAAATCCAAAAATAAATATAAAACACTTCCATTTAATAGATTTTAAAACGTTTCTTTTTTCCCCCAAGGAAAGGTTTCCCTGACCCTAGCTGCCTTGGTTTGGTCCTTCTCTTATTTGCTACTCATAACACTTGAACACACTGTTATTGAAAGCACTGAAAGCACCCAAATCTATTTCGCCGAATAGTCTGTAAGTGCTTGAAGAGTTTTATGTATTCCCCCTGTACAGCAGTGTTGGGTATGATGTATAAGCGTTATCTGTTGGAGGACTGAATCACTCGACTTTCCTGGCAGAGGCATCACAACTATGCTGCAATGTCAGGGGTGGCTGCTACAGTAAGGTACTTGCTACTTTAAATTTGTGAACTTGACTGAGAAATTTCATGCAATTTAGGATTTTGAGACCATTCTTGGGCGAATTTTTTTAGAGGAGGTGTATAAATCTAAGAGATTGCTCGATATAGCACTTACTTGCTCTTGATGTTGACTGAGTGGTCTAGAGTGCACCAATCTTTCTGGCAGTTTTCGATCCAGACCATGTCCATTTTCCAAACGAGACTCCCTGGGTTTGTCAAACCAATCTGTTTCTTCACGCCGCAGGTGATAAGCTTTGGAGACCAAGGAATATCAAACATTGCAATCCCGACTAACATGAATCATAGAGTATAGTAGATGTCCTAAAGTACCAACATGCTCCAGGCTGTTAACCATTCATGCCTTTCAAACACAACTCCCAATGGGGTGAGAGTAATCATCTCCAACATTGTTTAAAAAATCTGTACCACAGAATAATCTAAAATATCATTTACGTACCTGTTCAACCTCTCAGAGCAAAATAAAACAAAATTAAATTTTTTAATCAGGATAAAAAAGAAATTTAAGTAGTGATTAAAATAAATGAACAATTGAATAGTCCTCAGAAGTCATTCTACTGAACCTCATGAGGTCCATTTTTTCCTGCTTCCTCTGCCCACTACCCACCACTAGTCTTGGGAAAATGTATTCCTTGAATACAGAAGATGCTGTCATTTCCCACTATCACATTAAACCAGTACTTATATAGATGTAGCTGATGGCTTTGAATATTAAGTGAATAGTTTTTGAAACCATGGTGGTTTTACAATATTCATAAATAAATCAAAAAATTATTTCTAAGATGATTCCAGGTATTATTGCTAGGAACATGTATGCTATAATCATCTGATAGACTGATATTAAAGATATATTATTTAGAGTTTCTTATTAAAAATTAAACAATTATTTTCTGTGAGATTTAGGAATCAGATAGAAGAGTTTATTGACTCCCTTTAGTATTTATGTGACATAACTTGACATTTTAAAATACATTTTTGAAAATGCAATCATGTTTAAGTACATAATTACTTCAGTTCTTAGGACTTCCAAAGTTTGTAAAGCTATTATTTAGTGATCAAAGATTCCATTTTTACCTAATATACAGAATTTGACTTTATACATATCAAGTTTTATTGTTGGTAAAAGGATCCTTAATTAATAGTCACTGGAGATACACTGTTGCTTCCTAAATGGCAAATGGAGCAGCTTTTTCAAGTGTTCATCATGAGAGACTGGTTGATGATGACATCAACCTATACTTTCTGGAAAGTCTAGCTTCTGCAGCGCCACGCTATTGATGCTAGCACGTTAACAGCTTTCCTTTTTACGTCTGCATCCGATTGTCTTCTCTTTCTTCCAAAAACTTTTTTAAGGCAATTTTCTTCCACAAATTTTCTTCCAAAACTTTTTTAAAGGCAATTTTCATCATTTCTTTGCTAGCAGGGCTGGCAGACCCACAGCATATACACCACTACTTACCTCTAACTACCTCCTGTGATCTTGGTCAGTGGTAGTGATTAACCACCACATTTCTTCCCAATAAATGCCAAGTGATGGAAAATGTATCATAACTTAGTCTTAGATTTGAGGAAATACAATGGTACATACCTGATTTGTGGTCATATATGTGCTTGTCTTACCTCCCTTATTAGATTCTAAGCTGCTTGAGGGCAAGACTCATATCTTCTATATTTTTCCTGCCTCAATACTAAAAACAATGCCTTGGAAATGCCATTATATTCAGTAAATTTTTGAAAGTGAATAAAATAGAAAAATTAGTCATCAACTAGAGAAAAAATTAATATTATATTTATAATATGCACATTTAAAGGGGAGTGGTGGAGGAAAAATGGAGATAACTGTACCTCAACAACAATTAAAAAATAAAAATAAAAATAAATTTAAGAAAAACCAACAAATAAAAATTAAACACCAGATTACACCACTGAGCAATTGCACTCAAGGGTATTTGTACCAGAGAGATAAAATTTATGCTTACACAAAAATAGTAAATAAATAAATATTTAATTTATTATACCAATGTAATATTTAATAATAATATAAAATATCACATTATCTTTTAATATTTATTTATTTATTGTCACTTTAATCTCATTAATAGTTACACAATCACTTCTCACAATCTATTTCCTATTTATTATGGCTTTCATAGTTTTAACTAGATATAAACTAACTAAATTTATGAAAAATATTTAGTGTAATAAAATTTGATAAATACAAAACAAATCCATTATTTAATCATCAGTCTAAAATTTTATTAAATTATCCCAACAACACTATTTTACTTCACTTCTTATATATATTTATTATGAAAAGAAAAATAATCTATACTGATTTTAATAAATATCTTATATAACATAGTACATGATTTTACTTCAATATATAATTCTACTAATTGCATTTGAAATACAGTCCTTTAAAACATATTCGTTAGCTGTGTTTATACAAATAAAGTAGTATCTCAATCTGATCCAAATTTTGTCAATTTATCTCCAATTTTACCTATATACTTTGTCTAACATTTCTTACAATAATTCTACATGTAACTAAGTTAGGATATCTACCTTTGCTAGGAATGTATAGACCCAATCAAGAAAAACCAGACTGAATAAATTTGTTTTTATAATTAAATTCTGTCTTCATCATTACAGTAAATTAGATATAAATGCTAATTGTTTATAATTGCAATTGTCTGATCTTCCATGGTATATCTGCACTTTAAAAATTAAATTTTATAATAATAACATTTTCCAAATTAGTTTAAATGATTTGCTAGAGATTAATATCCTCCCTTTTTTAAACTGAAAATTTTCTTGAATTCTTAAATGTAAAATACAAGTAAGCTATTTTGGAATCTTGCATTATTCACAGCCAATAGTTACATGAACAGTTTAATTCTATCCAGTATCAGGAATTGATGTATGTATATATATATATTTAAAAACTGAATGTATTTATTTTTTTCTTGCATAGAGTATACTTTGCAATAGTGTTTTCAATAAAATATTTGTGGTTGTAATAAATATTACTTGGCTGTTTCTAATTTGGCTTCCCTCCAATCTGCTCTAGAGGAAAGCCTCCAGCTTTCTACCGACTCAACCATACACGCATATCAAGTAGTGGACTTCAACCTGATGGCCATAAATATTAAACAACATAAATTATGCATACTAGATTTTACATCAAGTGAGCTGTTTCAAATTTAACTAAAGTCACATACAACATGTCTGAAAAACATCTGATGGTCTCTAACCTAGAGTATGATTGTATTCAAAGAACGTTCACAACAAGAAACCTGAATCATTTAGATTTGTTTTGTCTACATGATACCAAATAGCCTGTTGAAATGTTTTACTTTTTCAAAATTATCTTAGAATCATTCAAATACAGATATAGCATTCTTGGTAAAAAAAGGAATGTAAACATCCTTAATCTTTCATGGGTTCATAAATATGTTATATAATTAGAAAGAAGTATTTTCTACTTTTTCCCTTAATTACTCCAGGAATCCTGGATTTCAAAAGAAAAGTAGGTTACTGCT
The DNA here is from genome assembly GCA_028533065.1 of Trachops cirrhosus. Lineage (NCBI taxonomy): Eukaryota > Metazoa > Chordata > Mammalia > Chiroptera > Phyllostomidae > Trachops > Trachops cirrhosus. The sequence goes on along the minus strand of CM052549.1, from coordinate 35,761,624 downwards.
TACCAGAAGAAGAGTAATATGCTTTGTGATACAAAAGCAAAGATAATATGTATGATTTTAAAACATACAACTTTTAAAGATAATCACTAAAATTCACACATATAATATTACATAGGTAAATTAATTTGTTATAGTAGTCCTTTGCCCAATTCTCTATCAACATCTATATAAATGTTTTGTCTCCTTAATTTTTAAATATACTTTAGTCTGTCTAAATTTATTTTAATTGTTCATTTCTTTGATATCTTTAAACACTTCATAATTTCGTGCACTGCATGATGTCTCATCATCTACTTTATCAAATCAGGTTTTTTCTTACAGTCCTTGATGATTGTGAGTGCATGTCATTCAAACATATAAATATGAAATAAAACATTCAGCTATTTTATTTGATTCTATGTAAATAAATGTCACATTTGGGAACCTGGAAATATCTGTGTGTATGTTTGGCACCATGTTGATAAACATCTGTGTTGAGTAAATGAATCTGTCAAATTATCTCCACATGTGTGTTCATCATGGACACACAGCCTTTGGGTGTTTAGTCATGCCACAGACCTGTTAGAGATTTTGTTTTGTTATTTTATGGATAAGAATATAAAGAGTCTTTTATTTTTAGCAGTTTTATATTTACAAAATGTGTGTAAAATATGGATTCTGAGAAAAGTAAAGAAAAAAATAAAGACTGTTTCCATGTGGTAGCATAACTCTTGTTTAACTATGTAGATGCATTCAAACAAATGGCTAACTAAGAGAACAGTGTCTCATTTAATTGACTAATTATCAATAAAAATGGTCATTCCAATAGTCAGTAGAGAAGAAAACATATCAGAAAATGATTAGGTGTAAGGATTTCACTACGAAAAGCAGTTTGTCCTCCAGATCCAGTTACTACTTTAGTCCTTTTCAAATCTGGATTTAACTTCTATAATCATATTGGTGCCTACATATAGAAATAGAAAGAAAATGCTTTTCATGAAAACATATATTCCTGTGAGTCCTCAAGGGATAATTAAGTTACCTAAGATTAAAGATAAGGAGAAAAACTTAAAAGCAGCAAGAGAAAAGGGGACAGTTACCTACAAAGGAGTGCCCATAAGACTATCAGCTGATCTCATACAGGAAACCTTACAGGCAAGAAGGAGCTGGAGAGAAGTATTCCAAGTCATGAAAGACAAGGACCTACATGCAAGATTACTCTATCCAGCAAAGCTATCATTTAGAATGGAAGGGCAGATAAAGTGCTTCCCAGGTAAGGTCAAGTTAAAGGAGTTGATCATCACCAAGCCCTTATTACATGAAATGTTAAAGGAACTTATCTAAAAAAAAAGGAGATCAAAAATACAAACAGTAAAATGACAATGAATTCACAACTATAAACCACTGAACCTAAAAAAACAAGCAAAACCAAAAATGAACAAAGCAAACAACTAGAACAGGAACAGAACCACAGAAATGGAGATCACATGGAGGGTTATCAATAGGGAAGGGGAAGGAGAGTATGGGGGAAAAGATATAGGAAATAAGAAGCATAACTGGTAGGTACAAAATAGATAGGGGGAGGTTAAGAAGAGTATGGGAAATGGAGAAGCCAAAGAACTTACATTTATGACACATGGACATGAACTAAGGTGGGGAAATGATAGTGGGAGGGGAGTACAAGGTGGAGGAGAATAAAGGGGAGGAAAAATGGGATAACTCTAATAGCATAATCAATAAAATATATTTAAAAAATAAAAGGGGAGATATTCATGTTAGCATAGTGCTTGGCAGTCTCTAAACCATGAAGTAATATGCTTTTATTTGATCAGAAATATTTTATTTCCAGAACTCAAACCACACTTATATTCATGTAAACCACAAAGGAGGGAAATAGCTATAACAAAAAAGATCCAGCCAGGGGCATGAGTCCTCTCAGCAGGGGTCAAGACTCTTTGCATCTCTGTGCCTCTCCACCCTCATCTTCAAAATTGGCCTTTGGCTTGATAATTTTAAAAACTATTTATGGTTCTATATGATTAAACAATTACAACAAAAATACCATAAGCCTGTTTCTAGCTGTGTAAAATCACTTATTCAGAACAAAAAAACTAGCAAAATAATTTAGGTTGACAAAAGGGATGATGTAAAAAAGCAATGTCAGGGAACAGACCAAACAGGTGCACCTGGAGGAGCGTCAGTCCCAAACATCTAGACTTATAAAAGAGTTGTAAAAACCCTGAATTTTAAATCTAAAAAATACTTTATACACACTGATAAGATTATTTATTGTCAATATCATTTTTTGTGCTAAATTTCCTAGTATACAATGCAAAAGTACAAATCTGTCAATTATGGTATTCAGAATGAGAAAGATAAAACACAAAACTTTTATTTAAGGAGAATAATAAAATTCTACATTATGCTAATATCAGGGACTTGTCCAAAAATTCTCAAAAGAGAACATTCTCTGAATTAATAAATACTGGTCTCACAAAAATTGCATAAACAATTTTCTATTACAAAGTCTAGCAGATAGTACTTAATGGCTCTAAACCTTAATAATTTAAAAAACTGAAAGAAACGGACCAACAACATTAAAAATGCATTTAAAACAAAACTATACAATGAAAAACTTTCAACTACAGATTTAAAGAATGACCATATTTTATTGACATAATTATTTTAATGGTTTTGGGAAAGTAAACATCAAACAAATCAAGCAATTAGGAAAATATGATAAAAGAATAAACTAAAAAGAAATAAAGAAAAGCATGCTACAAAATCTATACACAGGATAAAATTTCCATTTACAAGAAATAAAATTGAAGTAAACATGCAAAACACAAACAAACAAAAGTAGAATATATCCTTGGAGAAGGAAAATTAAGCATGCAGAAAAAGAAGAGTTTGAGTTTTGAGAGTAACAAGGTAGTCTGAGGCCCAATTTACCTTCACTGTCTGACATGGCATGTTGGAAGTCATCCATGATGAATGCTATGTCACGGTCATAGCCTCGAGTCCGCGATTCTTCTCTCATGTGTTGCTGAACTTCGGGCAGTGAGTGACTTGATCCAAACTGATCTCTGGTGTCTGCAGATATCGGTGGCAGTGGTCCAGCTGCAGCCCTGGCCATTCCCATTGGCTGGCCAACAGGGCTGAGTGGACTTTCTTCTTCAGAATTCTGGGCCACAATTGGTATTCTTCCTCTACTCTGGCTAATAGGCAAACTGGTAGGTTTAGTTCTGCCAGAGGGTGACGCATGACCAAAGGAAACATCTAGAGCTTCGGCCTCTTGAGCTTTCAGTCTTAGGGAAGAGCTGGAAGAATCCCTTTTGATTGACAAATCAAGCCCATAAACAGAAGAAGGTCTGGAAGAAGGTCTGGACCTGCTCCCACTACTGTATGGCTTATCTGCTTCATCCTGCAGAGCTGACCGTATGGTATTTCCTAAGGTGCCCAGTCCTGTGCCGAGAGATGATCCCATAAATTTTTGTTGGTCAGTAATATTTTTTCTGAGGCCAAAAGTGATATCATCTTGAAGAAGTCTTGCTCTGGAAGAAATTCCACCAATAGATGAAGTGCTAGAAGTCATATAGCTTGAATAATCAGGTTCAAGGTCTCTACTTTCTTGAATAGGTGAAAATTTTGACATTTTAGGGTCAATCAGTGATTTCTTATGCTTTGACTGCTTTTGATAAAGTATGGCTGCTGGTAGTTGTTTTGCTGCTTGTTTTTCAAGTGTGAGTCTACTAATGCTGTACTTTTCAGATTTTGGAAAATGTCTGTAGCTAGTATCAGCATGGTAATAATGGGAAAGACCAGCAAGATGATCTAAGCTCTCTGCCCCTCTTCGGAATTCTTGTTTAATCTGATGTTTCAGAAGCTTTAACTCATAAGGGTCCTCCATTGGATCATCCTCTGCTTTCACATAACTGTGCAATCTGGAGGAAGTCTGTAGTGGTGCTAGGAAATCTGTCACTTCTTGAGACCTCCGTGTTTCAGTGGTCCTAAGGAGACGGTCTGTTTTTGACAAATCCTTTTCATGAAGACTAAATGCAGTTGTTAATGCTGCTGTTCCTTTGGTAATCTCTCCAATGTCATCAATCAGTACAAAATTTCGTGAAGTATGATGGTCAATATCTGCATAAAAAGAATCTGTGGATATGCTTGATATCGGACTGCTTGCCATGCTACTCCTCTCCTCCAATCCTATTCTCAAGTCTAAGCTATTGTACTTACTACCAAGATGGGAAACAGCATATGTATTATCAGTAGAAACAGGTGCTATCATCAGAGGTTGGTTGCGAATCACCTCATAGTTTGAAGTTATCTTGGGCTCCAAATATAATGTAGTTTGCCGTGGCTTTTGTTGTATCACCATCATCTGTGATGGTAACTGATAAGAAGGTTGTGGGGTTGGCGTAGGTTGAGCCTGAGGTGTGAAGGACATTGTTGCCACAGCTTGGAATGTTGGCTGGGTCTGATAAGGTGAAACCTGCTGGTGGTACAGAGTTTGTTGCTGAAAATGGGATTGTTGGGTGTATGGGGTAGGTGCTTGGGTAGGAAGAGCAGGGGAAGAGTATTGGTACTGTGTATAAGGACTCGTGGGAGGAACCAGTTGAGATTCTGTTTGGGTCTGCGGGGGTATAAACTGGCTGAATTCCGTTTGCGGAGCAGTTCTCGGTCGCTCTATGCCATGCTGACTTTCTATTCGGGTTGGCCTGGTGCTGCTCACCTCACTGTCAGACATGTAATCTCGATCCTCGGCTACTCCCTGGAGGTAGGCTCGCTCTCTCTTTTCTCTCTCCTTTAACAAGGCCTCTTTCCTCCTGTTAATTCCCATTTCCAGGTACCGTAACTTGGCGTCAATCTCCTTTTCCTCCTCATCAAGTTCTGCTTGTTTCTTTCTAAGTTTTGCAGATTCCCTCTCTACAAGATCAAGTTCTCTGTCTATGTCTTGGAGAATCTTGGCTCGTGCCATTGTGTTGGTTCTGCAGATCCTTCTCCTGGAAACAGTGCCCATTGTGCTATAAGTCGACTGAGTTCCTGTGGAGGTCTCCTCAGGAGGCGGGTTTGGCAGAGTTCTCTTAACTTTTTTCTGGGTGCCAGAGGGTGTTATGGTTTGAGAACCTTTTGTCTGTAATTAAAGAAACACAATATAGCACCTTATTATCAAGGAAAAAATTAAATATAAAAAACATTCATAATTTACATTTAAATAATACGATTTTATATATGTTTTAGGTACAACAGTGCAATAAAATTTTTATATATAATTTTAAGTATTAGCCACAAGCAATTAACTGGAAAAAAGTTTTTTTTCTTTCTTGGTAAACTGTTTCTTTATTACTATACCTTCTGCAATATTAGGAATAAGTTTTGAAATCAAGTACAGAACTCATTGCTAGGCAGGTTTATATTTTAGTTAGACTCTTAGGAGAACTCTAACTGATTTTCCATCCTATTTAATATACCCAGGATTATTTATTGAATACATCCCTAAAATATTTGTATTATCTGCTGAAAATTTATGTTTGTTAGAGATAATGCTTAATTACCACCGATAAGTTCAACTGTTTGCTTTAATCTTTCCATTCCTACTTTTACCCCTATAGTGGCTGTCATTTCTATTCCAATAATAAAATGTTTTGAAATTAAACCCTCAAGTTCTTTAATGTCTTTTTGCCCTAAAAAGAGTAATCTGAACTAATTTCCTATTTAACCTTTCAATATTTTCATGACGACTTTGGTCTTTTATTTTCTTTCAACTTTATTATTCTTTAGTAATTTTAGCTTCTTCCTAATGCCTTAGGCAATTCCTACAGGAAGCAAAAAAGAAAAAAAAATAACCCAACTGCAATAAAAACCCACTGAAATCTTTTTTTAATTAGATAAAGTGTATCACTTGTGATTGGCAGATATTTTCAATTTCATGCGGTTGTCACAAACTTGCATTCTGAGAATCACTGGTTTTGAGAATCACACAATTTTACAATGCCAAAAGGTATGAGAGAACAATTGACTATTTGCAGTTAAAAACAAATGGATGTAATCAAAGTTAACAAAGCATTTAGTGATGTATTCACTAGATCTTAGGTCTTTTTCCTTCTAGTTGCCTATTCTTTTCTTTAGATTTTATTTATTCACTTCTAGAGAGAGGGCAAAGCGGGCAAGAGTGGTAGAGAAATATCGGTAAGCTGCCTCTTGTATGCACCACGACCAGGGACAGAACCCACAACCCAGGCATGTGCTCTGACTGGGAATTGAACTGCAAGGTGAAAGGTCCAACTATGTCCAACCAACTGAGCCACACTGGTCAGGGCTAGTTTTCTATCCTTTGTAATTTTTTTTTCTTTTTCTTACTAATAATCCAAAGACCTTAATTCTCTCCTTTTCTCCAAGATCGTAGGGTTATTATGAAGATCAAATGAGACAATGTGTAAAGTTTTTGGTACATATTATAGGCATCCATATTTCCTTGCAAAATATCCTTATTTTACAGAAAATGTAGATTTTGAAAAATTCATATTCTACATCTTTTAAGAAAAGTTTATTTGCAAAATATAAAAATTGAAATAGAAATTACTTTTCCTAGTAATTTGCTAAAATACTAATATAGATATATGTATTCTAAGATGTTTTTCCATAATAATCTTTTCAGTTCTCTGAATATAATGGTGTTCAATGGGAAGCTGAAAATACTGTTTCTTTTTCCTTAGCTTGCATTTGGTATATGCATGAAAATTTTAAAATATAAATTGTTCATTTATGCTACATGATTGGGGTGGCAAAATGGCTTAATAAAAAGTTGTTTGACTGTGTTACCCTGAAAATGTTCTGACACTGGGTAAAATGAAGACATTTCAAATCACAGTTTTTCTTCCCACCAAAGGACAATGAAAACACCCACCAATTAATGCAACACTAAATGCTGATCCTGGCAGGGAGAAAGCGCACGAAACAGAGAGGGTAACCATGAAATGGAGCAAGTAAAGAGAATGAAGAGAAATTTCTAGGGTAGACACACAGTTACAAATATTGAAGACATCCATTAAATGGGTGCACATATCTGTTAAGTGAAAGAATAAGAAAATAAAAAGGTAAAATAAGAAATTACTGTGATTAACTTTAAACGTTCCGAATCAAGTGAATTTTTCAGAATTCAATGAGTTGAATGAGAGTATATATAAATCACAGAAAAATAAAACCTTGAGGAACCACAGAAAACAGACCATTGCCTGAAGAGTAATGGTTAATAAAGTGAACTAGAAACTGACAATAGCTCTTATTACTTATTGCTCATCCATGTATGAACTATTTCCTAATTTAACTTCATGACTAACAGTTTATAGTCTCACTTGAGACAGCAGGCTTAGCCAAACTGTTTTTGTTGTTGTTGTTAATAATGTCCTACATGAAAGAAGCATTCCAGGTACTCAGGATTTCTAATTATCCTCCAAAGTTGCAAATATTTAATCATCCATTACTTGTGTTAATTAATATTTTGTGTGTGATGGATGTGAGTCACAGAAACAACGCTGGTTGGTAGAAGTTACACACTTATTGTTACTGACCCCTAAGTCTCCACACTGTAGTAAACTAGCTTTGCTGTTCTCTACGTGGCAACAAACAGCTTTTCCTCTGACTATAGAAGTAGTCACAAAGTTGGAGATCTCTCCAGGTCTCCTTCATATTTCTTCCAAATGATAGGGTGTGTAACATAGTGATTGAAAGCCTGGTCTCCCAGGCCAGCCTGTATAGACTTTTAATTGTGGCTCTACCTTTCCTGAGCTGTGAAATCTTTGGCACGGTGCTTAAACTCCCTGGGCTTCAGTTTTCTTATGTGCAAAGGAAGGCTAATATTTATCCTTACATTATTGGTTTAAGGAGCTAATGAGTTAAAACAAGTAAATAACCTAAATTACTTATTGTCCCTGATGAAAGACAGAAATACAATAGAGAATTTAAAGTGATGTCTTGACAACTTATAATTTAAGAAGGACTGACTTTCAAGACCATGAATAACTTCTAAACCGCTATTTAAATCTAATCCAATCAATATAATATAAGAGTAAAGAATCCCAAAACAGAGAATCAAAAAAAAATATATACTTACTTAGAAAAGATGTCTAAAAGAAAGTTTATCATGATTAAGGGTGATATAATTTGACGTCATGATTAGAGATGCAACAATCTAGAAAAATCTTAGTGTTTAAAAAGAGTTTCCTTGATGACTAGCTTTAAACAACTATTTAAAAAGTTGTTTTTAAATAGATCTACTGCCCTTAATCTAAAAAAATTATCATATTAAATAACTTTATATATAAATTTAAGTTATTTTCAAATAGCTGTACAAATAGCAGATCAAGGAGAAGTCCTAACGATACAATGGATGGAGGCTGGAAGGATAGTCCATTTCGATTGTAGTACTTAGGAGGTAAATGTGAAACAAGCAAGTGCACTCCAGGGTTATTTTTGCTGTCCAAAGTTATCTTAAACAACATTTTCCTCCACGGAATCAATTTATATCATGCATCTTATATACAAAGGAAAGGAATTTTTCCTTGTTCTAAGTTGTCAGGGTTATTAATAAAAGTAGCTAAGGTATGTGGACACACTATCCTAAGGACTTTAAAAATATGTATATGCATTATCTCATGGTCAAAGTAATCTAAACCAAATCTAAAAATGATTAAGGGATACTTATTTCTCCCCCCAAAGCTGAAGCTAAAAATAGATGTTAGAGCAAAATTATTTATCGATTGCTATTGTCAGGGTGGGCATGGTAGGACAAAATGGCAGCCGAACTACAACCCAGAAAAGACAGCTGATGTCAAAGCAGAGAGCCCAAACGGGGGACTTTGCCAAAATGGATACCTGCATGGCAACCTGAACCTGAGGAGAACCACCAATGATATACTACCACTTGATTCAAAGGGACCAATCCCCAGCTCCCGTGAAGAGAACCACCCTTTGGTGTATAAAACCCCACCACGCCTCCCTGGGCGTGACATCCTCAGCCCCACTCTGCAGACCAGAGAACCTCACCCAGGTGCGCAAACCCCAGTAAAGCTCTGCACTGCCTGATTTTGTGGCTGATTGGCATCCCTTCCTCGGCGGAGCCTAAGAAAACCTTACAGCTATATATAATAAATATGGGAAAATTCAATTTATTAATTTATTCCAGTAGTTGCTAAGTATAATTCTAAAAGGCATTGTTCTAGATATTAATGGTACAAAGTTAAAAGGCATAAGATTAAGTGAACTTAAACTCTGTTTTCAAAGAACTCGAAAGTCAAGAGATTTTTTTAGATTGTTGTATGAAGAAACTACTTCAGTCTTTTACTGAATAGCTCTTGCTAATATCAGAGATATAGAGACTTAGGAATGTATTTTTCATTTTATAAATATAGTGTGGAAGAAAAGGGGCCACATGCAAAACCAAACAAACTCAGGGGAAGCCTGCATGGCAGTATAGCAGCCTTACAAACTCAAAGACTTAAAGTTTTTTAAAATATAGTTTTATTAGAGAATAAGGAGAAAAAACAGATGTCTATAACTAGGATAATTAGTCCATTGAGTATAGAAAGTTAATTTTTCTAGTCCAACCTCATAAAAATCTTGGGAAATTTTCCACAGCTGCAAAAACTATGAAAAAATCAGAAGATAAGAAATTGCCAGTTTGATTGGAAAACTACGAAAATGATAGTTCTTTGTCAAGGTTTCCAGTTATCCTAATTTCAAAAAAGAATCAATGCTGTAATTAAAAAGGGACTACAATCTTAAGAGGACAGGACAATCATTTAATTTAAGGAACTAAACACCAGAATAACTAAGGGAGATTAGTTGGAGAGCTAAATTCGATTTTAAAATCAAGTAAATTCTTGCCATCTTAAAACTAGTAAGAAAAAAGTGATAACGGTAACAACAACAACAAAAAAAAAACCTTCATCTAATAGTTCAATGAAAAGAAATTAAATGTTGAGTAGAAATTGCTCTTGGGGTTTGTCCAACCCTTTTTGAACTTCATCCAGAGCCTTTATTTACTTTGTAGATGACAATAAGTCTTTGTCTTGATAAGAAACATAATACTCAGTCATAATATCCTGCTCTCTAAATTTATTTCCTCTGTTGTGTACTTGGCCATTCATTCTTCTTAGGGTGTAAATATCATCCATAAGGAGCTATGTCTTTTAAGTATTAAGAAGACAGGTGACTGTCTAGAATTTTTCTGCTTCAACCAAGATAGCTCTTTAAAATATATGAATATGTTAGCATATTTCTTTAACTTTGGGGAGTTAAGGTGAAGGATGATGATGAAGGTGTAAGGAATACATAAGGCTGCAAATTGAAAAACATGCTTTCATACACCCCTTCTTGTAAATTGATGGGAAGAAGAGTTTTACTATGAAATGTCAATGTAAACATTAATTCAACTTAAAGGGGTCTCTCTCCACCCCAATACCAACAGTTTCCAATTTTGAGACAAAATAGCAGGTGAATGTAAAAATATTCAGCATTCTATTCTATGCATTCTATCATTAATAACATGGTCCTGAATAGGCCCATTATTTAACACCCTTATCCCCACATAGAGCTAAAACACACAAAATGGTCTGTGTAACAGCTCAAAAATTTCTACTGCTTTAAGAGATATAAGAAAGAAAATGGAGACAACTATACCTGAACAACAAAAAAAGAAAAAGAAAAAAGAAGAGTAACCTGTGAAAAAATGAAATTCTAAATGATACTACTCATGGAAAAATACTTTAAAAACTAATAAAACATTTAAAATCCCTTAGGAATTGCAACAGCACACTGCCTGGCATACACAAAATAAAGCCATAAAAGTTTTTCAAATAGAGTATGGTAAAACAGTGTAATAACTATTTTTATGAAACAAAACTGTAAATAAGCAGTATCCTTGTTGCTATAGAATATCACTGAATTATTTTTTAAGAAAAATTATAGACACTTTTAACAATAAACAATCTTGACTCTCTTGCCATGGGAGAGAATTTACCATTTGTGTATTTAATTGAAATAGTTTTTTAAAAAGTAGTTTTTCTTTCATTGTTATAATATTCTAGTAACAAGAAAAAGTAAGAAACTCAATCACAGGACCCTATTAATAGGAGAACGAAAACAAAGTAACAGACTACATTTAAAAGTCACACAGAAATTATTTCCCAAAGCCAAGTAGCATAGACAAAAATATTCTCCAAATAATATTGTCAAAATGGCACTCAATATTTCATCAGAAATCCTTAAGTGTCTCCTTAATGCACCTTGTGTTCCAGTTTGTTTTGTTTTCTTGCTGAAAGTCATTGCTCTTGGGCTGAGCAGCCAAGCAGAAAACTAGTTTCTACCTCACTAAACAGAAGCATTTGAGATGTCAGTCTGTGCAGCACTTATTGCCTTACATTATCTGGAACATCCCAGAGATTAATTTATTTTCTTTCCTAAAATCTGCCTAAAGTATTTATGAAGTCCTCTTAACAGATTTTTAAGATGAGCATTTTTTGTATGTATGTATGTGCATATGTCATATGTATTTCTCCTTCCTCCTTCCCTCCCTTTCTTTCCTACTTTCTTTTTTCTATCCTCACATTAAATCAGATGACTACATTCCAATGAATGGAACAAAGTATATGCTGTTCAGATGGCCCTTAGATGTATATCAGCATAATGGCCATTATATGTGTGGTGTTTGTTTTCAGACTTGCAACTGCTTTATTCAGTGACCAGGCAGATGTAGAAATCAAGGGGAATATTCATATTTCATCACAAATCTCCACAGAAGAGTGTTTGGAAGTAATGATCACTAGAGAGATGAACTTTAAGGAGATAAAGAAATAGAGAACTAGGTATTAGCTCATCATCCCCACAGCTGTGTTAGTAACTCAAAACCTGCCAGATCTTTGATGGTGCGATTTCAATCTATGATACAAGTGAAATCACATGATACTTATGCTTATAGATAAAACAGGCTGGATTACACTGTTGATACCAAGGTATCCTTGGAGAGAAAAGCAGACATCTCCAGGTTTGTTTTATTTACTTTCTATTTTTATTTTTTAAAATAAATTTTAAGTAATTTATTACACAGCAGTATATAACTAATATACTCACTGAGTTGTATATAGTACTGAACATCTGAATATACGACCATTTATCTTTCTGATGATTTGGTCTCACATTTTGTAAACAGTCCATCTACTCCAACAAGTACTTCCTGGAAAGCCTGTGTTATAGACATAGACTCTTTACTGTTTTGTTTTGTGTTACTGCTGTAGAGCTCCTTTTGTGAGCCAGAGGAGACTCACTATGGAGTCGGCAGGACCCTCTCCAGGCTATTGTGGCAGGCTTCTTTCCAGGCTCACAGTTCCTACCAGGTAAGAGGGACTAGTCTTTGAGGTGCTCCCAAGAAATGGAGCTACTTTAGGCTGCTAATTAAATACCAAGGGAGCAGTTGAAATACTAGCAATGTAGCCTTTTGAAATGTATCTTGAAGTTTTCAATTTTCTAGAATGTCAGATTTTTTGTGAAATGTATTTGAAGTGTTTCTCACATTGATTATTTACAGAAAGGTAAGCATTTGAGAAAACAGCTTACTCTGGGCAACATATATGCATTGTAGGCCTCCCTATCTCTGAACAATCTTCAGCCCTCATAGCATTGCCTTGTAACAATGGCTAAACGCAAACACGCAGGGCTTACTGGTACTTAAGAGAGATCTAGACTATATCCATTTTTGTGTATTTCTAATATATAAGAAATGAGGAAATGCTCCCAATAAGATTACCAAACTGTGATATTATTGAAATGTTAACAGCGAAATTACGTTTCTCAATATGCACAAACAAAAATACAAACAGACTTATACTTGAAAATGACATCAGAAGTCTAAATTTTGAGACCTTTTCTAAAAATAAGGCCAAGGCCAAATGACCCTTTGGTCTTTTCATGTCTTCATTACCAGTGTTGTCTTTTCTCATGAAAGTTGAAAATTAGATCTGTCTTAGGAATACACTTTAATAGACTGCTGTGGAGGGTGGTTATTACTCAGATAATTAAGTCTCTAATAATGAAATCATGCACTGGAAGTAGGGATGTTTGGATCCCTTCTTTTCTACAGTCATTCTGCATGTCCACCTCACTGACCAATGAAGAGCATGATGGTTTTTAGAAGTTAGCTTATTACTACTTCAAGTTGTATTTATATATGAAATTATAATAAATATGAATTTTATAAACTATTCAAATTAATCACTTTAGTAGGCGATATGATTCAGAACATTCTTGCAAAGAAACAGCCAGATTTTTATGGTGCCCATCCAAAGACATTGAGATTCCTCTGTCACCCTCATAGGTAGCTAATGATTTTTACATGGGAAACTAATGATTGAAATCTCTTTAGTGAGGCTGTTTTTCTTGAAAGTCTAGAAAAAAGGAACTACACAAACAAAGTACATTCAGTGCAACAAGTCTTCTAAACAAAACTCATTTTAGTATATTAAATTAAGGTGTAGATAGATCCACTTACACCCATATTCATGTATACATAAAATAATCTGATTATCTATGTAGACTGGCAACCACATGATAAATGTAACAAATTTGATTTAGTGGTAGTATACAGTTTCAGTGTAAGCATACTTATTGTCACTTATGGAACAAAAGACATAATGATTGCTGTTTTAAATTATGAAATACTTGACAAGTGTATGTCTCATACAAAAATGCAGGTTTTTCAGATTTCAGCTAGCTTTTCTATCCTATAGTATGACAGTGTGAAAGCTTGAAACAACTCTAAATATGTTGGGAAAAATTTGATGCTTTGCCTATAAAAAATTCAAGATCTCTAGATTTATATTTATTTCTGTCTACTTGGTTTTCTCTGGTGGCATATATATAAACACATGTTTGTGTATATATAGATACACACATGTATATATACACACATATGTCTATAGGTAGGTATATGTGTATATATACATATGCATGTATATATGCAAGCATGCAATAAATGGTAGATATTAATATAAATAGTTAACTGGTATTATAATGTGCATTTCTTAAAAACAACATCAGTAACTCTTTATTAGAAATAGAATGGCTTTAAGACTTATGCAGTTAGGGGCTATAGTGTAAGGTCTGACTAAATAATATCAACCTGACTTCTAAGAAAACCTTTTAATATAATCATCATTCAAGTCCACACTCCAACTGCAGAGGCTGAAAATGAAATTAAAAGCTTTTATGTAAGTATTAAAGAAGAAATGGATCACACACTAAAACAAGATATGCTAATAATTACAGGTGAATGGCTTGCAAAAGCAGAAAATAATGCAGGATCAAATGTCACTGGAAAATCTGGACTAGGGGTCATAAATGAAGCAGGAGATCAGCTTGTGGATTTCTGTGAAGCCAGACTTGTCCATCACAAACACATGCTTCAAACAACTGAGCAGATGAGTGTATACATGAACTTCACCAGATGGCCAATACAAGAAGCAAATAGACTATGTAATTCTAAGCAGGCCATGGAAAAGTTGTACTCTCTCTGACAAAACAAAACTAGGAGCAGATTGTAGTAGTACCAAATACGAACTGTTACTATCAAACATCACAACACACAAAAAACATAGGGTCAAAATATAATGTAAATAATATTCCTGGTGGGTTTACCCATCAGGGGACAAAAGTAAGGTCAGAATCCTGAACATAGTTTTTCAATAACTATTACACACAGAAAAAGAGAACTATTACAATAATCAATGTAAGGAGACGTAAAAGAACAACAAAAAATGGATATCTCTACCATATGACTCAAGAAATAAATAGTAAATTCAAATCTAAACTTGGAATGCTAAACACCCACAAGGAAGCACATTCTGGCCAGCAGAATATAAAGGTGGGTCCAGTGTACTGAAAATCTACACAGAAGAGACAAAATATGTACAGAGGAAGATTCCTATGACGAACGACCTATAATTCTAGAAAAGTAAAGCTGTCCTGAAATTATTGGGAAGAAATAAATCACCAGGGGTATGTGAGATACTGATAGAATTATTTCAAGCCACAGAGACTGAATCTGTCAAAATCCTGACAAGAATGTCAACAAATATGAAAAACAATACAATGGTCTAGAAACTGGAAATGTTCTATATATGCCTCAATTTTCAAGAAAAAAAAAGAAATGTCAAGCAGTGCAATAATTATAGAACTATTGCTTCAATTTCCCACACAGGTAAAGTGATGCTCAGGTCATGCGACTAAGCTATCTATCTGAAATGGAGCAAGAGATGTGGACTTTCAAGCTGGACTTAGAAAAAGAAGAGGCACTTGAGACATAACTGAGAACATTTGCACGGGATTGTTCCAAAGAATTTCAGAAGAAGGTTAGTCTAAGTTTTATAGGAACAGTAAAGCCTTTGTATGGGTCATAAAAAGCAGTGTGTGGGTTGCTCTGAAAGAAAACAGGATGCTAAGCATTAACTGTGTTGATGTGCAACCTGCACTGTGGACAGGAAGGTACTGTCAGGACAGAATATAGAGAGACAGATGGTTTTCTATGGGCAAAGGTGTCAGACAGGGTGCATTTTTATCCCCCTATTTGTTTAATCTGTATGCAGAACTTATGATACAAAAAACTGGGGTAGACTCAGGGGAAGAAGTAAAAACTGGTAGTAGAAATAATTTCAATAGAAAAATTGGAGATATGCAGATGATGCCATCTTACTGGCAGAAAGCAGCAATGATTTGAAAAGACTTCTGATGAAATAGAAAGAAGAAAGTGTCAAAGCAGCACTGCATTTGAACATCATGAACACAAAAATCCTGACTACAGAAGAAACACATGATTTTATCACAGACAATGAGAGCACTGAAATTTTTCAAGGTTTTGCTTACCTTAGTTCACTCATAAATTCAAAGGGTGACTGCAGCCAAGAAAGCAAGAGAAGGCTGACTCAGAAGGACAGCAATGAAAAAATTAGGAAAGATCACAAAGAGCAATGATGTGTCTTTAGAGGCCAAGGCTAAGATAATCTGCACCCTAATATTTTCACTTGCTATCTACAAATGCAAAAGTTGGGCAGTGAAGAAGGCTTATGGGAAAAAAAACGATAATTCATTTGAAACATGGTGCTGGAGGAGAGCTCTAAGAATACCCTGGACCACCAGGAAGACAAACAAGTGGTTCCTAGAACAAATTAAGCCCAAAGCATTGCTGATGGCAAAAATGACAAAATTGAAACTGTCCTACTTTGGGCACATACTGAGAAGGCAGGGTTCTTTGAAAAGACAATAATGCTGGGGTGGGGAAGAATGCAGCAGGAAGAGAGGTAGAACAAGTATGAGATGGATTGACTCCAGAAAAGAAGCCACTGGCATGAGTCAAATGTGCTGAGCAAGGCTGCTGAGGACAGAACATAGTAGACATAAGTCCTCAGGAGTCAGAGCTGATGCATAGCATGTAACACACGATATTACCAAATATGCACATGAAAACTCAGTGAAAGTTATGATTTTTTGGTATTAGAAGTTCAAACATTTATAAACTAAATGCTTTTCCTAAAATATAAAACTCTACCACCTGATCTAATAATGATTCATTAGGTAAGGCCATTCTGTCAAATGACCAAAAAGAGACTGAATATACTGGAAAGAAGCTAAAATTTGGATTTAGTAACTCCCTGTATTTCATTGGTTTCCTCTAAGATAAAATGTGCTTAGTTGTTTCAAGTACTTAGTAGCTTGCTTGGATATGATATACTCAGTAGATAAGAGTTGTTAAAATTATAGTTCCTGTTATTTTAGAGATCAAATGGAATCATATAAATACCTGTTTTCCTCCCATAAAACAAAACAAAAAAAAAACAAGAAAAAAGGTCTACAATGTAGAATCTACACTTCTTTTTAGTGTTAAAATGATCCATGTCTATAAATATGTAAGCTTAATAGAGTTAGGTAACTACTTCTTTATATAAAGCTAAAAATGACATGGGTAACCTATCAACTATTTTTATTACTTATATGCCAAAAGTGAAACAGAACAAATTATAAATTAAAGTTCTATGCCATGACTGTAGTGACATAATGGAAAAGGCAAAGTGGGAAATTCCAAGAATCAATCCTTCCACTAAATCAATCTGGCAAAAACAGACAGAATCCACCATTTTAGAATTCTAAAATCTAGTAAAACAAACAAACAAACAAACACACAAAAAACTTAGAGCAAACAGGGGAATGCTCAATGAACAAAGAGACTATTATAATTCAGTAAGAAAGCATCGTGGTGTTTTTGCTCACTGTCTTATAATCCCCCACACTCCAACGCAGATACAACATCTACAGAGATAAACCAGAAACTAGAGGACTTAAAAAACAATAAACCTATGAGGACTAATAAACATATGTAGAACACGCTCCCCAACAATTGCAAAATACACATTTTTCTCAAGTGCACTTGGAATATTTTCCAGATAAACCATATGTTAGGCCACAGTAAAAAAATCAACAAATTTTTAAAAATTGAAATTATATAAAATATATTCTCTGATCACAGTGGAATGAAGGCAGAAATCAATATATAAAGAAAAACTGAAAAATTCACAAGTATGTGAAAATCAAACAATACATGTTTGAACAGCCAATGGATCAGAAATCATAATGGAAGTGAGAAAACACTTTAGAATGAATGAAAATAAAAAACCAAGATACCAAAACATGTCATGAAGTGACAGAAGTTCTTGATATTAAAGTGAAAGACATATACCAGGGCCAAGATGGAGGCACAGGTAGACACACTGTGCCTCCTCACACAACCAAAATAAGGACAACAAAAATTTAGAAGCAAAAAAACAACCACTACCAACAGAAAATTGAACTGTATGGAAGTCTGACAACCAAGGAGTTAAAGAAGAAACATTCATCCAGATCAGTAGGAAGGGCAGAGTCGGGCGGCCGGGCAGAGAGGACGTGCAGCAAAGTAGCGGTTGGTGGACCCAAGAGAGCAAGGTGGCAGCAAGTGGACCCAGCGAGGCAGCGGATCATGGAGGGCGCAGCGCACAAGGCGGTTCCCACATTCGTGCACAGAAAAACCAGGCAAAACTGGGGAGCAA
>CM052549.1:35706316-35743014 GCA_028533065.1 Trachops cirrhosus | reverse complement strand
AATTTTTATAAATATAAACAAATATACAAAATTGTATGTATATATACTGGGAGGAGATATATTTGGGAGATCATGTATGTAGCTTTATTATAGAGTCAGTTACAAACTGCACAATTTTTCAAATGAGAAAATATAGTAAAACTGTTAAGGAACTAATATTATGATAAAATACTTAAGAAGCTAATGAATGCTAAATAATGGTCTGTGTTTTTAACTGTGTCAGTAATAATCAGTGCTCTATTAACTCAGAATTCCCATGTTAAACTGACCTGCCCAAATGTTTAGTATTGTCTTTTCACAGAGGTCTTTCACTAAATATTAGGAACATAAGTCTGTTTCTAACAATTATACTTATTTGCATATTTTGATATGCAATGTCTGGAAAGGATAACACAAATAATCTGATATTTCCCACTTCAGTCTTAAAAGCTTTGTTTTAAAATTAATACTTAGATATTAATTATAATGAAATAGCAATTATTAATTACTGAGCATTAAATCGATGAGATCAACTTAGAAACTTCCTGGTATTCATTCAATGACATTTATGTATGTATAAATTTGTTCTGATTTTGATCATACCCTAATAATTAAATACCATAAATTATTATTTTACTGCCATTTATTTTAAATCACTTTAAAATATTTCCACTTCAATTTTAAAACAGCCAATATCACTCAATAAATTCAATAAAAAGAAAACAAAATAAAAGAAATAGCTGAATTTTAAAATGCAAGATTTTAATCATAAAGAAGAAAATATCTGAGAAAACTGTATCAGTAATGGAAAAGTTAAGAACTATAGAAAGAATGAGACTTACAAAGCCAGTCTTTCAATATATGCATAATCTCTCTGATATATATAAATACAATCATTATAAAACAAATGTTTTCATCAAAGTCAGTTTTAATAAACTGATTTCGTAACATTGTTTTTCAAAGAGAATAATGAAAAAACAACATCTGATAAATATTATTTTTCAAATCACACCTGGTCATCATAGTCCCTAGTTCTTAAATCTGTACATTCTGACAGAAATAAAATTGACAGAAATAGAACTACTCCATTTAGGTTATGGAAATTACTCAGTAATAGACATTAAATGGTTCCAAAAATCTTAAATATAGCTATCAAAACAGCAATCAGTGAAGCAAAACATATTCTTGTAACAACATTTCATGATACCATCTGCTTAGCAATAGGATCTTGGCTTAACTCTAGAAAAAGATAATTTTAATAAGGAGTTTGCCTATTATTGAAAAAGCTCTAAGCTTGGACAATAGTGTAAGTAAGGGTAGGGCAAATCAGCTTTAACACTTAATATATATTTTTAAGACCTTGTAGATCTGATAACATTTTAAATGTAGCTTATTTTAGTATAACAGTGGTGTGTATCATCATTGGCAAAACATATGCTATTTATGAAATAAATGCATTTTTGATAGAGAAATCATTTAAATATATATACATATGTATCTATATATATGGATATGTGTGTATATGATTTAAGACAGAGAAACCTTGGAATGAATTAGATCCCTTCCAGCTCCAAACAAATTCTTTGAATTTCTCCCAATGGAAAATGTCATCTCCCCAGACTTTGTAAAGAACATGTTATATCATTACTTTTAAAGAACATGCTATATTATTAACCTTCTTTCCTGAAGTCATTGATCATCTGAGGTTAATGATGCAATCAGTTTCATTGTGTAGAAGAAAGAGAAAGGGCATAAGAAACACATTTGGTTCTCTGGTTTATAAAAATTTTGTAAATGTGACGCTAGAGAGAATCCACAAATAGATGCAAAAACACTGCACTGAAATAAATTTGAGAAAGTATAGTGTCAATCATTCAGCAAATGGTAGAAAAACATGGAGGAGAAAAGCAAATGGAAAAACTGTAACACAATGCCACACAAAAACTATAGTGGGAAGATGAATAACATTTTGTTTGTTTGCTTTGTTTTTATTTTTTTTTTGTTCTAAGTGGGAATGAAAATTGGTGAATTCCCCCAAGCTGAGAGCACTTTGATGGATAAAAAGGCCTATCCACTCACAAATTTGTCAAGTTAATTTATTGTTATAAAGAACCTACTATGAATAAGGTATCTTTCCAAGAACTGGGGATATAGCAGTCAACACACTAAACAAAAATCCTCACCCATTAATTCTGGAGGGGGAAGAAAGACAATAAATAAAATTGCAAAGGAACAAACAATATTTCTGATGATGACATGTGACATGTAATGTGACATGTGAGACAAATCAAGAAGGACATAAGCACAGAGTGTTAAAAAGGCAGGTGGTTTTCAACTAGCTAATAAAGGAAGGTCCCATGACCCAAAAGAGTAAATTAAAAATGGTTACGGAGCATAGAAATCTGAAACTTCTAGAAAGCAGCATTAAATACTCCATAGTCATTATGAGATTTAAAAATTGTTTTTCTCAAGCCATAAATCAAGTAAACCTCTTTAATGACAGTTGGCACATTTATGGTGAGGATACACAAGCACTGCCAAATGCAACCTGAGGAAAGGGAATCCTCTGTAGTGGACACAACTGCCAGACTGTGCTGAGAAGTTATGTTACTTCATTCAGTCACTACAGCAGTTTCCACCCATTTTGAACTTTCTGGCTTCCACAGAACATCTTAACTGAAACAGAGTTCTATTGATAAAAGTTAGGAAAGTTATCCCTGTTTACATACTACCTTTCATTTGAACCCATATTTCTTCCTGTGCTTTTCCTAAATCATGATGAACACAAATTATTACCCAGTGACATCTAAGTGACAAGCTTAACTCCATGGCAAGGAACAAATTCTGACTTTGTTTTAGTTGTACCCTTTGGGAATCTTCCTAGTGAGCAAACTAACGGATTTAAGAAAAGAGGTAGTAATTTTTTCCATCCTTACTCAGAGTTAAAAATTTGTATTTGTAAAAGAAAGTAGGCTGCAAGACAAAACTCTTTGGTTATATAAACATTGTCAAAAAATAGAATCTGTCTTTGGGGCTATGACTTTGATACCAGAGTGAAGGGATCTGGAAAAGGGAAAGAACTCACCTCTTAAAGATATTGGGGAATATTACATAACCAAATAAAATAATCTCTGATAACTCTCTGCTCCAGTGATGCCCACTGTGTCTGTTATTTTATGATTTTATGTTAATTAGTGCTAATTTTAATCAATTGAATGTATAAGATACCTTAGAGGTTAAACTCAAATGCCAGTGAAACACTAACTGGACAATATATGCTCCTGGCCTGGAATTTCTGTGTCAATGATGTGACCAAAGTCTATGATGGTAAAACCTTATTCGAGTTAAAAAGGCCCTTATGCCACACAGCTGAATTCCTATAGTGTGGGAATGGAATAAAATTTAAATCTTTGATGCTCCAAATTGCACAATTAAGACAAACGTTTTGAAACTCTAGGAAGGGATATTTTACCCATAAGGAAAAAATAATAATTAATGTTCTCAAAAAAAGCTTGCAAGATAGTCACTAAGAAAAAAAAATGTGTAGGGAAAGAGGACCTAGAACAAACTAAAAAACAGTCCATATTTGCCTGTGGACAAACAAAAAAAGCAGTATAGCACTCCCATATGTGTTAGGGCTTGAATTGTGCCTCCACATCCCCCCACAAAAAATATGTTGTAGTCCTAATTCCTAGTACCTCAGAATGTGAAACTAAATAGACATAGGGTATTTACAGAGGTAATCAAATTAAATCAACGGCATTAATATAGGGCCTGTTCAATAGGACTGCTTTCCTTGTAAGAGAGGAAGTTTAACAGAAACAGACATGGAGAGGGAAGAGGCCATGAAGAGACACAGGAAGACCATAAACTATAAGACAAAGAATGACAGACACTAGCAGAAGGTAGGAGAGAGCCCTGTAACAGTTCTTGGAATAAATCAAACCAGCTGACACTTTGAATTTGACATCTAGTCTCTAGAACTATGACAACAAACTTTTGCTGTTTAAGCCACTGGGCCTGTGATACTTTGTTATGAGAGTCTTGGTAAACTAATACAATACATGGGCAAGAAGAACAAAATGATCCCAATGGTAAGAGATTAGGCACAATCACTACCACTCTGGTTGATCTTATAGTTTTAGAGTTTACCAGAGTGACTGGAAAAGAGCAATGAATGATTGAGATAATGAATTAATGCAAACAAGAATAAAATTTAAAATGAATAAATCTAATTAAGAGGTATTGAAACTGGAACTTTAGAAGAGCACAGAAAATGACGAGATAAAAAGACACCAAGTATGGTATTGAATTAGTAAGAAAAATATTAAAAATATTAAGTAAGTGTCAGAAGAGACAGATAAAGGATTAAAACTGTAAAGTGAAGAGTCTAATATTTGAATTCTGGCTGGATTTTTGTTTTATTAAGTAACCATAGTATCATATCAATAGATCCTAAAAAATCATTTGATAAAATCCAGCACCCATTTATGATAAAAACACTCAGCAAAGTAGGAATAGAGGAACCATATCTCAACTTAATGAAGGCCATATATGAGAAATCTACTGCCAACATCGTATCAATGGGCAAAAACTAAAAATGTTTCCCTTAAGATCAGGAACAAGACAAGGGTACCCACTGTCACCACTCTTATTCAACATAGTACTGGAAGTTCTAGCCACAGTGATTAAACAAGAAAAATAAAGGAAAGACATCCAAATTGGAATGCAGGAAGTAAAACTCACTATTCACAGATGACATGATAAGAGTACAGAGAAAACCCTATAGTTTCCACCAAAAAAAAAATACTTTACCTAATAAGTAAATTCAGCAAAGTAGCGAGATACAAAGTCAATATTCATAAACCAATGGCATTCTTGTATACCAACAAAGAATTATCAAAAAGAGAAACTAAGAAAAAGATCCCATTTACTATAGCAATAAGAAAAATAAAGTACCTAGGAATACATTTAACCAAGGATGTAAAAGACCTGGGCTCAGAAAACTATAGAACACTGAAGAAAGAACATTAAGGAAGATACAAATAAATGAAAGCATATACTGTGTTCATGAATTGGAAGAGTTAACATCATTAAAATGTCTGTATTAGACAAAGCAATCTATAGATTCAATGCAATTCCTATTAAAACACCAGTGGCATATTTCAGAGATCTAGAACAAATATTCTAAAAATCTATATAGAACAAAAAAAGACCCCAAATTGCAATCCTGAGAAAGAAGAACAAAGTTGGAAGGATCAGAATATCTGATATTAAACTATACTAAAATGTCACTGTAATTAAGACACTCTGGTACTGGTGTAAGAATAAACACATAAGCTGATGGAACAGAACAGAGAGCCCAGAAATAAATCCATGTCTCTATGGTCAATTAATATTTGACAAAGGGGGCACAAGCATATAATGGAGTAAAAACAGTGTCTTCAGTAAATGGTGTTTGGAGAACTGGACTGGTATATGCATAAAAATGAAACTAGATCACCAACTTATAAACATACACTAGAATACACTCAAAATGAATAAAGGACTTAAATACAAATCATGGTATTATCAAAGTCCTAGCAGAAAATATAGGGAGTAAAATTTCAGACATACCACATAGCAATGTTTTCGCTGATATATTTCTGAGAGCCAGGGAAGTAACAGAAAAAGTAAACAAATGGGACTACACCAAATTAAAAAGTTGCTGTACAGCTAAAGAAACCATCATCAAAACGAAAAGGGAATCAACAGTATGGGAGAACATATTTGCCAATGATACATCAGACAATGGTTTAATCTCCAAAATATATAAAGAACTCATACAACTCCACACCAGGAAGACAAACAACCCAATTAAAAAAATGACCTAAGTAACTGAATAGACACTTCTCCAAGGAGAACATACAGACAGCCCAGAGACATAGTTAAAAAATGCTCAATATCACTAGCCATCAGAGACATGCAAATTAAAACCACAATCAAATATCACCTCACACCTGTCAGGCTATCATTAATAAATCAACAAACAGCAAGTGCTGGTGAGGATGTGGAGAAAAAGGGACCTTAGTGCACTGTTGGTGGGAATGCAGACTGGTGCAGCCACTGTGGAAAACAGTATGAAATTTCCTCAAAAAATTAAAAAATGGAACTGCCTTTGACTCAGTGATTCCACTGCTGGGAATATATCCTAAGAATCCTGAAATGCCACTTCAAAAGAACTTACACACCCCAATGTTCACAGCAGCACAACTTAAAACAGCCAAGTGTTGGAAACTGCCCTAAGTGCCCATCAGTAGATGAGTAGATTAAAAAACTGTGGTACATTTACACAATGGAATACTACACAGCAGAAAAAAAGAAGTAAGTTCTACCCTTCACGACAGCATGGTGGAAAGTGAAATAAGCCAGTTGGCAAAAGACAAATATCATATGACCTCACTTATTACTGGAATCTAATGAACAAAAAAAACTAACAAGAAAAATAGAACCAGAGATATGCAAATATGGAACAGATTGATAGTTATAGGTCAGGAGCGGAAGGGAGGAATGATGGAAGGAAGGGGAAGAGATTATCAAAGCACATGTATGACTGACTCATGGACATGGACAATGGAGAGGGGATTCACTGTGGGAGACAGGGGTGGGCTGGGTGGCGGGGCCAAAAGGGGAAAACTGGGATAACTGCAATCAAATACACACAAAAAAGGCTATGAGAAAATAAAAAAAGGAACCATGATAAAGTCAATAACCTATTTTGGACTTTTCTCATTTGTAAGGTGGCTGGACTGTTTAATAGCAAAATACACTTCAACTTGTGTTCAGTGTTTCAGATGTCTACATAACAATGAAGTGGAACTGACATTCTCAGCCAAGGAAATATTAGTTTAGATTACCAACACAACTGGCTAGGATGGGTCTAGACTGTGGTAATTTAAAGGTCAGCAGCCAGAGTCTTTTAATGCATGTTTGATACCATTGCTTCTATGCCTATACCAGTCCCTTTAATACATTTTTTTCAATAAATGTTGAGGGCTTACTTTGTTCTAGGCACTTGGAACTATAGCAGCAAGCAAAGCAAAATTCCTGCTTTTGTAGAGGTTATGTTCTACAACATGAAAGATGGTATTTGATTAATAAGTGATATACAAAAATGAGGAAGGTGCAGATATGGGGATCCATGGTGATAGGTTGACTCATTTAGAGAGTGCAGTAAAGAGAGCCTCTTTGTGGAAATAAAATTTAAGCAGAAATGTGTACACTGGAGTTAGCCAGGCAAAGATTTGGGGAGATAGAAAGATCCAGACATGGGCCCTGGGTGAGGATGAGGTTGGCACATCCAAAGAAGGAAGGAAGGGCAAGGTCAGTCATAGAAGCAGAGTGAGAAGGTGCAGGGGATGAGAGGGGAGGAAAATGTGGTAAATGACAAATGAGGTTGTGAGACAGGCCAAGACCAGATCATATGAGTCCCTGTTAGGACATTTCTGATATATATTCTGAATTTGATGAAAATCTGTCAGAGTTTAAGCTGTAGAATGCATGATCTAATTGACATACACATTTTAGAAAATCACCCTAGATGCAGTTGAGAGAACGGATTGGAAGCAAGCCAAGAGTAGAGGGAGTCCAAGGGCTAGTACACAGTGTAAATTAACAAATGATGGGGGCTTTGATCTAGGCTCTCGACAGTCAAGGGAAGTAAATCCGAACTCCAATTCAGCAAATTAGATCCCCTGCAACCTTCTTCTTTGTAAATTTCCAGTTTCATTTCTCTTCTTTGCTTTATAATCTGTTCACCAATCTGAACATTTGTACATTCTGTTCCCTCTCCTTAGAATGATTGTCATTTTTCTCTTCATGGTCCAACAGAAATCTCACATTCATCTTCCTGACACTTCCAGGAAGAAGAGATTTACCACAGAATCTCATAGAGAATAAAACTTATCTTCCACGCTGTATTCTAAGTGTTAACTGTGCTGTCTCAATTCCAACTGAATGGTGTGATTTTTTTCAGTTTTACTGGTCTGAGAAAATTGACAATATGTACACTACTGAGCTAGATTTCTTAAGCTCATATCACTGTGAATATCACTTAGATTATTCTTTTCCATACAACTAATACTTAATAATCCAGGCTTATAATTTAAAAATTACTCAGTTTAAAACAGACTCAATGTACGACTAGAAATTCACAAAGAAACAAACTGTAAAATTCACATGCTAAAATCAAAGTACTTAAAGTGCTAACTAAAAACCTTGCCTGTATGTAAAATGGCTTACCCTGCGTGTGTGCAGCAAAACAGTATCTTTGAGTTTGTATACAATTTTTCTGTATTACAGCATGTGTTGAGTTTGACCAATTAGAAAAATGAGCGATAGAATTGTGTTCCAAGGCTCAATACACCTAAGATTTTTCAGCATCAGGACATTATTTAGTAATTCTACTCTACTTCTTTTATGATTTAATAGTTAATCTATATTACTGATACAATACAACCCATTGTAGCTTTCAATTCATATTTCCAAGTCCAAAGTGAATATTGTGAGGAAAAGAAATATTGACAACTTGAATGTCTTCTTTAACTGAGTTCATCTGAATTAAGAGTACAGGGCCATATAGTAAGTAAATGATCAATAGATCAAGTGGAAAAGCCTAATCTTTCTAGTAAGAGAAACCTTGAACATTACTTTCAAATACTATTAGAAAACACATTTACCAAGTTTTCCAAGTAACTCTTTAGGCGAATTTACAGGCCACAGCTGTAAAAATACCTATGTTTTATAACCAAGTTACAATAATGTCTCACAACAGATTTAATTCTAGAAACAAAGCTACACATAAAATAATTATCTATAAATTGAACGAAATCTCAATGTACCAGTGGTTTTCTGACTTAATTGTTATGACGTCTGTCCTCCACATGAAAACAGTTTTAAATTTAGGGTATATTGTTTGAGAAAGTAAATAATAAAAACAGTCATTATAGAACTAGAAAATTTAAACATGAATTTTTAATATCTATATGGCTATTGATATTTTTATATACCTATAAATGTATAACCATGTATTTTTCAGTTGACAGTCAATGTTTAATATATAGAATGGGGCAGAAAGAGGTTTATAGTTGATTGTGTAGGAAATAATAAAATAATAAATAATAATACAAGAATAAACTTTGCGTTTTGCATACTCACAACTATAAACCTACTTTTGCTCCACCCTGTTTATGGGTCAGGGGAAATATAGCAATATCTCAGAAAAACCTATTTTGAAGCTTCAGGGTTTAAAGACCTAGAGTTCAGAAATCAGTGCATTAAGGGAAACTTTAAAATTGAGTTATTATATTTAACAATAACCTTCTAAAGAAATATATATTAGATTTTAAATAGATCTGTGTTTATAGCTCATTAATTTTATTTTCCATTACAGTTCTTCACAAATGTGTTCCACATATCTCTATATGTTCTCTTCCCTCTGAAGCATATCTATATATTACTAAATAATTAATATTTATTAATCTCTATTATTAAAAAAAATTGTTTGCTTTTATAAGCATCAGGGCTAAGGCTTACCTGAGATTAGACAGTTGTCAGAAACAAAATAGGTATGGATGAACTATGAAGATTATATTACACATTCACCTGCCTGCCTGCCTTTACTGCCTGTTCTTTTGAGCAGTAAATGTCCTAAGCCTTTTTATGAAGACATTCTGGCTGGATGAAGAAGAGACCAATTCAATAATCTCCAAAGACCTTCCCACTAGTCTAAATTTATGGCCATCTTTGCCTTATTTGTTTATATCCAATGTTTATACCATCACTGAATATGAATATTAATTATATTCACTGAAATCACAGCCTGTAGTAAACACTTGGGAGATTTCACGATTAGAACAAAATTTTCAATCTCATTAAGTCATAAAAATAGTAAACTTCTCTCTCACTTTTGCTTACAAAATAGTATGTTTTCTTTTTGTGGGAATGTATGCATTTCTATTTCTTCCCCAAATTACTAGTGAATAATACTCACTGAAATTTGGTATTAGGTTCCTAAGATTCCAGGCATTTTATTGCTTCCTAAAGCCTGCAAACACATGGTTAACATCAACTCATCCATTGTCTTCTAACTGAAAAGAATCACTCTTACCGTGTAGCCCTCGGTATACTGAAAAGGAGCCCTGGAATTTTCATCTGCTGTTGGACTCAGAGGCTTGGGGTCAGACATGGACCGCTGCATCATCTTGGCTGTCTTAGGACTCGCTGGGGGAACTTTAGCCATATCTGGATGCAGTACTTTCTGTGGACTTACATCATCAGGGAGGGGTTTTTCATAAGGTACAAAGGCTGATTCTAAGGCTTTGCCTGGTGAAAGTGGTGAGATGGGTGAATAAAGGACTTTTGGAGATTTGGGTGGGGAAGGAGCCAGCTGTAGTGTGGAATCTGCCCGAAGGTGAGATGAATAACCAATCTCTAAAGGTGTTGGGCGTTTCTTGTCTTTGGGTGGAGATGTGGCACTCAGATACTGAGGACTCTGTGTGTCTGAATCTGCTTCTGTTTGACATCCTAAACTGCCCCCTTTGTAAGTCTTTTCAGGTGCTGAAATGTGTTTAATTATTTCTACCTTGGCATCCACGCGTGCACGTATCGAAGGTGTTCGTATGGTTCCGACTGGTTCAGTTTGCACAGATATCTCTGCCACTGTTTGCACTGCTATACTGGAGACTTTGGAAAGGGGTTTGGTCTTCTCAGCCTCTGGAGTGCTGTCAGCATATTTCGCCACACGAGCCTTTCTCCTTGATCTAGTAGGCATATCCCATTCATCCTGATCTTCATCGTCAGTTTGGACACTTGTATCAACACTCTTTTTAGTTTTCCTTCTCCTACTCGCATAACTCCGATCTGCTGCGTCTTCGTCATCAGTTTGTACACCACTGTCTACTATCTTTTTAAAAGAGCGGGGATCATCTGCCATATTTTCCCCTACCTCATCGTACTGTCCACGGGCTTTAGCTCCAGAACTTTTCTTTTTGGGTTGTTTTTCATCTTTTACAACGACATCTGTTAAAGGTATTTCTGAAACTGTACTCAGGATGCCAGGTGGGGCAATGTACTGAGTAACACCATCAGACTGAACCGTGTACCATCCTTGGCTTTGTGGTATTTCAATTGCCACAACAGCTGAGGCTGTAGTGGTTGCATCTTCAGCTGCCCAAAACTGACTGCCTTCTGGGGCAGCGTACTGACCTTCCAACATTGCCTGCTCTGTCGTGGTTTGTGGAGAGGCAGTTCCAGAAGGATCATAGTTATACTGGTATATCTGGCGAATCTTTTGCTCCTCTAGCTGCTGGTGAAGCTGTTGCTGCAGCTGCTGGATCTGCTCCAGCTGTAACTGTTGCTGAGCTAATGTCTCCTGCCTCATCATGAACTGAGCTTGACGCTCTTCTTCCTGCTGATAGAGAAGGTGCTGCTTCATAGACTGCAGTTCCTCCAGCTTTTTTTGAACCATGATCTTTTCTTGTTCTCGGAACCTTTGAATTTCCTGACGTTCCCACTCCAACTCCTCAGCAAAACGCTGTTGTTTAATTTTCTCCAGTTCCAACAGCTCACGCTCCAAGTCTAGCTGCTGTTGTTGCTTATCTTCTTCAGGGACAATTAAAATAGCACTTTCATCTCCCACCACTTCAGAAAACACTTCAGATGCTGTGGTTAACGTGGGAACTGAATCTATTGTCTCAGCAGTAAGAGTTTCCATAGTAATAGTCTGCAGACTGGCATTGATATCAATACCAGTTACTACAATGTCTGTTTCAGATGCACCTGTTGTTAGGAAATATGATCTAGGCATTGGCTGGCTCTGATGCAGGGTGGATAATGTAGTCACTGCATCAGTCATGTGCACACCAGACAGATCCCTCACAGTGGTGCTGAAAATGGAGCCAGGTTGTGTGGTGATAGCAAATGTGGAGGGGATTGGAGTTGCCACTGAAGAATAGACAACGCCATTAGTTGACCTCAAAACACTTCCCACACCATACTGGGATCCTGGAGGTGGAGTCATTCTTGCTGTTGAATACTGCGGAGTACTAATCCCAACTCCTGAAATGATTTGTCGTGTTTCTGGATATGGACCTGTAGTCTTGCTTGAATAATCCATTACCTCACCTGAAATACAGGGTAGAGTTATAGTCCAGTTCCCAGAATGAATGACGGTTTTGGGGTTTGAAAGAGCTCTCAATCTTGATGAACAAAATTAATGGGACTGCATGCAAATTCACTGGTTAACCTAATTAAATGCTGAGTAAAAGCAATGTTGAACATGCAGGCACATGCAGTGACTTTGGGCAGAACAAATTTCTAAAAAAATGAAATAATAAAAGTGCACATGTACTTCAAAATGTTGCCAAAATATCCAAAGAAAGAGAAAAAGTAACAAAATGGAAAAGGGACCACATTTTCATCCTGATATGAGATGAGGGACAGCATGATATTTCAAGGAAAGGTCTGATGCCACATCATACTGACCTGCAGAACTTCTCCCTGAAGTTAGATCTACTGCTGCATCAGTTTCTCCTGAATAATCAAAAGCATTCTTACTTTTATAGAAAAAATGTCCAGCTTCTGCTAAGTTAGTGTCAGACATGGAAGGCTTCATTCCCCCAATCCCTCTGTAACCATAGGGCCCTGATCGATCATACTGATAGTGGTCATCCCTATAACCAAAACGATCCTCAGGAAGAGTAGTTGCAGGCTGCTGTGCTGTACAGCTCCTTCCAAAAGGTAACTTATAAACCATATCACAGCACACAGCTCTTCTCCCTGCAGTCAGATCAACAGGTTTTTCATCATCTTCTATTATTTTGGTCACCACACCTGAAGTAGATTCATCCATTGTTACTACAGTTCTATGAGACTTTGTTGTACTGAGATCCACTACTTCTCCATCAGTGATTCCCCGGGACACGGTGCTGTCACTCCATCCATTTGTGACACCAACAGGAGGCATAGTAACAGGCTTCGTAGTAGCCAGTGCCATTGCATGTGCTGAAGTACCTACAGATAAGTTTATTGGTGCTTCCTGCCTAACTGTAGGAAAGGACTGGCCACCTGGTATCCTGTATGGGAGCTCAGTATGCTTTGATGTAGTAAGCTGAAGTGGTGGTGTTGTTGCATGTCCTATACCCACAAAGCTTTCTGTGCCTGTGGTGTAACTTGCATCAACTGTGCATGTGACAGCAGTCACTGTCTCAGTGACCAGGGATATTGGAGTCACTACTGATGAAGTTGCACTGAGATTTATAATAGAGGGTTGGACAGTACTGATTTGTCTCCCATAGGCTTCATTTGTTGTGGTCTGCCTTTTCAAATCCATTGCAGAAGCAGAAAGATCCATACATTTTTCAGTTACTTTAATTTCCACTTTTGGTACTGTACGCAAATCGATGGCATCACCGATAAGTTGCAACTTTCCACTTTCTTTATGCTGGTGCTTTTCTAAGTTTAGGTTGTCTAAAGCAAGAGGCTCTGGAGGAATTGTTATAGACACACTGCCGAGACCAACAGTAGGGACTGTACTTCTGGCTGCTGAAACCTCAGCCTTAGAAACTTCGGTTTTAAGAAACTGTGTAACTGAACTTGGAGCTGCTTGACATGAAGACAGTGTTGTGACAGGGATAGCAGAAAATGTCTCCAAACCTCCTGAGATGTACAGGCCCTGTTCTGATGAATGTGAAATTTCTGTAGGAGGAACTACAGAAAATACTGGTTCAATGGCAATCAGATCTTTGGAGGGTGATCCCAGGGGCCAACTGGTAATTGCTTGACTAGCTGAAGAATCTGTTGGAGTCCCAGGTTCAGATGGTAATGTGATAACCACATAAGTTTCCATGAGGGATTTGGAAAATCTTGGTGAGGACTTGTTAGAGTGAGGGGAAAGTGGGGAGGTAGGGGAAGGCAATTTATACTCTGCTGTAGTGACTAAATTTAATGTCATATTTGAAGCTGAAGACAGACCTGTTGGTTTAGGGTGTGTCTCTGTTGGTTTTTGTGTAGTTACTGGAAGCTGAGGAACTGCTGGTTTAGGAGCAATGGGAGGTTTGCTTGGCTCAGGTCTATGTGTAAATACAAGTCCAGATGGAATTGAAGATGGCTTAGGAGGAACAGGTGGAGGTGCAGTGGCACATATTTTTGTTACCGGAAACCCATTACTCCTTGGAACAGCTGTGGTCTCTACAGTAGTAACATTGTCAACTAGAGGTATAGCTGTCACAGTTAGAGTCACTGGAGCTGTAACTGTTACCTTTTTTTTAGGATGAATAGGGGGTTTAGGTGAGGTTGGTGGAGGAAGTGGTGGGGGAGGAGGAGGAGGTGGAGGTGGAGGAGGAGGAGGTGGAGGTGGAGGAGGGGGAGGAGGTTGAGCTGATGTGTCCAAAGAAGAACTGCGTAAGAATATACGTGTACTAGTAGGAAGAGAGGAAACAGAAGGACTACCAGATGGAAACTGAGATGCAGGTTTTTCTTGACCAAAGATTTCTCCAGATATAAGGCATGCAGTTGAAATTTCCTCCTTCATTGGAAGGACTATTCCAGAAGGTGGGTGATCAAACACAGTTTCAGATAAGCTAATTTTTGTTAGTTCAACCTCTGACTCCTTCCTTTTATCTCTGTAAGCTTCCAAAACTTCCAGAATAATTCCATTCCCAGTTTCCTTCTTGGCTTTTTTCACTGGGTCTTTTTCAGGTATAGGTAAGTCAGTAGAAATGGTATCAGCAACTAGTCCCTTGGGTTTAGTTTCCTCAAATTCTAAGACAGAAGGTGGCATATCAGATAAGGAAATCTCAATATGATCAGCACTAGTTCTACCATCTGGTGTGGTAGTCTGATCTAAAGATATACTTATTTCTTCTGGATAGTCTATAATGCTGCCTGGAAAATATGTTGATGAAGAAATCGCCTCAGAATCTTCAAACTTAGTTACTATATCTACTGGCTCTGTATAACCTGTGGTTATGCTATCAAGGGTGGTAATGGGTGAGGAGCTATCTGTGGTACAAACTGAAGAAACAGATGATGTGAGGGAAGGTGTGTCAGAGGGTGGAAAAGGTGTAGCACTTTCTGAAGGCTCAGAGTATGTCAAAATAAATGATTCATGGGCAACTATCTCTTGAATCTCTCTTGTATAATCAGTTACATATTCATCTTCAATTTCCTCTTCTGAAAAATGTTGGGTTATTTTAACATCTGGAATAGAGAGTGTTGCACTGCTAGTTGAATCTGTAAGAGATGCTCCCGAAAGAATACTTGATGTCAAAGATGCATCGGGCAACCTATCAAAGTCTATAATAGACTCTGTCATGTCATCCCTGATGGGGGGCTGGGTTGCACTGGATTCAGGTGTTAACTGCATCTGTTGCCTCTTCATGAGTTCTTCATAGGCAGCATCAGCATCTAGTAATTTTTTTTCTTCACTGGTTGATGTTACCATACTACCCAGATCCACTATCTCATGGCTTTCTGGGATAATATAAGAGCTTGAAACAATGTCTTCTTGAGGCACAACAGAATGTAAGCTTTCTAACTCATAAAACTCTTTCTGGAGGTCTGTGATTTTCTGCATAGGATCATCATAAATCTGTTCTGGAAGTCTTATTTTTTGCTCTCTTCCTCTCTGCTGCATAAACCCATTTTCATCTTCTTGCCTTGTTAGCAGACTGCCATCAACTGAACTAGTGAATGTGTCCTCTACTAAAGATTCATAAATGTAATCTTCTATTAGCATCCCACCATACAAAGGCTCCTTTTCAAATATTTCATCTCGTTCATTTGCAGCTGGAAAAGCTTTATATTTGTGGGTTTTATGCATCATTTCTTCATATATCTCCTCAGCACTTTTTAATACCTTTTGGCCACTATCTTTCTGCATAAGAGAATGCTCATCTGTCGGTGAGTATAAAGACACAGCTGTGGGCAATTTATAAACTTTTTGCACTTCTATTATTTTTTCTGGGCTTATTTCAAAACCTTCTGGATCTGACTCTATGCTAGGTGAATATTCAGAACAAGAAGATCGATGAAGCTCCTCCATCTCCGCAGCCTGACGCAATTCTTCTGTTGGAGATGCGTCTTCAATGGGAGAGAGATTACTGGGGGGTGTCTTTGGTCTTTCCCTCCTTCTCTGAGCCCGAAGCTCATCTTTGTCTTTCTTTGATTTTTTACTAGAACTCTTTCTTTGTTGTTGTTCTAATTCCCGCTGCTTTTCTTGCTCCTTCAATAATTCTTCTTCCTCTCTCAATTCTTCTTCCTCTGAAGAATCTTCAATAGTGGGTAAAAGAGGACCATGTGATCTGTGCCGGGCTTTGCGTTGCTGTTTGCTCTCTCCTTTTTTGTGACTTGGGCTACTGTCACTGTCCTCATCAAGTGATGACACTGATGTAGGGGATGTGCCTGGAGTGAAGCTGGAAGCATGAAGACTCGAAGATCCTTCCCCCCTTGATCTATCTTCTGGTGAGTCTGTCAGGCTTTCCATTTCTAATTCTGGCTCTTCATCAAAATACAATGCTGTTTTCTTCTGTGATGACTCTGCAGAGTACTTATCTGCTATCGTGCTGTTGAGTTCAATTGTTTTAAACCGACGTAGCCCTCCTCCGCCAGCAACTACAAGTTCTTCACTCTCCTGACTTTTAGTTTCTCTGTATTTAATTTCAGGACTTTCATCAAATGTCTCATCATCTTCATCATGCCATGAATGGCGTCTCCCTGCATCATCGTCAAAGCTTGTGCTACTTTTTCGAGTCAGTCGCTTGTGTTTTCCTGATGTTACTTTCCCTTTCCCCTTTGTTTCTTCCTTCTTCTGGCTCTCAATAGCACTACTGATCTCTTTGAGCTGATCCCTAATGAACTCATCATCTTCAGAACCCGAAGCATCTTCATCAGCACTCATTTCTATGATTTGTTTGCGAATAAAATCCTCCTCTTCACCTGATCCTTGACTATCTTCCTGTTTGTACTCATCACTGCTTGATGAACCAATACTAGTTCTCCGTTTTCTTTGTGGAACAGGTGAGTTTTCACTTTCACTACTGTCTTCAACTGAATCATAAGGCTGTCTTCTTGTAGCTATGTCATCAACAAACTCAGACTTTTCCTTGTGGTCCTTTCTGGAAGGAGCATCTTTTTGGCCATCTTTCATAAACGTATCTTTTTCTTCTTGACTCTCTTTGAGCTTCTCTTCTGAAATTATAGATTCCAGTGTTTCAGTTAAACTCTGAGTTTTCTGCTCATCCTTAGGTGGCTCAGGAGAAATCACTTGAGGTTGTGTTTTCTTTCCTGACTTGTCTTCAACAAGTGTACTTGCCTGGGCTTCCAAAATGGACAGGACAGTACTTTCTAACTTAGCCAAATCTGAGGGGCTGGAGAGGCTGCTTTCTTGTAAAAAAGAGTCCTTCTTGAGTCCCTTGAGCAAATCCTTTTCATCACTTGGAATAAGACTTGGAATTTCACCAAGTGAACCTGATATGCCATCAGAAGAATATCCTGTGTCACTCAGACCTTGTGGGCTTTTGGGCTGTTGAGAACTTGATGTGTCTGATTTGTCATCTTCCTTTTCCTAGCAGGGAGGAAGAAATACAGGAAAACTTAACGTGATTAAACTAATAAAACGGCCTCTCCATTATTCACAAATAACTATTATGAACAGGGAAAAATATAGAAAAATGTATTCAACTGTATGCCAGTATTGTTTTAAATAAATCTTTGGGCAGAAAAGAAAAAGAAAGTAGTTAATACATATTGATTAAGGTTAGTTTTCACTTAATATTAATTTAAATGTCAATTCACAATGATATTTTAAGTTCATTAATATTCTATCTGCTTACATTTCAATACCATTTTCCTTAAAAAAACATGACTTTCTTTCTCAGTATATTTACTTTGGGACAGAACTCAAATTATCAAACAAAAATTTAATGATAAATTTCCACTGACATAATTAATACTTCTGGATTATGAGGACAGGCAAAGAAAGAATCAGAGGATAGACTTTCACCTAGCTACAAGTATTGTGGGATGTTGGAAAATTAACTGAAGTGAGCATGTATCATTAGGGGGTCATAATGATACTTACCCCACCTAACACCAAGGAACTTTTTTTTGCCTGAGAGAGATTCAAACAAGGCATTGCTTTTTAAAAACATGTTTAAAATGCCTTTAAAAACTACACTTACTTGGTATTGAGGTTAATATTATAGCATTGTATCACTTGAATAGAATGCTTAGAATTGTAAACTGTGAAAAAGTAACACAATAATTGGCCTGACTCGTGACTTCAAGAAAAGAGAAATAGCTATTATTTTTGTAGAGTTGTTAATCACATTTATCTTCAGCATCCACCTCAAGATATTTAACAACTATCACTTACAAACATCTTCCTGCTTCCAAAATACTTGGATTTTTACCTTCAAAGAATTTCGAAGTCAGTTCCCTTCAATTAGAACAATAACCAACTTTGTGAATGGAAACACGGGCTTTCTGGGGAGCTGAGACAGACAGTAGGCAAATCAGAGGCTTCAGTGGCTGTTTTCCTATGATATGGTCATGACAACAATTTGATTAAGAATCAGAGAAGCCTTAAATAAAAATGTTAAACATAGTGACTTTTTGCATAAGTCCAAATTTTAAAAACCTATGAGCAAAAGAAAACCCAGCTGATCCAGTTAGTTTCCATGTCTGAAGGAAAACATCAAAAAAACCCACACCCCTTTGAAAGGAAAAGGTCAGATGAAGAGCTGCACAAAGAAAGACATTTTATTCGATGCTGGTCTGTGAGGTCACTCAATTCCAAGTCTGTGTCTTGAAGTAACCATTTCAATATTTTTATTGGGTGTGCAGGCATGTGCTCCTCCAACCTATCTATAGACGTATGAACAAATGTCAGGTAGGATAACAAACAACAAACATGCAAAAATGTATCTCTTCTTTCCTGCCTTCTTTCCCTCTTGTCTTCCTTCCTTTTCTCTTTCACCTTTTCCACCTCCTTCCCTGCATCCTCCTTCTTTTACCTACAGAGTTTGCAAATATAGAAGTGGTTGGCTTGCTATTCATTTTATAATCATTTGCCTCTTCATATATGTCTTTATTATGAATGGTTAGAGATGTAACTTGACACACCATAGAGTAAAATGCTTTAGTTGAATTTACAACATAACTCAATTTTTAAAAGGCATATATATTTTTCACAACATAGTCCAAAAAGCAATGCCTATCCTTTGGTTTACCAAGAATTAATTTCCCTGGACCATTTCAAATGCCTTTGCCGGAAAGGGTTACTTATTTACAGTTGTAAGACTGTAGTAGTTGGGCAAATGAGCACCCAAAAACTCCGCTTCCTTTCTCTTAAGAGCTTCACATTGAAGAGGTAAGCACAGGCAAAGCATTCTTTTACTAAAACCTTTCTGGATGGTCACAGTGGAGGGAAATTTCCATTTCCTCACATTCCACACATGCCAGAGCACACTTTTGAGTCTAGTATGCTTTCTATGTCTTTCCTTGTCTTCTTTTCCAAGTTTCACTAAATCACAGTAAACACCATAAGCACAGGGGTGGAGTACCTAAGCTTCTTGTGAATAAAAGGTCAAGAAAATGATCTTTCATAATCAAAGTTTGGTCGATTCATTTGTACTCTTTATTTTGTGTCTGAATATATTATAAAACATAGCAATATAGCAAAACTATACATATATAGAAGAAATGTTACTGCTGTTATATATAACAATTCATTGAGTACAATAAAAGATAAATTATAATTTTATTCAATAGATTCTGAATGTTCTAATGACATTTTACAAAAATAAGTTTAGGACCAGACATATATAATATGACAAAGGAAATTAAGATGCATTAGACAGAAGACTAACACACATAAATAACAAAATACCTACCCTACAATCCCTTTTATGAGGCTCCTGTGTTCATGGTTTCTTTCTTTCTCCAGTAATATGTTTTACCCCCTTTTCCCTCCTGCCTCTGTCTTCTTGGTCTCTTCCCCCCATACTCCTACAGGATTCAATCATAATTTACCTATGATGATGCTGTGATGATTCCCTGCCCCATCCCCGGCCCACTAAGGACTCTTCTTTTCCTTTTTATAAAGTGGCAAGATCTGGGAAGATTTTGTTCTGCAGGTTTATGGGTCTAAGATAAATGTTAGCATTGGCTAATGAGAAAATCAAGTGAGCTGACCAAAGGCCACTTGGCTGAACTGTTCAGAAGGAACATTTGGTAATGTACTTATTGTACCATAATATAATGAAAAAAACCATAATGTCAATTTTTATCATACTAAAGTAGCATAGGTATAAAGTCCCCTGACCAAGGTCAGTGACCTGCTTCTTCATTACAGTATTAACTTGTTAATCATCAGATCATTTGCCTCTTTGATTTGAGGTACCCACACATTCATCTTTTCACCTGCTGCTAAAATTTAAACACAAAGTTTTTCTTTGTATACAGAGATCAGCACATTGAGGTACTCATCAGTCCATCCATTTATCCTTCCTGTGGCTATCCACTCTCCCTCGTGAGATACCTGGTACAAGTACTAGTGCAATTTGTACTGATGTAAGTTAAGCAGCCTATAGAAATTTAACATTGTGAAACCTTGCTTTGCAAATAATGTATCTTAAAAAGGGAATGATTTGATCAAACATGAAAGAGTACATGGAAATAAGAAGACTGTAAAACACAGCTTGTAAGTTGGGTCTGATTTTCTCTAATTATTCAAACTTCAAACAGATGTCTGAAGCATTGTAACTTTAGAAAAATACGATCAAAGGATTTATGTGAGGAAAGAATAATTGGGCTTATTTTCTCCCAAAGGTCTCTAGAACTAAAAGACTTGAGAGTTTTCTCTCAGTTGCTCCAAAAAATACATAGCTGTATACTCATTTTTGAGAAGAATATCAAGCAATTTACTAACCTATTAATATTTAATGAAGTAAATAGATTCAAATGGTTCTTTCTAAGTGACATACATATACAATATACATACATATGTGTATAAATATTACTGTATTTTCTTATTTGGTATTATTTTCTTCATTTAAGTAGTCAGGTGTTAAAATTAATTACCCATTTTATTTTTTACAAAATACATCTAGAATAATATCTGAAATTATTACATAAGAATAAAATTGCAGTATCTATCCTCTGCATAAGAATTTTGTTTGTCATCTTAGGTAGAGGCAGTGAGTGGGAACAGCCATAATTTAAGCATATGTTTTTTAAGAAGAAAGCGATGTTATTTTTGCCAGCTCCCCCAAGGAACACATTTTCCTATGTTTTTCTAAATATATTTTCCATTACATCTATTATACTGACTTTTGTTTATTATTATCTATCATGCATTTCCCATGTATGATAGAATTACAGCTGCTTGAGCCTG
This sequence comes from Trachops cirrhosus, assembly GCA_028533065.1. NCBI lineage: Eukaryota > Metazoa > Chordata > Mammalia > Chiroptera > Phyllostomidae > Trachops > Trachops cirrhosus. The sequence continues at coordinate 35,721,602 of CM052549.1, read as the reverse complement.
CCTAGTTTGCGTATATGAAACAATAACAAAATTTCCAAAGGCAAAAATTCATATTATTTTACTTGCCAATATAAAGCAAAGAATAGAGAATTCTTTTTCCTTCCAATATTCTACTGCAGAAAGACAGTGAATTGAGATCCATCTGAAACTCACTGCGTGGTGTCTCATCTTGAGACATCTGCTGTAGTGACGAATACACCAAAACACCTCTGCATTGCCAAACTTTTAGTTCTGTTGTTTTTCCCAATGAAACTTTTAGACTTCCATGTTGAAGGTAAATGGAAATTATTTGGATATTATTGGGGTTAAGAACTGGATTCCTGATTAATATAATATTATACAAAGAAAGGATGCGACAGTAAGTTTTTTGTTAATGTTTCCCAAGTCATTTATTTTAATGGGCCAAAGTAAACCAACAAATGAAGAATATTTAATCATTTATAGAATGTTTGGGTCAAAATAGCTTGCTAGTCAGAGTGTTCCAAACACTCTAAACATGAGTAAGTCGATATAAAATTCACTGAGTGTGGAGAGAAAACTCAGTCCCACCTGCATGGAAATCTTTTTCACTACAGAAAACATTATTTTTCATCCTTTCTGATTATGATGCCATTATATACAGTGGCTATATATAACCTGAATGTTAACCCCTGAGTCATTTTAATTAGAGATAAAAGTTTATGCTAAAGGATGTTCAAATTTTGGTTTTATTCAGAAAGCTATAGTGTTTCCATGTAATGTATCAAATGTAGACAAGCAGTATTCTGTTGAGTATATAAGTAAAACGAGAGAATTCAGTAGTAGCATGTAATTTTAAAGTATTAAGCTAAAAAAGTAAAGAAGAATATACCTATCGCATTATTTATTATATTTCAGAATAAACTTTAATTCTGTTTGACAAAAACATTTGAAAGACAGCAATGAATGGAAAGAAAATGATGTGACAACAAAGAAATGCAAATAATATACCATATTAATATGACACAAGTGACAAATAAATGAGTAAGTAAAATAACATAAACAATGTAAAAGTTACACAAAGTGTTCAGGATTATAGTGGGAGTTGCCAAGTGATATGAATAATAATAATTATGAAAAGGCAGTATGTTAAAAGTGTCACAGGAAAAAAGCATTATGTATAGTGTTTAAAAGCTCAGCCTTCATAATTACAACTGAACTATAATCTTATCTTTGCTGTTTCCCATATATGTGAGCTTGAGCACAGAAATTTGGTTTCTCCCTTTTTAAAACAGATTTAATAATATTTACCTTATCATTAGTTATATGGATTAAATGATAGAAAAAGTACTTGACATAGTGCCTCTACTATAGTAAAAGGGATATTAAGAGTGTTACTTTGATTTCCAAGGGAAACTAATTTAAAACTTATCAAAATAGGGAGTTCAGCAGCAAAAATGACTGCCACTAAGGATGTCAGCAGCTCAGATGTCCAGGTGGGATTTTTCTCATAGGTTTAATGTAAGAGTGCAGCATCAGTGCACAGAGAAGAAATGAGATCAGGTTCAAAAGAGAGATAGCACAAGCTACATTCAAGAATTACATAAAGGACTATTTTGGCTTTCTATTTCTCACTAATGTGGAATATTAGGATGCTTGAAAGTTATATTGGAGGCATACTTTAGAAGATTAAGAAAGCCAAGCTAAACTATTATTTCAGGAGTCCTGACCATGGCGTGCAGAAACCCAGGCAAATATGCCACATTATCTAATGGGACTGTAAGAAGAAAACATTAACATTGTTGTATTTTCAATCTAAAATTATATCTTACTACCATTTAATAAAAAGACTGGCACCACTATTCATTTATTTCTCATGTCATCTGGTCGCATGATCTGTGAGAATCCTGGGAAATAGTGGAAGTTATGCTGTAAGGAAAGATAGAGTGAGACAGTTGTTTCATTTGCTTACCTCTATACTGAAGCTTATTGTTCAGTTAGGCAGATTTGTGCCTTGTATTACCCAGTTTCAACTAAACCAACTTTCCTATATTAGGTAAGTGGTAGACAAAATATTCCTTAAAAATATTTTCATGAAAAAATCATGTGTTAAAGATAATACTCATAATGTAAGAAACATAGAAACACATGAATAAGAAGCTTACACTCCATATTGTTACAAGCTTTTCATCAGCAATTTTACAAGGTAAAAGCAACAATGACCAAGTTAAGTAAGATCTGACACAAGTTGTCAAAAATGTTTGAAATTATCAGAAAAACTATTTGATATCTGTATTATATCTATTATCGCTAATAACATTGCCTAAACACATAATGTGCTTTTGCATTATAGCAAGTGACATTATGACACTATCACAAATTTATATTATTTTCACAAAAAAAAACCATTCTGGTACTTTATAAATTTTCAATAAATTGAGTAATAGGGACATAATCTTCATTTGAGTTTTCTTATTTAATAGTATAAAAAAAGTCACATGTTCTGGGGAAACTTTTTTCTGTCATGGAAAAATGGCTACAGTAATATGTAAAAAACAATACAACAAATCAAACTGCATGTATTTGTTTGTTAGCAAATATTGTTAGAAAAAGCAAAGATATAACTGTGGAATGCTTGGGGGAAAATTACTAGAACAAACTGAGAAACAAAAGGTTACATAATAATAGAAGCAAAGTGTAGATATTTCTAACATGCTCAGTTTATAATGTTCAACAATCTCTTTCAATAATAAAATCCTTCAAGACTTAATATTTGTGAGACACTAAGGAATAATGTACCAATGGAGATAGCCTCAATATTGAGGGATTGGTTTAATAAAGGTATACACAAACACACACACACACATATATATACATATATATATATTTCATGAAAAACTACATATTAAATACTGATGAGTACCTTTTCTGATTGGAATTATTTTTTTAAAAAAAGAGTAAGGTTATAGAGATAGCAGTACATAAGAGATTCACTTACTTGGATCTATTACAAGTAAGCCATAATTGCATTGAATGACTCAAGATTTTACAGATATAGTATATGCTCAATACTGAGTCCTTTATATTTCAAAAATATCTTTATTATTTTGTAATGATAAATAACTATGAATATATTTTAACTACAGAGGTTTATTGATTATAACACAAGAAATTAACTTGAAGAGTTATAATTGTGAATATTTAATTATTTTTATACACAAGTAGAAGAATCCCAAAGTTGCTCAACTTTTTGGTGATGACAACTGGTTTTCAGTAATACTACTTATTAGATATTTAGGAAAAAATTAAACTCTGGTTATTAGCAATATGCTGCATTTTAGGTATTAAGGAAAAATAAACAGATGTTTCTTTTAAAAAGTTATGTGAAAACACTCTTTTGAAGACAGATATTTGGAAATTATATGATTATGCTACATAAAATGACATCATTTTAAAAAGCTGTCATATCTATTCATTTAATAAATTTTAAAGAGAATATTTTATTCTCTTTATAAATCTTCACATAAAGAACTTTAGTGGGTTTTAAAGCCTTTTTTTAAAAAATATTTAAAAACATCTCATTTTCTGATGATTGGTATCAGGAAATTAACATTTATTTGTTGAATTTCCACAATTAAGAAAAAAATTTGTTTTCAATTTTAAACTCAGAAAACAGCAAGATTGAGCAATATGGTCTTTGATCCACTTCACTCATTTCTGATATATGCTTGTGGATTATCTTTTTTTGTTATGATAGTCATTAAAACTAAATGTCAAAATACAAAAATCAGCTTAACCTAGAAGTTTCATTTCAATTAACTCCATCAAAAAATTTCAGATTCAAAATTTCTAAAATATTGAAGTGCAGTCAATCTATGCTCTCTATAAAACACTATCATAAATCATATCTTAATGTGGTCAAATGTACCTACATTTAAATAAATACAATGATAAATAAATCACATATAAATAAAATAACTTTATTGATTTCACTGACTTTTATTTTTGTCAATATTTTATATTGCAAATAATATATTAGTAACAATACATACACTTAATTTAGAAATAACAAAAATATATACATATTGAAGTTGTAAAATAAAAGAAAAAGTATGATAAAAGAAAATGACATAAAATAATAAAAGTGTAAATTAATATAAAAAGCAGTACATTAACAAAATATTAGGACACATTGTTTAGATTATATTTAACAAGCAATAGATAATCACTATAAATATCTGAGTTAAATTGTCTAGACCCCAGAAAATAATTATCTGACAGCTATGCACTGGAGAAGGGAGAAACAGAAGGCACAGTGACCAGTAATAGGATTACTCAAATTATTGGTGAAAGGTTATGCAGGCCGTAAGTGGGATGGTGTCCTTCGGCATGGTAGCTAACGAACAGCACTGTGATAAACTGGATATGGATTGCAAAGAGTGTGTAAGAAGAGACCTCAGATTACTCAGACTGGAAAATCAGACACAGTGTGAATGATGGTGCCATTATAGGAAATAGAAAAGTCAGAAGCAGAAGCTGGTTCTATAGATAGTGGGCAATATTCTAACATACTGAGTTCCAGTTTACAGTGAGGCTTTGAAGTGGGATGATTTATTGAGTATTTGAAAATGCTGGTCTGATAATTAAAAGGGCCAAGGTACACAAGTGGATTTAAGAATTGTTCATGTGACTCCACTAAAAGAAAAGGAGACAGAACTCAAAGAAAAATCTCATGGTATGGAGACTGGGAAAGTAAAAGCAATAGCCATAATCAAAGAACTCATATGGGATTATCAGAAAGAGAGAGAACAATAAAGGAAGGGTCGTGAAAGCCAAGGATAGTTTCACAAAGGGAAAAATGGTAAAAAGCATCGAGGTCTGAAAAGTAGTTAGGTATGGGTAGGTGGTGGTACTGCTGCTGCTAGTGGTAGTGATTAGATCCAGCCATTGGAGTAGAGAAAACATATCTGGGCATCTGCTTTCTCTGACACTGATAAATTCATTTATATAACAAAAGATCAAAATTTATTTAATGAGGTATGCATCATACACTAGAGGTAGGTTAGTAAGCATATGTTGAAAATGCAAACTGCAATGAAAAACAACTAAACAGAGTCTGGATGGATTATAGATTCCAATATTAACTTTAAATACTAATAAATCATTTCATTTTCCTACAAGCCACTGTTATATCCGTGAATTAAAATTATTCAACCAGATATATTTTAAGACCTCTTGTAATCTGAAAAATCAAGGTTCTTCTAAAAATAACTTTATTGCTTGTATAAATATTGGAAAAGATGGCAGACTCAAAAGTTTCTACTAAAGAAGAAGAAAATACATATTACTGCAGATTATGCTTGGATTATAAACAACCCTACAATATTAAACACAACAAACAAACCTTCGAACAGAATGCACTAATTAAAATCATACTGAATTCAGTAAAAGTACTGGAAAAATGACGTCTTAAGCTTTTCCACATTTTTTACAATCACTCTTATATAATGTTATGGCTAAACACAACTTAAAAGTCTTTTAAATGAGAAAAAAAACTTGTTTTCTCATTTAACCAAGTGGATAAGTGAACGGAAACTTAAAAACACATTATTTCATTTTAAAGGAGGATACTGATTTTATGTTCATAGTGGAGAGAAAAAAAGGAATAACTTAAAAAGGAAAGAAACTTCATCACACTATAGAATTTGGATAAATTATTTGATAGACATAAAAGCTAGAAAAATAATTTTGTATCTATGCTTTATTAAATTAGATTAAACTATCTAAAAAACCAAAGCTCTTCATTTTAGCAAACAACTGTTACACTTTTATGAAAACACCATTAATTGTAGGATTTTACCTATATAATTAACATTAAGCACTCTGTGTACTTAGATATAAATTAGTAAATTATATACCTAAGACTGTGGAAAGTTAGGAAAACATAACTTACTGTTTTTTCTTTCCCAGGTTCCACCTGATCAGGCTTTGCTGTATCAATTGCCTGTGGCTGATCTTTAATTTTTTTAGTTTTCCCATCATCTTCCTCAGGCAGAGTCTGAAACATTCCAGATGCTAAGTCCTCCTTCTCCATCTGTGATGGTTTCTTTTCCTGGGTTGCCTGTGGAGCCACTCTACCTTCAAGCGTTTCTTCTGTGATTTGTACTTGAGTTTTAAGTAAGTCATGTTTCTGTTCCTCCTCTAGAGCTAATGTTTTTGCTCCTGGGGGAAACTCTTTTTCTTCAGGGGTTGGCATTTGGTCTTTAGGAGCTGACTTTTTTATTTCAAGAGGTGGCTTTTTTTCTTCAGGAGGTGGCCTTTTTTCTTCAGGAGGTAGCCTTTTTTCTTCAAGAGGTGGCTTTTTTTCTTCAGGAGGTGGCCTTTTTTCTTCAAGAGGTGGCTTTTTTTCTTCAGGAGGTGGCCTTTTTTCTTCAAGAGATGGTTTTTTTTCTTCAGAAGGTGGCTTTTTTTCTCTAAGGGGTGGCTTTTTTTCTCCAGGAGGTAGCCTTTTTTCCTCAGGAGGTAGCCTTTTTTCCTCAGGAGGTGGCCTTTTTTCCTCAGGAGGTGGCTTTTTTTCCTCAGGAGGTGGTCGTTTTTCTTCAGTGGTTGGCTTTTTTTCTTCAGAAAGTGGCTTCTTTTCTTCAGAGATTACCTTTTTTCCTTGAGGGGCTAAAGCTTTGACTTTTTCTTGTTTACTTTCATCTTGTTTTTGATCTGTGGTTACCTTAGGGGACACTTTTTCAATGGAAGGTGTTTCTTTTACTTTTTCTGGAATGATTTTTTCACCTTTTGTTTTTTCTTCTTGTTCCTTCTTTTTAACTTTTACTTGACCAGGTATTGCTGTTTTCTGAGGTGACTGTTCTGTAGAGACAGGCATAGGAGAGGTTTTTGGTCCTGATGGTATAGGAGGCATTTTGCCTATGTCTCCAAGCTGTCCTGATATTGCTCTCTGGGTCTGGCAATTTAAACAAAGCCATTCTTGAATCTGTAAACAAAACAGTATTGAACAGATTAAGTATATTATAATGCAACTTGTTTTGGTGCATTCACCAAGGTTAAAATTTGGCAATATCTAGTTCTTTTCTGTATATGGAGAAGGGGGATCACTGGTCTCTAAATCAATGAAAAAGTGATTTTTATAGGAGATTACAAAAGACTATTTGAAATTAAAAAAATGAGAAATCCTTAAAGATGAATAATTCACTTTCTTCACTGTAAAAAAAAGAAAACAAATCTTTAACATTACAAATGGACCCAGAGAAATACTCTTTCTTTTCTTTCTTTTGTGTGTGTGTGTGTGTGTGTGTGTGTGTGAGAAAGAGAAAAATCTCCATTTGTTCCAAATATAACTAACTTGTTTAAGCCTGGTATCTTCAAAATTAGTATATCTATCATACATTTATTAAAAAACTATTAAATTTTATAGTAATTTTCATTTAATCATCAATTAATCAAAAGGTTTTTGTTTTGTTTTATTTTTAGGATTTAACCTATAATCACATTTCCTGACTTGGGTCAAATATAGCTCTCTGTACTATAGTACAATTTTACAAGGTACATTGAGAGTTTTCAAGAATCAGGCATAATTCTCTACCTGCTTTTAGATTAAAATAAAACTTCATTTTTAAAAATATTCACACTTCCCATTCAGTTGAGCAAGAAGCATTCACAGGTTCAAATTGCTTGGTACCTTTATCCCCAGAGTTTTCTGAATTGCTGACTAAAACCGTTCCCTCTATCTCTGCTCCTTAGTGTAATTCATGGGCTACCTGTGCCAAATCATGCCCTTAGACATTCAAATTCCTGGAAATTACACCAAAACTATTTTAGCAGGATCCCTGTCTAGAAGAAGGAAGATATGCCTTTTTTAATACACTGCTGGTTACTTCTGTTGCAAACTAAGGACTTAAAACTACTCTCTGATAACATGTACAAATAATCACATAAGAGACAGATTATATTAGACTAATAAAATTCCCATACTGATGTATGTTGTGTTTTTTCTTACATTATACTTGTTATAAAGTAAAAAAGCAAAGGCTAAAAATTCAGCTTCTAATTGTTACTATTTAATGAGTACTTATTCTGTAAAGTATCCAGTTGGAGGGTCATGCAAAACAAATGCATTAATATGCTGCACTGTCTTCTGTGAGTTCAATTTCAAACTGCTTGTCACACTAGATCACTTTTCAGTTGCATAACTTAAATTACTCAGAGGCAAAAATCACTTACTGTTCTAAAATATCAGACATGTTTCATTCCTTACTACAGCTTCCAATTTCTTTAAAGACATAAAAATGTTGCTTAATAATAACTCTTGAAATCTGCAAGCTATTATAATTCTTATTTACTGATCTAAAGAAGACAAAATTCAATTATTTGACTTCAGTAAAATGCTGTCTACAAAACATTAGTATGTATGATGAATTAATTTGCTTTTTGTGTTTATGATCACCTCGTACCAATTCCCTTCTTAATTTGCTTCTTAAGTAGCTCTGAAGTGAACTGTGGATTTTTCATGTAATAACTTTATATAAAAGTCTTAGGAAAGAAACTGTTTTGATCCCTTACATCAAATACTAAAAGCTCCAGTTCTTGTGTGGAATTGTTCCTGGAGGAGATGCTTCTGTATTATCTACAGAAAATCGATCTTAATCTGTGCTGTGGTTCTAAAAACCATTACTTGATTGAGCCACATTTAGGAAATCTTCATTTACACCTGACATTTTTTTAAAACAAACATGGACACAAATAGCTGAATTACTATGCAGTTTTGTTAAATGGATTCAAAAACCAAATTCAGGTATGTGTTATGCACTTCCGTCCAAGGCATATTCTAATGTGAGTAACAAATTTTTAGTATACCAGAAATACAGGTTTAATTCCATTGGAAATTTTTGTCAATTATAAAAATGTGATTATTTTACCTGAGATTTGGAGACGAATTATTCTCACAAAGTTCTCATTTCCCGCTACTTATAGCATATGATACCATGATGGCACACAGCTCAATGGTACACAGTTAAAAGGTAAATGTGTTGAAGAAATAAACATAGTGACTATTTCAATATAATATATTCATTATTTTCATACCTTTGAAGTTTAAACAGGAGGATAAAAGGAATAATCTATTTAATCTATTATGTTGAATAAAACATTTCATCCCCACGATTTAAAATAATGCTTGGTAAACATATAAGCAATGATATCCCACATACTACTAAGGTGTCAAGGCAAAGAAAAGGCAATAGTACAAATCTAAGAGTAAAGGATATTATTCTTCGAGTTTCGATGGCTAGTTCAAATTCATGTTTTGCTTAAAATCTGATGTATATTCAGTTAAACCTAATATACTTAATCATTTCTATTTTGTAATATTTTTAAAGTGATGTTATTTTTACTTGCTTAGTTGCATGACTGACTTGCATTCTGAAAAAGATTACAAGGCAAAGCCTAATTCTTATGACTTTGCACTTCATCACCAAATTTAATTTGGAAACTGATGTTACCACTATATCAAATAATTATGACAGCATAATTCACTTATGCACCCATTCTGTATATCTGTATTCTATTTATATCTATGGAGTACATACATCATTTTAAAAGTATATCTGTAAGTTTTATTCCACCAAGGAACTCACATAAAGTAGAAGAAATATGATGTGGGTAAAAATAAGCTTAATATACATTAAGAAATAAGGGAAATAAAAAGGATGTGATGAATTTAACAGGACTGTCTGATGAAGTAATTTAGAACATAGAAATTTCACAAATTGTAGTCCCACAGGAGTATTTTTTCACCAATCAGAAATGCTGAATGGGTGGTCTCATCTATGTGTCTCTTCTTTTTGCAGCTCTAGAACCAAAATCAGAATGCCAACACATTCCAAAGAAAATGTTATAATGTCAATAAGAAATTCAAAGAGACTATAGTCATACCCAAAATTGTATATTTCTCTAAACATGTAAATTTAAATTTTGCTTATTAAGAGAGAGGGTAGATAAAGACAGAGGCTAAAGTAAAATCAAAAGTAGAAATGAGAAAAGCACCATGAATCAACATGAGTAAAAATAAAATTTCATTTGGACCATAGAGTCACTGTCATTATCACATCATCATTAAACACAAATACAATTACTACAATTATCTGCTTTACAAAAGTAATTTGGGAAATGCTGTATAAATACACAAGATGATGTAAAAATCTGTGCTTCACAATTTTGCATTTTTTTAACCAAAAATAATCCCAAAGATTTGTATCAATGTAGTCAGGAATTTAATTAAAAAGTATTATAAATATAGGTCCAAAAAATGTTATCTGCACTTCTAGTTATTTAATAGCCACAAGAATAAATACTCATGTTACTAGTCCAGTTGTAATCTGAAGATAAATTAATCAAGATTCTTTAAATTATATAAGAATTCAGTGCATAATGTATCACTGCCATATATGACTTTTATTAGATGAAAAGATTTTATCAGAGATAGCATTAACTGCCTATATAACAGTTGCAATTGTTAAATACATGACTCTTTTTTTTATTTTGCCTTATGGTTAAATATCAAATAAGTTACAGTTTCCTCTTTGAAATATTATAAAAGACAGTGATACAATAAAAAATAATATATATTATAGATAATATAAGGTATTATATATAATTTATATATACTGAATGCATTTTTATTATATTACTTAGTTAATACATAAAATTACAAAATACAAATGCTTATACAGGCTTTTTAACATACTAGTAATCATTATGGATGCTCTTAGACCATTTCCATTTGTTTTTCTGTGTCTTTAAAATATTTTATTTTCAGTATACTCATAGTAACTTATCTCCTAACAGTATAAAACATAATTAAAATTTATATTTCATCTATATTACTAAATATATTAAATAAATTCAGAAGACTCTATAGTATAACAACACATTTTTTATTCAATGTTTTGATATTAATAAAAAAGTAACTCCACTCTGATCATAATACACTAGAACATACTCGTTTCTCAGCTAGTACATGTTAATAAAATACATTTATTTTAACATCAAATGATGAGGGCTTGTTCAAAACAAAATAACGCTCCAAAAGTCCGTTAATCTTAAGAGATGAGTGGGAAATGAAGGCAATAAAAACCCAGAAAAAGGATGCTGCTGTGCTACTCAGCATTTGTCCATCAATAAACAATTTGCTTTATATAACAGTTCAGCTGTAACTATAGCAACAATGTCATTAAGGAAAATCTCAGAACTTCTGGCCTGCCTCTTTATTTTCCCAAGTATCTTTTCAGAAGCAGGATAATAAGACCTGCAGCAGATTGAAAGTTTGCCATTAGACTTAAAATGGTAGGGAAGTGATGGCTGCAAAACTTACACTAGCATGCGTATTTGCACCTAAAAAATTTAGTAACATTTTAACATGAAATTTCACTAAAGACAAACTGAACTGATTTGGAAGTTTATATAATTTCCATCAACAGAGGTATTCAAGCAGAGACTTGGTGGCCCCTGCTCAAAAGTCTGTGAAGGGAATAATCCCATTGAGTTTTCTATTTATTATCAAGATTTTAAGTCAACAATAAAATTTTTACACAGATTTTTGTTTTTCTGTTTATTCACTTATAATTCAGAATGTTATTTTTAAGCTGAGAAATAATTACACTAATAATCTTCTTAGAAATCATTATTCAACTTATTTGACACATCCAAAAATTGGGGAACAGTGTTACGCACAACTTGTTACTTGTATCAGTGTCACCTAGAGTCTTGGTGTTAGGGTGTTCTCTTTATTGCAGGCCCATACACTCTTAAAATTCAATTTGCACCCTGAAAATCATATTGTTTGCTTACACAATATCTAAAGTGTTTCCTTTTGTCATCTGTAAAAAGAAAAAGGATTGAATTCACAGTTGATGCACTCTTTTTTTTCAGATTACATAATCAGTTGTTCAGACTACACAATCATGTATTAGAAATCTGTGATGAGTCATTAGACTGCACTTTGCAAGTGTATGCAATAACATATTAGTGATACCACTATTCTTACACTGTGGCTCTTAAAATTGAATGGGGTGTGTATCAGATCCTTTGCTTATTATGCTCTTTTTGACTAGAATATAGAGCTTTCTTAGTATTTTTGTACTTTATACAATCACTGAAAACTAAATCATATCCAAAATGCATAATTGAATAATTGGGATTCATCCTCATTTAATTCATATGTAGTTATAAGAATTATATCAGAATGTATTTAGGACACAGTTGTTCATACAAAAACTATGATAAAAAGGCATTTTAAATATTAATTTTCAAGGAATTACTAAAAGTGAAGGGTAGGAATTGTAACAGTGGGGATGTACCCCACCCCACCACTCTTTTGACATTGTTTCTGTTAAGTGCTGACTCTGACTAACATGTAGCTATAGATCAACAGCATGTTTGTTTTAAGAATCCTAGGAACTAACTTCAAAAGATACAGACTCCAACCTCCAGGCATCCCAGCTCTGGAAGATATGCTGACCTTCAACCAAAAAACCAGCATGACAAAAACCAGGATAACACACACCAGATCACATGACCAGTATTGAGGTTCTTATGAGAATGGACTGTGCTGGTCTGCACGCAGAGAATTTTTCATGCCCCTCCATTTGATCTCTTTGTTCTGCTTCCCCTCTTCCTCCTAATAAAAACCTCTGCCTGCACTGAGATGTTAGGATGGGCTTTGAGACAGAGTCCCCCATGTTCTCAGGTGACTGGTACTTGAATATACCTCTTTCCTTTCATGAGCACCTATCTCCAGAGTACTGGTTTTTGAAGCAGTAGGCAACTGGACCTGCATTTGGTTATAGAATCAATAACAAAATCTGATAAAATATTGGAGAGTGTTAGCAACTTTTACTGGGGTTATCACTCCTAGGTCTAAGTTTATCAGCAGTTTTGTCGCTACTTGTCTGTTATGTGTATGAGTATTTCTGTAAGACTTACCTACCCACGTGAAGTCTCTCTTTCATTTAGTTGAATCTTTAAATCTAAGTTTCTATATACTGTAAACTACATTAACAGAATTTTCCATAATAAAACCATGCTAACTGAAATAATGTATATTACACCAAGGTTTAAAGATGTATTTGGATTAGAATGGCAGCCTCCTAGTTCAAATTCTTTTTCAGTCTCGTCTTCTTTGACTAAATCAGTATAATTTTTCTAGCCACTTTCTTATCACAGTTCATATGTATTTTCCTAAACAAAAAGAGTAATCTTAAGAGTGTTTGATGTTTTAAATACATTACATAAACAATTTTTAAATACATACATGCTTCAATTCAAATGCCTCTAAATTATTGTATTAACACAACCTTATCAGAATTTGAAGAAAATCAGAGGTTTTCTTTTTAGAAATATATATATACAAATAAATATACATTTATATTTATGTAAAAATATATATTGATTTGTATGGATAAGAACTAAACAGGGTTTGTTTCCATAATACATTTCTTCCTTTTCTCTCTCTCTCCCACCCTCTTAAATAGCAGGTAGCACAAGAGAGTCAGGTCCTACAGTGACTAAGTAATCTACTTAATTTGGGATCAATCAGAAAGAAGCAATAGGATAACTGAAAACCTACCAGTAAGTAAAAAGGATAACTTCTACTCCAAGGAGAAAGCTATTTGGCACTAGTATCCAATGATGCACTAAAATTATGGTTCATGAAACATACTCAATGTGTTGACTTTAGCTAACTTGGCTCTAGCAAAATCACAAGGTTCACAGATAAGACTTATTTGAGGATTCATAGTATTTCTATTTGTGATTAATTCAAGTATACTACATTTTAGACTGATATTTATATGTTATAAATCTAGCATAAAAATAACCAACAGTTTAAAAATATATAATTTATGTTACGTGAATATCAAATTCAATTTTTATATAATCAGTTCTCATCACTTTTCTCTTATGTAGTTATTTTATTATATTCCTGTTACAAGAGGTATGTATTGACTTTGCATGTGTTAATTACATCAAAGCTGAAAAAAATCTTTTAAGTCTAAGGTATTCATTCACCAGTTAGCACTACACGTAATGAGTGAATTTTAAAACAAGATTTATTTTGAAAATTTTAACACACTTTATCACAGAGAGATTTTATATTCGTCAAGATTACAAAGCTATATGTATTTGAAAGATAGATATTTAAGGCATGCTATAGCTGAATAAAATTTATAGAACATTTTATAGGATAAATAAAATAAATAAATGAAATCATAACCTCAGGAAGTCTAGTTATCATCTTTCCCTTTACATAGTTACAAACTTTTTTTCTGGAAATGAGAACATTTAAGATCTCTTTAGCAACTTTAAAATATGAAATATATTATTAACTATAGTCATCAAGCTGTTAGAAGTGGCATGGTAGAATCTGTTATCTTAGAAAGAATCTGATGAAAGAAATATAACCTGAAAAAATCAACACTGATTTTGAGTGTGCACAGTGCACTTCGGTGAAAAACATACTATAAAACAGAATGGCCATTTTTAAAAGATAGCTGATTTCCATTTAGCACATAACTTCCTCCCTAGGCTACGTTCATTTGAAGACAATAAGTTTTCCCTAAAGGAATGACACTGCACTGCAGAGGTTACAGTCTCCCACAGATGACTAAGGCGGTAACAGAGGACCGAATGAGGAAACTGATATTGCCATGAAAAGCTGTTCTACTTTATCAGGAACCTAGTGATTCAAAAGCAGAAGAGGAACGGCTTCTGGGAGCTGGTGAATATGCTTATTTCATTTAATACTCATAACAATCCTAGAAGAGTATTTCTATACTTGTGTTTCTTACACAGAGGAAATTAAAAAGTAATATATCCTGCTCAATAGCTAAAGCTATTAAGTGGCAGATCACAAAGATGAGACAATAAATTTAGACCTTAAAGATATGGACAGCATTAAACCAGACTTAGAAGTGGTATTTTAGAGAAATGACATACAAAATATGAAAGTAAAGGGCAAATTCTTCAAAAATAGCTCAATTTTGACAAGAACAGAAACCAGAAAAGCATACTAAACAGGAGCATTCTTGAAATTGGAGGAAAACCAGTAGCTATTGGTAAACTCAGAGAAGAAATATGAGAATTTCAAGAAAGCGACAGGCAACACTGCCAAATATTGCACCAAAGTTAAATAATGTATATCTCAAAAAGGTTGGCAGACATGTCTCTTTTTTAGAATTGAACTAAGCACTCTACTTATATATTTCCTTCTCAATTGTTTTCTTTGTTTCTTTCATCTTTGCAATAATTGTAATTTTTCTCAAGT
>CM052549.1:35621253-35705816 GCA_028533065.1 Trachops cirrhosus | reverse complement strand
CATGTATTTAAAATGGAATTTCAGGATATTTAGTTTTTGCATTGTTACTAGGTTAGAATCCACATTCTCTATACTTTCATACTGCCATTTGTCAGTGACACATAGGAAAATGCTAAATAAAAATTTTTAATAAAATAAAAACGTTGAAATATATTATTATATAGAAGGCTTTTAAAACATAATATTTGTGTATCTTCAGTTTCACCCTGCAAAAATCAGACCATCATATTCATACCTATTCTATTTAATGTCCTGATTTATTGTAGAAAATAGTGAAGTAAAATATACTTGCTAATAATAGTCTATAAATTTAAGGTGTTTTAAAATTACTTTTACTAATATTTTTAACACATGTTCTTTAATGGAGTTATCCATAATTATTCTTTATTCACATCAGGCTAAGAAAATTTCCTGACTTTTATAACAAAACATTAGTTGTTAATCATAAAGTATTTTTATACTTTTGATGTTCAAGTACAGCTGTCTCCATTTTCACCCCACCTTACCCGCATCCTCTGCCCTATGCATCACTGCCTTCACCCTTGAACCTACCACTTTTGGCTTTGTCCCTGGGTCCTTTATACATGTTCCTTAATGGCCTTTCCCCAATTTTCCCCTATTATCCCTCTCTCCCTTCCTCTCTATACTCTTTATACTCTTTTTTATATTGTCAAGTTTTAAGACAGCCCCAAACCTACTCTTTCAGTTTTTGGTTTATCATATATTTATAATGTAAGTAGCACTCATAGAATCTATTAAAATTTTAAAAATTACATGATTTTTAAAACATATCCATATAATCTATCTGGCTTTATACAACTAAATATATTTCACAACAGCAATATTCTAGTTCATATTTAGCTTATTATAATGCTTATTTTACATTCTATTTGATTTTATTTCATTTTTTAGGAATAAGCAATTTGAGAAAAGGAATGCTACACATGTTAACAGTTTGCTAAATAACATATTATATAAATAGCACAAGTACTAAATAACTAACAACTATATTTTAGTGCATTTTCCTAAAATTTTAAGTATATATTTTTATATTTATGTATTATACAGATTTATAAAGTTAATGAAATATTTCATCGCACTGTAGGTGTGAATTACCACTTGGGCAAAAGAACAAAATAAAGGAAATGGTATTGCTAAAGAGTTAATCCTCATTTCAGACGAGTGATTTTTCCAAATGCACTTGGGTTAAACGTTTTTTAATATTTGCATAAAAGTCAAGGTCATCTCACATTAGTTGTTAAAACAACTTAAATGTTGTTATCCTAGCCTGAACAGGAATACCTTTCAACATGAATATATTTTGGCAGTTGGTAGGAAAATAAATTAGAATAAAAAAATTGACACCATGAGCATAACTAGATTCAGAGTCATTTATCATTCTGTGGAAGACCATCGAAACTAAGGCACAAAGTTCTAAGGGTCTGAGGCCACACTAGGAGTTCAGTATTTTTACCAATGTTAAGGATTCAGGCAAATAGAAATAAAAAAAAAAAAAACAGTTCTTTGAGGTAATAATTACTTTTTTTTATGAAAACAGGACCATGCAGTGATTATATTGAGAGGAAGATGCAAAGTCTTCAAATGTTTTATGATTTAGGCAGGAGACGATGCCCTAGTTCCTGAATCTGACAGTCCTATGTCTCTTAAGCCAGTAACAAGTTTTCGTATCAGTGAGGTTTCAACAGTGTACAGAATAATTCCATGAAGCAGTTAACATACCAATAAGTATATATAGGTGTTAGACAAAGAGGCGGTTTAGACTGTAATAAAGAACAAAGGCATGTATTTGAGCAACAAGGACTGAAATCTGAGAGTTCACAGATTCAGATAACTAAATTTTCCTCTGAAGAACACAAAGAAAGGCAGGGTTTTATAAAGGCAAAACCTGAAAATGTGGTTTCCACGTAGGTCCTCCATGCAAATAAAGGATTCAGGCTAGGTTAAACCAAGGACTGATTAGGTCAATTCGCAAATAAAGAATGTTGGTTAGTGATATGGATTGCTTCCTTTTAAGGTGAAGTTTGCAAATGGTCCTAAGGAGAAAGCAAAGTCCAGGGGATAGTCTCTCGGTGAGCTTAAAAGTTCAGAAGTTCATGAGTGGGGTGTGCATAAGGCAAGCTTCTTTATAGCTTCCTGGATCCATTTTAGTTGCCTTAACATAAATGACTCTGTCTTGGTAATTTTTGTTCAGTAGCTAGAGGCCTGAAGCAATTGCTCCGTGAAACTAATTTAAGCAAGTGCTGGCACAGAGAACATTTTTAAATTGCTCCCCCTGGAAAGGGAGACTGGAAGTTGTTACATGGCAATATGATAATGGTGCAGTGCAGTTAATTAGTATTTTGTTTTGACAGTGAACTGTGTTCCCTCTGAATAAGGCTAAAATATACTACAAATAACTTAAAAATCACTGTATACTGTATAATTCTGCAGTGTTTAGAATTTGCACATATCTTTTATCCCAGTGTGTATCTTTGAAAAATCACTTTAAAAAGTCCCAATAAAAATTTTATTTAAAAGTATTAAACTATACTAGCATTGATGTATTTATGACAAAGAACTTACAGGGTTGCTGATAACCAGTAAAAAGAACAGTGGTCCCAAATAATGTGAATAAATTGCTGGTCAATTTACAAAAATAAAAATAACTTCTATACTTATACCATCAAATCAGGTTCTAAAAGTAAGTCGATTATTATGAATATAAATTTCCCAAATAACAAATGTGTACCTTTTATTATTTGTTTATCAAAGATGTTGATTAAAGGATAAGAATAAAAAAGAACATTAAGTTTTAATAATGTACATTATACATTTTTTTGAATTAAGGCGAAAAATTATTATACCCAATTCATGATATTAAATTTTAAATTGATGCTGTTAAGTTTTATGTTTCATGACACAATTTAAAATTATAACATAAGTTTGAAGATGTAAAGTATATTATAATGTACTATATATAAAATCAATGTAGAAAGTAGCATTCCAATGGTATGGTAACAATACATATATGTGTTAGAAAGATATATATATATATACACATAGATAGATAGATAGATATAATGATACACAATTACCTGAAGAAAAATACCACATCTAATATACATTTTGTTCCAATGGTTGGCAAGAGTTCCTAGAATGTTATTGTTCAAAACTATTTCCTATGAATAGCAATATTGTTCATAATGTTTATTAAATAATTAAAAGTAGTATAAATAACTATTTTTTTGTAGAACTTGGGAAAATATTACTTCTGGTCTACTAGCAAGTGCTAGCTGACTTTAAAATTAGTAAGAAAGAAATAAATGAGTATCAATTATGAAAAACTTTGAAATAACTCATCATGCTTCATTTGGTTGTTTGCTTTATTGTTATAGATATGTATGGCTTTGATGGTGATTTTGTTTGCCTGTTATACCATGATGAGTTTCTCTAATAATTTTCCTAGTTTATGTCATGTAAGTAATTATATCAATGATTAATGATGTTTCTCAGAGCATAATCACATTTTGATTATATCTGGGGAGATAGCATATTTAATCAATAATAATACCAATCATGCAACAGCTATTACATTATACAAAATAAAGTCTTTCTTAAAAACATGATAGAGAGAAAACTCTTTCCTATTTGTTGTAGTTATGAAGTAGAAACAACAATCTCCAATGTGCAAATAACAAGTTTCACTAGATTATTTATTTGTAACAAAACTCAAGTTCTATTTTGAACTTCATTCATTAAATAAGTAAAAATTAATCATAGTTGATTTGGAATTCCCTTAAGATAGTAACACTGTGTACCAGATTGAGTTGGTTCATAAAGACTCAGGGCATTGAGTGGTAATTAATTACCTGAATTATAATCAAATTATATGTCTATAAAGTAAATATTGAAAAATCTGTCTTGTATTTGGTCTTGGTCCATCCATTTTAGTAAGCCATGTTTTTTCCTGTTTCCATGGTTCCATTAATTAAGGAAGCCATAGAGGAGTCACAGAAATTCTGGGGCAGACAAAACTCTGCCAGATGCTCAATCGCCCTATACAGCTACACAATGAATCCATCAACTCTCTGGGTCTTGCTGTCAACTCCCACAACTTCTCTGGTGAAGGATTTCTTTATGCCTGTTTCAGTGCTTCCTAGAAAGACTAAATTAGGGCATCTCTCCCCCATCTACTGAACACTTCCACTATTCTTCATAAACTTCCTTCAACCTCTCTTACCCTCTGACCATAGGAATCTTTTTCTAGTCAAAAAAATTCCTCACTTATAGTTTGAATGTCTTCTTATCTGAGGTGTGCTCCTTATATGATGTGGCAGACATACCAGACATATTAATGGGTTGAGGTCTGGGAAAGCACCAGTCAAGAGATTACCAGAAAACTAATTCTTTTGACCATTTCAGAACTTTTCACCATGACACTCAATATAGAATAAATCATATGATGGAAATAAAGGGAAAGGATAAGGGGAAGTTTCACAAGAAGAAGATATTAGCTGATATTTCAAAAATAATGTCACTGGTTACAAAGACTATATATCAGATAACTATAAATATTTTACCTTTAATAATCTGTAGTATCAGCAGATTTAAGATTAGATGAAAAGACCAAAAGTATTTTAATTTTATTTATTCAAAACCAGATGTAAAAAAATAAACATTTCAGCTAAAATTATTGGCTTTTTCTTCTTTTACTGAAAATATATTATTATTGAATGAATTATATCCTTTTAAAGAGCTGAAAGCACAGAAGCAAATCATAGGATTACAATAATTTTAAATTTGCTGATGTGCTTTGAAATAGATTTATTTTAGGATATTATTTTTCTGTCTGTAAAGCATTAAGAAAATGGTGTAAGCTCTCTTGACTACAAGTAATTGGTCAGGAAATTCAAGTGCTTTCTTTTTTAGTTTTTGTACTTCATCAGATTGATTTTTTTCCCTAAAAGTCGTTGCCTTTATAAAACAAAGAAAAAACAACTACTTTACCAGACAGCAACTAGCAGCAATCCCAGTTTTTATTTTTTTCATTTAGAAAGATCTACCTGTAATTTAGATATACAGCCCCTTGAGAAGTAAGTGATCTAAAAAGAAAACCCTGGTTCATCCAACTCAGTGTTACCAATGGATTTGTAATGGCCCTAGAAATACAACGTAAGCTTCCTCAGTGAAAACTGAAAACACTTTAAGTATGGATTAATTAAAAAATGGCAAAGTAATTTTTGTCAAGTTCACATAGTGGAATATTATATTGCTGTTTTCAATGATATAAGCAAAGATATTAATAAATAGCTTTGGGTGTGCTAATGCTATAAGTTGAAGCGGAATTATTAGGACAAATTGTATATGTACAAATGAATATATAATTCACTCTGTTGAGATGAATGACAGTATTGTGTAATGTCAACTTTATTAAAATAGAAAAGCAGATTGGAGTTAAAAATAGATTAGAGTAAAATAAAACAAATTACAAGTTTATATCTTTTCTTTTTATCTTCTATTTGCTAAGTTGTCTCGTATCTTTATTTACTACCTTTAAAATATCAACTGATGTTTATGCTTTTTCTTTAGTATTCTGTCAGAATTGTTAATAACTTCTGAGATACAAGGAGCAGTAAAATAAGAGACCAAGATAATCTAAATATTGTAGAACTTACACAATAACAAGGAAAAAAACTGTATAAATTTTGGTTATGATATTTGCTCATTTTGTTTAGAGTTATATTAAGTAATTAGTAATGTGCTATCTCCATGTTTCTTAAACCTGTTTACAATATTAGCAGCCATTAACATAACACATTATGATTTAAACATTGTTATATTTCTTCCCATTTTTATTCCCACTTTTAGTATCTAAAAAGAACAGTTGTGTCTGCAAGTGGAGAAGAACTAAGACCACGGGGAGGACCAGGCAGGTTAATATGTTCTCTTTTCTATTTCATTTTTAAACATGTAAAACTTACATACTGCCTGTTGGTTAGAATTGAAAGATTTAAATTTAGAAATGCAAATCATAGTCCTACAACCTTCTTTCAAATGGATTTTTTTCCTATGAAATTCTAGCATATCCTAGCACAATAGCAGTATTTAAAATTATACTTTATTAGACTATTACCTTGTGCTAATGTATTACTGATTAAATCAGAGTTCCCCTCAATAAGCACAATTATTTGAATACTTATAACTGGAATGTAATAAAAGATTCTGTAATATAAAGCTAATATTTCAAACATATATTTTGGTGATATTTTTTACAAATAAAATATTATCCCATGATGTCTGTCTGGAATATTATTTACAGCTGTTATTTTAAACACTGCATATGTATTTCCTCATTTAACCCCCCCAGAGTCTCATGTGATAAGTACTATTATCTCTGCCTTGGAGATGAAACTGAGAGGGTTCACTATTTCTTGAAAGTGAAATGACTACTATATAGAAAAATGGAGATTTTACTTTACGACTTATTTATTACAGAGTATGAGCCACTCTGTCCTAATTCTCTTTGTAAAACCCAGTTAAGTTTTTGAATCCTCAGATTTTCATCTACTGAACTTGATTGATAGTTTAAATAGGACCACAAATTACATATACTCAATGTGCCTACTACCTACAATGAGTCATAGTTGTAAAATATATTTAATTTACATAAAATAAAATATCTCTTTCTCGGTTTCTTGTGGGCTTTTTAATTTTTTTTCATATTTACCTGTTTGGTACAAAAAAATTCAATACAGTGTGTAAGAATAATTATTTTACTATATAATTCTTGCTCTGCCCTTGCAGATTTTTATTTGCCTCAATGAAACATCACAGGTTCACTTAATAGAATAAGATTTAAGTCTAGATCTAATATAATTCCTGGATGATAAAATGTGGTATTATAACAATTTGATAGAAAATGCCCCATGTTGATTTCTTTATATTATGTGACAATAGAGATGTATTTGTTTTAAATTTGAAAAGTAATATAGTCCTACATCAACCATCCTTATTTTACACCTAAGAAACACGTAACTTAGTTAAGAAAACTTAACTCTCAATTACATTTACTTTAAACTTTGTGTCTAAAATATTTATATCTAACACTTTTGAATGGATTTATTCAACATGTTGTGTTGTGCTCTTGCATAAAGAACAATGCATAGATTATACCTGCTTTTTAATGTTAATAGAAAAGAATGAAAATCATATAAATTAAAATATCTTAAATTAATAAATATCATATAAAAGAGTTAATAGAAACATTCTCCTACATGTCAGTGAAGGTCCAAGTCACACTCAAATATACTGCAATCTTTAAGGAAAAAAATGGCTTGTTATTTTATAGCAAGCATAAAGTATTACTTACAAAAAGTGACTTATATTGTTAATAGTAACAGTATGTTTCTATTATATTTGGTTCATATTTAAAAATCTATTTGAGAAGAAAGCTGTTACAAATCATAGATGATTGTGGCCATCAGCAAAATGATACATAAAATAATCCTGGTTAAATTGTGATGAAATTGAATGACAGTTTTAAAAACAAGGACAACCTATAATCTTTTGTTTTCCTGATTCCAGTGATTCTTTCAAAACTATTATAAAGTTCTTTTGTTTTATCTACTTCATCCTTCTTAAATGTAATTATGAATGACATAATTCATGAATTTAAGTAATGTTTAAAAAATATTATCTAATTAAAATGACTTACCCTGACTTATGATATATTGGTAATAATGATATGAAAAGTATACGAGAAATACGAACATATTTGACTAATATTTATACAATATGATTTGTCTTTCAAAGAAAGCATAAAACAAAATCTCTTTTCTAACTTTAAAAGACTTCATGTAGACATGAAAAACATTAAAAGTATACATGAAAATAGATAGACAACAGTGTTATTACCTCTATTTTTTAAGCATATGGGTGAAATGCAGAGAGATTTTTTTAAGTAACTGCATTGGATATTTAATGAGATATTTTTAATCAGTAAAAAGTACAAACTTTCTTCCATTACTCTTTCTTAAAATTAAAGACATTTTTATTTTTTCTCTATTTGGCTTACAATATTTTCAATACTTAATAATATGTGCACCTTTGTATTCATGTTGGTTTATTGCCATGTGCTTTGACAATTTTAATCAAATATTTACTTAAAATTTTTTATCAATCTGTGATAGACACTAGAGAAACAAAGTAGAAGACACAGCCATACCTGTTCAGCATATGCCCTCATTCTGTTAATCAGAATTCACAAGATGATATCAATATATGAGTCCTAACTCCAGTCTGGCTAAATATTAAAACACATGGCTCTCCAACTAAGGGGCTGCATGAAGTAATTTCACTCCAAGTACATGTCAGAGTATAATCCTGAATTAGCCTTAGGTCAAATTTTTCTAAAGTTTGGACAAAGTAAACACCAAGGAGGTTTGCTTGGACTTCATTCCATTCATTCTTCTTGATCCCCTATAATGGACTGTGGGCTGAAACAGAACATCAGAAAGCCATCTACTTGGACACTACCATCTTGCCTGTCCTACTTCTATGCCACTGCTTTTCATGAATTGAACTCTGGCACTATACCAGCAGCAATGAATGTCTTTCATTGAAGACATTCTAGGAAGCACAGTTACGAGTTGGGTCAGTAGGATCCATTTCTAGTCCCATACTAGCATTAGTCTGACTACATAGTTTTAGTCAGTTATAGGGAGAACCTGTCAGAGATGAAGGAAAGAAAGTATTATGTTCTGCTCAAACAGAAAAATAGGGCCAAATGTAGCTAACTTTACAATTAATATAAAATAAAATAGTAATTATTTGAGATGAAAAAGTAGTCAAAAGACCTTCAAAGAGTCTACCATATAGTGTTGTAATAATGAAATCTACCTATCTACCCAATATTTTAAAGTGCTCATACTAGATTCATAACCCTCAGTGCCTTATTAGACTTTCATAAAAACTTATGCCTCACTTTTTATGAATTCAGAAAGATTATTTGTATTATTGCCAAATTTTTTAAGTACAATTCATAAAGAAAATGTTTTAGAAACAATTTTCTGAAGTAGGAGAAGAATCATCTAGTAATCAATACATCTATATCAAATGTCTTGGTGGGGAGGTAATTAAATAATTAAATAACCTTAATGATACATCTAGTAATCAAAATACATGCTCAGTACTGACTCTACAATGTGCAGTCATACACTGAAGGTTGCATTTGATATTCCCATACAAGGTAAAATTCTAACTGCATAACATTTAAAACATACAATTTTTTGCACCACAATAATGTAATTTTAGAATTAAGTTTGTTCAATGTGACTGAATATCTCAATAGAAAATTGCTTGTATATATGGTTAAATTTATTCATGTATCTTACTCAATATCAAAATTTAACTAAAGAGATACAGTAAATGCAATATATTTCTAAAGAATTTTGAAAAGTGAAAAAAGATCCACCTTTCTACGACAAAGACATTCTTAATTACAGTATCTTTCATTACTGAGTCTATTATATAGTTACCAAGCTGAGGTTGTAAGCCAAATTGTTTTGTTTTATAATTAGAAGCAGATCAAGAATGTGGAATTGGCTTTGTAGTCTTTTATAAAATACAGAATTTTGCCACTATTAATAATTCTAACTATCACTCTTGTTCTAGGAAAAATGGTGAAAATAATTAACTTAGGAAGTAAAATGAGACTTTACAAACTGAGTAAATATTATAATAGACTTTACCTTGTTGTAATGAGAAAAAACTATTAAGAAGAAAAAAGTGAATTAAGACTAGGAAAGCTGGTTAGTTAATACAATAATGCCTCCCTGATTCGGAAAGTAAACCTTGAGGTGAGGACATCCAAATTATTGAAAAAGATAAAATGTTGAAATTTTTAAGTGAGAGGAAGTTTTGTCTTATGTATGAAGTAATTTGAACAATAAATTTGGATTCAACATAATATATAATAAATATAAAAATGTCTCAATGTACAGCAAAGTACGAGTAAAACTTTTAAGTATCACACTAGTCATTAAATAACTGAATTGATTCACAAATAATACACCAGTAAGTAAACAGAAACAGTTTCTACCATTAGAGGGCTTACAATGTTGCAAGGCAGACAGCTGGTAAACAGATATTGACAGAATTAATAATTAATTATAATAGTGAATAGTGTCAGCAAGAAGTTCTCCGTGTTTTGAAATGGGAGATGAAAGTCAGACTTTGAGCAAAGAAAAATCTTCCCTGTGGAAGTGACACATGAGGCACGACTAGATGGTGAAAAGGGTAAGGTGGTTAAACTGGGGGATTAGAGTGTGTGGAAGTTTGTAGAGTTTGTGTAGATTAGTGATACAGTGTGCGAGGTTGAGTCCCTAGGGTATGTGGGCTTAAGCTCTATGATGGACTTTAAACTTAATATCAAAAGCAGTTAACAGGCCACCAAAGAGTGCTTACACAGGGAATGACTTCATCAGTTATCTATCTTCAAAATACAACTCTATGTCGGAAATGAACTAGAGAGAAACAAAGTAAATGAAAAGACCAGAGTACAGTAGTCCTGATAACAAATTGTGACAGCATGGATGGAACTGGAGAATATCACACTAAGTGAAATAAGCCAGTTGGTGAAAGACAAATACCATATGATCTCACTTATAAGAGGAATCTAATAAACAAAAGAAACTAACCAGCAAAATAGAACCAGAGGCGTGGGAATAGAACAGGATGACAGCGGCCAGAGTGGGTGGAGGGGGATAATGGTGAAAAGAAGAGGAAGGGCCTAATCAAAAATATGTATGAATGACCCATGGACATGGACAACTATGTGGGGACTGACTGTGGGTGGGGGCTGGGGGCTGGCTGGAGGAGGGCAAACACCTGGGCTTCAACACCAGCGCAAAAGCTGAAAGGGCACTGGTTGCATTTGGGGAATGGATGAAGTGACTGGAAACAGGGCAAATGCTAGTCAAAACTCCAGAAGCCCATAGCAGCATAATCTCATCTCCCAGTCTTCCAATCCCACAGATCCACAAAGGATGAAGTGGGTTGCCCCACCCAGGTGATTTTCTAAGGCTCTGTCTCACACAATGTACAGGTGCCTACTCAACAACAGGCCATGCTACTAAGACAGAGAGTCAAAACAGTTCTATCTAATACACAAAAATGAACACAGGGAGGCTGCCAAATTGAGGAGACAGAAATATGGCCCAAATGAAAGCAAAGAACAAAATCCCAGAGAAAGAACTAAAAGAAGCAGAGATAGCCAACCTATCAGATGCAGAGTTCAAAACACAGGTGATCAGGATGCTCAGAGAACTCACTGAGTATGGCAACAACATAGAGGAAGAAATGAAGGTTACACTAAGTGAAATAAAGACATATCTACAGGGAACCAACAGTGAAGAGAAGAAAGCTGAGACTCAAATCAATGATTTGGAACATAAGGAAGAAATAAACATTCAACCAGAACAGGAAGAAGAAAAAGAATTCAAAAAAATGCCCTGGCTGGTGTGGCTCAATGGATTGAGTACCTGACTACAAAGCAAAGGGTCGCTGGTTTGATTCCCAGTCAGGGCACATGCCTGGGTTGCGGGCCAGGTCCCCAGCAGGGGCGCTCAAGAGGCAACCACACATTGATATTTTTCTCTCTCTTTCTCCTTCCCTTCTCCTCTCTCTAAAAATAAAGAAATAAAACCTTTAAAAAGAAAAAGAATTTTCTAAAAAGAACTAAAAATAATTAGATAGTATAAGACCCTGGGACATCTCCAAACATGCCAAAATTGGAATCATAAGAATGACAGAAGGAGAAGAGGAGGAGCAAAAACTGAAAACTTATTTGAAAAAAATAATAAAAGAAAACTTCCCTAATTTGGTGAAGGACATAGACATACAAGTCCAGGAAGCACAGAAGGTCCCAAACTAGTTGGACCCAAAGAGGACCACACCAAGACAAATCATAACTAAAATGCCAAAAGTTAAAGATGAAGCAAGAACCTTAAAAGCAGCAAGAGAAAAGAAGTGAGTTACCTACAAAGGAGTACCCAGAAGTCTATCAGCTCATTTCTCAAAAGAAATTTTGCAGGCAAGAAGGGACTGGCAAGAAGAACTCAAAGTGATGAAAAGTAAGGACCTACAACCTAGATTACTCTATCAAGCAAAGCTATCATTTAGAATGGAAGGGTAGATAAAGTGCTTCCCAGTCAAGGTAAAGCTAAAGGAGTTTGTCATCACCAAGCCATCATTACATGAAATGTTAAAGGGACTTATTTAAGAAAAGGAAGATCAGAACTGTGAACATTAAAATGCAACAAATTCATAACTATCAACAAATGACTCTAAAAACAAACAACCAAAGGAAACAATTAGAACAGGAACAGAATCATAGGTATGGAGATCATCTGGAGGGTTATCAGCTGGGCAGGGGAGGGAGAAGCAGGGAAAAGATGCAGGGATTAAAAAGCATAATTGGTAAGTACAAAAAAGACAGGGTAAGTTAAGAATAGTATAGGAAATGGAGAAGTCAAGAGAACTTAGATGCCATGGACATGAACTAAGGCAGGGACTGCTAGAGTGAAGGGAGATACTGGGCAGAGGGGGGCAAAGGGGGAAAAACTGGGGCAACTATAATAACATAATCAATAAAATATACTTAAAAAGATTCTAAATATCTGTTGAAAATTTTAAAAGTATTCAACTTTCAAAAGAACTGTTAGAAAAGAATATTCCTATACATTTATGCCAAGGAAGAATCTAGAATTCATTTTATTTTATTATTGATTTTTTAGAAAGAGAGAGGAAGTTGGAGAGAGAAAGACAGAGAGAGCAAGACATCAATTCATTGTTTCACCTAGCCATGCATTCATTAGTTGTTTCTTGTATGAGTCCTGACCAGGGATCAGACCCAAAACCTTGGTGTATTGAATGATGCTCTAACCAACTGAGCCAGCTGGCCAGAGCCAAGAATTCATTCTAGATAAAAGGATTTAAACAGGAAAGACTAAATTTAAGAATGGAAGGTAGAGTCATAGACTAAATTCATTAGGATCATAACTACACTTCAATGAACAATTATACCTAAGTCTCAATTAAAACAAGTCTTCTCTCTAGTAACCATGAAAATTAAATTGAGAAATGAGAGTGTACCAGCTGATCCATAGTGCAGGTAAACAGGATAGCAACCATCTTAGGAAATGCAATTAGAGTATACTTCAGAAGAGTACAAGGTCGAATACTGTTGGATTCACTCCAGGTTGAATCTAAAACCATTCAGCTGGTGGCTCACCTGCTTATATCCTATCATCTTCCCACAAATGCAAAGATAATTACATAATCATCATACCCTTTCTGTCATTTTTAGGAAATAAAACTGAAAAATAAATCCTTTTGTGTTCTATATGGCCATGCTCCTCATCTGAGAGGGGAAGGGAAGGGAGGGGAAGGGAGGAGAGAGGATAGGGAAGGGGAGGGAAGAGGAGGGAAAGGGATGGGAGGTGAGGAGGGAAAGAATAATCACTTTGTTATTCCATCTATTTATGTATTTATTGGTTGTTTCTTGCCTGTGCTCTGACTGCAGACTGAACTCAAAAACTTGGGATATCAGATGACACTCTAACCAACTGACCTAGCTGGCCAGGGATGATCCAATATTTACAGACATGTCAGAAACCTAGATTTTTATGTGACACTGCTTGGGGTTCAAATATTCATAATTAATTACACCACTTTCAAAACAAAACAAAACGTTGTGGGTACCAGTGTAGTACAGCTCAGGGAAACCGCTATTGACAGTTCTGCCTACAGCCCATAGAACAAATCCTCTAGATTAAACATTAGTCTTATCTATCTAGTTATATTTTCTTTAACTTCCACACAAAAATGAGTTTTATACCTTACTAGAGCCTACAGAAGTTGAGCTAAAATAGAGAAGGGAAATCAGCTTGCCCATGCTGCCCCATCACAGAGAGGGTAATGGGTTTCAAATTAGCTATGAGTTGAATGATTAATTATACATTTATATAAGCACTGAAGAAAACACAGGAATATAAAAATAAGTTCCCCTCAAGAACTGGGAAATAACTCAGGCTGTCTTGCTGAGGTTTAACTATAAAATCAATATATAATGAATCAATTAATATGTTTTTTGTAAAGCTCTCAATCAAAGCAAAATTTCCTGAAAGTAACATACATAAAAAAAAAAAGGTGTGAGCATAAGGGAGTGGAGGGGAGTGGAGGGGAGTGGCTGTTCAACATTGGAAGAGAAAACAGAGGATAGCAAAGGCACCACATTAGTAGTGCTCCTCTAAGCACCAAAGGAGATAAAGTCTTAGTCCACAGACTGACTATTCTGTTCCCTGAGGCAAGACTATACCATGGATGCATCCGTCTACCTCTTTGTAAATGCATTAGACAGTCAAATTATGTAACTAATGTCTCTGTCCTAATTTCCTGCTTAAAAGAGCAAACTTGGGACTGCCATAGAAGTTCAGCTTTTCTGATAGTTTCCACCAGAGGATGAGAAAAAAAAATGCCAGAAAAAAGACATTACTATAGGGAACATTTTTTGAGCAGTGACTATGTGCCACACAGTCTTCTAAGTGCTTTACCTGAATTAACTCTTTAAATCATCACAACAACCTATGAGCTATGCCAGGATATTATCCTCATTTGTAGATGAGGAAACTGACGCACTGAGCGGTAACAGTAATTGATTGCGATCACACAGTAAGCCACTGAGACACATTCAGATCAGGCATTCTGACACCTAATCCTTTGATCTTTCTTAAACCCTACATTTACACTACTTCTCACAGTAACTTATTGATGTTAACATTTATATAAAATACTTCTATATTAATTGGCATTACATAACTTATACAAAATACTTCTGTGAGCTTGGTAGGCATAAATCAGTAACTCAAAATTTACCATCGGGTCTAGTCCCTGTGAAGATTACATTTCTGTGCTTTCAATGGCAGGTCTAGATTTAAAAAATCACTTTTTTAGGTGTCCAGTCATACTCCTCCATACAGAAACTAACTAAGACTTTTATTACTAAATCTGTTTAAAAATATATTTTATTTCAGATTTGTTTTCTTTTTTACTTTCCTATACACATATACTCTACAAAGTTCCATATATTTATATTTCTATAAAATATACATGAAATGTAACACTTTGTATCTTTTTTACAATTTGTATTGCTGAAATAAAAAAATATTTTTAAATAAACATTTAATAATGAAAGTAGCAATGGCTTTTATAAATGAGATACTGCTTACTGATATAAATAGACAGTATACACAATAATTTATAACAGATTGTCATTCAAAAGTTATCATTGTGACAATTGGGCTAAATGAAAAATAACACATCACCCATAAATGCATCATTGTGAAAGAGCTAAGTGATGCAGTCATTATTTTTCCATTTCCTTAGTATGATATATATCACAATCTTCTAACACATTATGAATTAGTTCCTTTTTTTAAGTTTTTTTTCCCCACAACAATAAGGTCCTTAGAAAATGTCCTAAAATATAACTCTTTTATTTTACCCTAAAGAACATTTTTTTACCCATGGCCAAGTCTAAAAAAAATCTTTCCTTCACACAATTGCCCTTCACAGATTCTTTTTATTTTTAAAATGCTACAAATTCTTATGTCTATTTCCTTTGTAAAAACGCAGTAACTTGGCAGTGTTCTAGCACCAGCTCCCCATTTGTTTTCATGAAAGTGCACAGCCTGGGTAGAAAATCAAACATCGGGAGGCAGGTGATGTTCTTCCCACTACTCACTGAGTTCCTCATGTAAAAGGACATGGCACAAGGTTGGACACCCACTATCAGGGGCCCAACAACAGATGGACCAACTAAGATGAGCACTGCTGCCAAAATCTGGAAATGTCAACATAAAATAAAACACAGAGGTTGAGGAACATGGGAAAAACAAAATATGTGTGAAAATGGCAACCTGAAATTAGAATCAGTGTTGAAGAAAGCAAGATTAAAAATGTGTTTTCAACTGCTGTAAGAACTCAGTTCACGTGTGGCTGTTTAAAGGGAAAGAATAAACAGGCTCAGTTTTTTGTGGATGTGCTCCTGAAGGTAGCATGATGCTTATTTTTGATAGTCTGCTTTAATTATCTTAGCTTTCTTCTGTTTATTTAGGAAGCTTATGCTCATAGGCAAATAAGGAGGTCTGGGCTATTACAAAATGTGCCTTTTGATCATGGCTTCAAAGGAAGGTTGCTGTTTGGACAACTGGTAGATGAAGATGGAGATGAAGAATTGAGATGAGTTTGGAGAAATAGGTCCATTATGGCAGGGCTTGCAAACCAGGTTCATGAACATGAAAGTTATCCTTAAAGAGTATCTGAGTAGAAATATATAGTGTATGATATGAAGAATATAAATATGTCTTCCTTTAGAAAAATAAATAAGTAAGAAAACTATTTTGTGTGCTATATAGGGCACTCAAAGAGTAATAGAAGCTGGATATTGACTCAGCTGAAAAGTATGCTAGATCCAAGAAGGCTGGCAAAAACTGCATATCAACTTTCCTCTCAGACTGTGGGAAGCATTCAACCAGCAATCTAGGTCAGAGAGCAGAGGCCTGGGGAATTTATGTGCTTTACTGACTGGTTTTACCCATGTTAGGAATGCCTAGTCCTCATCTAAGGATGTCTTAACGAGGATGAAGCAGGAAATTGGCTCTGTTCCCTGAATGAATAAACTTTGGCTTTATAAGAGTCTAAAGGAGAACAAGAAAAGTGAAAGTCTTTCTGAAGAATTGGAGGAAAAATAGACCTCTAAAAATGATTTATTAAAGTCAGAAAAAATAACTGGAAAAGAATTTAGCATGTTAATACAATGTTTAAAAATGCTTTTTTATGAAGCAGGAGGGAGAAGATCTGGAGATAAAAATACATCTTCTATAAGATAATGAAGATGGGTAAGGCAAGGAAGAACTGAAGTAAATTAATAATGCAGTCATAGAATTAAACTCTATTTCAAGTTAGAAAAGAAAATATAAATGTTAAAAAATTGAAAACTTTATTAGAATGCAGTTGAACAGAACAAATAAAGAAAAACCAAGATGGTCAATGAAAGGCCATAAAATAATTATAAATACTCTAGAGAATGAAGCCAGAATAACTAAAACAGGAGTAATAATCACAGAGGCACATTTGCTTAAAAAGGACCAGATTCTGCAGATGGGTTCACTGAGCTCCAAGAAAAATCAATGCAAATAGATAAAACTATATTTGTTATTTTAAAATTATACTATGCCTTCTTGAGGAGATATTATAATTCATATTACATTTACTGCCACAAAAATCAGAATACTCTTCTGTACCACTTCATACTAGAAAACATTTTTTACACATTTTCAGAGAAAAGAGATGTTAAAAGATAAACTACAAACAACAAAGTTTCTATATGACAGGGAAATACATTATATAGATATAATGTATAATATATATAGACATAATATAATATTAACTACAAGATTTTCATGGGGAAATTTTCTTGACAATGCATTTCAAATTGCTAAGAAATAAATCTGAATGAAGAACTCCAAAATGGAATAACTGTATTATAAATGAATTGAAATTGTTCCACCTTTATAAGAATCTTTCCTAATGAAACACTCCACAGTGCATAAAATTGTTTATAGCAGTATTATTTTTTTTGAAAAAGCTAAATTGGAAGCAAGTTAAGGGCTCCAAAATAAACTGTCATGTACAAAATGTTTTTAATACCACAGAAAATGTTTACCACACAAGTCTGTTAAATGAAAAAACAAAATATAAAGTTGCAAATATGTAAAGAACAAAAAATATGTAAAGAATGTCAGGATAAATGTGAGGAAAAAGAAAAATATATAGTATTAAGAGTAATTGCATTATTAGGGGAATTAGTTATGATACAGTGTCCAGTTTTGTTTTGTTAAATAATTTTATGCATTTTCTATATTGTCTACCATTTTTTTCTATTATAACCAGAGAAAAAAGATTAAAAATATCAAATTCTGGTATTCTGTTGAAAGCATTTGTACATTTTGGTATGTAATATATGGGATGAAATTACCTAATGTTAAAATATGCCTAGTAGGCAGTACATTTAAATCATTCTACACCCCATTTTAAGTAGGGATCTACAAATCATTTTGCAAACATGAATGTATTAAATATTAATTAAGATTTTAAAGAAAATACTAATTTCCCTTTAATTTCAGGGAGCAGTTAAACGGTAGTTTAAGTTAGTCATTTATTTTTTGCTTTGACTGT
This sequence comes from Trachops cirrhosus, assembly GCA_028533065.1. Classification (NCBI taxonomy): domain Eukaryota; kingdom Metazoa; phylum Chordata; class Mammalia; order Chiroptera; family Phyllostomidae; genus Trachops; species Trachops cirrhosus. The sequence continues at coordinate 35,687,519 of CM052549.1, read as the reverse complement.
TATGCAAATGTTGTTGAATCTCAAAATAGAAGCCTAAAAACAAGGAGATAACGGAGGTGCACTTAGAGAAGTACTCCACAATATAAAAGAATAGACATCAAATTTTAAAGTATAATATGCTTTAAACATTACTTGGAATTTAAATAGTATACATATTAGAGGAAAATTCCTTTTTTAAAATTTTACTTCTGCAGAAAAGACATCTCTGGAAGGTGAAATAAAGGAGGTAAGAAGAATGAAAGGACAGTGATGGCACATAGGAAGGTGCATGACACCTTCCTGATTACTTGTAATTTACACCTACTGAGGAATCGAGTTCACTGAATGTTCCTGGATTCAATGTATTTATACATGAATGAATGAGTAAATGAATAAATGAATGAAAGCATCAATATAAACTTGGTGAGTTGTTAAAAATTCTTAAGGAAATTTTCGTTTTCTCAACATATGTGTGTTTTGCTTTGCTTGTAAATAGTGTAGCTATTTTAACTTAAGTAGACCAAATGAATTTTAAATCTTTTAGTAGTGGAATAAGGCAGGAAGAACAGCAGAGATAGAGAATTAAGTTATTTTATTTCCATTTTAAACCTATTTAGGCAAAACTATGTAAAACATGTATTTTATAATCTGGTATGTTGGATTTAATCTATTGCAATAGGTAGTTTTCCAATCATGAATGTTTAATAAGAAGATGACTGCAAAAGAAAAACAAAATAATATAAAGTTATACATGGAATGTCCTACATTGGCATGTTTTTAGTAGTCAGATTTTTTTTTGCCAGAAGAGTTCATGCCAAGAGCGAATGTCATAGATTAGTCTTAGGGAACAACAGAAAACTCTCAGCCATATAAAACCATGATGAATTACAGGAATACACAAAGCTTTCAGGTAGGAGAACCAGTGTCTCATTTTTCCCTATATGAACATCATTTGTACATACTAGACACTAAGTAGTCTTTATTATTCTTTATCTCTATAAAGGTAGAATGCTGTTTTCTTACATATATCTCAAATCACTATTTCTATGGCATATATTATTTCTAGAAAATTAGATTTTAGAGCAAAAACTGAAGCATCAGTAAGAAATCTAAATACTAGAAAGATGCACTATATTAATTTATACTAGTATAAATTAAAATATAAAAGCAGCATAGGAAGAAAGCACTTGAGAATGACTCTTAGAGCATTTCAAAACAACTATCAGTTTAAAATGCTGTGTAGCTCTCAGAGGTAAAAGAGACAGAATCTAAAAGGAGGAGGAGAATTATTGTGTCTTGGTTTCAATCTTTTTTTTTGTTAGATGAATTAGAACTTTCAAATTAGATCACTGAAACCAGCTTAGATAATGTATGCTATTTAATTATTCACAGATTGGAAAACATTAGCATAGCTTTTCACACAAAAATTTTACATAAATGGACTACATCCAAAGAAGACCTATAATTACGTAGATCCAGTTTGATCCCTAAGTGTTTACTGTGACTAATTTTTTTTGAAAGAAGCAAGAATATTTTTAAAAATCCGCTTTTTTTTCATTGTTATATTCTGTCACAATGTATCTTTCATGGAGGAGCAGAATTCACTGCCATGGATAACTCATGAGTGATTAGTCCTAATGTCATAGTGACCATGGCACTGAGAAGAGCTGGCTAACAGAGCCTGAAACCACTGGCCTGAGAGTCCTAGACTGAAACATTTTCCCACTTACTGGCAATGTGATCTTGGACAAGTTATACAAAGTTTGTGGCCCTCACTTTCTTCATCTATATAATAGAGACAAAAACTTACTTCCTAAATCTATATTGAGAATGAAATGAGTAAACACACTGAAAGAACCTAGCACACTATTATAATACAATATGAATTCAATAGATATTCCTTCCTTTTTCCACTCCTTGACTACTCCCCCTTCTTATGCTCTACTCTCCCATATGTATTTCCTGATATAATTACCAGACAATGAACTAAAAACACATTTTGGTATATGTGGAGCAAGACCAGCTTGCATTAAAACAAGGTAAAATAATATTATGATTAAGAATAAAAGTAAGGTGTCCAAATTTTAGGGTACCTTATTTTAAGTGCATTGACAAATATTATTTTATTTTATTTTCCTATCAAATGTTAATGTACAGAATGCAGAATTATCATCTTTATTATAAGAAAAATAAAATATATTTATAAGGATCTCTTAAAAACTGCAAAGAATTGCAGTGTATATAGTATAAAGCTAGTTATATTGCTTGATAAGCATTCTAAATGATAAAGTTATATAAGCTAAAAATTTTAAATTTGTATATAAAATAATTATTTCTAAATCATATAGGCAAATACTTAGTTCAAAAAGCAAAGTGACTTCTGTGAAGGTAGTTTGAAAATGATGGCAATGTTATCAAAGATCAAAAATTACCAGGATCTTATTCTTCAGGACCAGCTAAGTCTTCAATGGAAGCCCACAGGACTGTTTTAAGAATCACTCATCAATATTGTTGGAAAGTCCTATCTTCTATAAATATGAAAAAGACATATAGTAGGTAACAATAAATATCTGTTGAGTGAATGAAACAAATTATTCATCTTTTTCATATATTTGCTGTCCTACAATTCACACTTTCTTTTAACACAGACAAACCTATCTTTTAGACTTACAGAGTAGAAACATTAGCTATAGTCTTTATTTTTTTAAGACTTTATTTATTTATGTTTAGAGAAAGAGGAAGGGATGGAAAAAGAAAGGGAGAGAAACATCAATCAGTTGCATCTCGTACACACCTGAACCAGGGATGGAACATACAAGCCAGGCATGTATGTGCTCTGACCAGGAATTGAACCGGTGACCTTTTGCTTTGCAAGGACAATGCCCAACCAACTAAGCCACACTAGTCAGAGAAGCTGTCAGTTGTTTTTAAGCCTGAACAAAATGAAGTGTTTACCTTGGAAAATGTTATATAGCACACTGATGTGCCTTCTGTGAGAAATATACAAAAGTTAAGTGGCTCTAGCATGAATGGGCTATCCGAAAGCCTAAATATATGGAACAAAGATATATCTTATTTGTTTTCCCAAAACTTTTATGGACAAAAGTTGAACGCTAGAATTCTCACTCTGGATCTTACTGCACCCTTAGACACATGACCCTATTTTTAACTGTTTGTGTGAAACAATTATCATCTGTAAAATGCATATACAAAATCAGCCATTTTGATATGCAAATTTACTATCATAAAGGATCTCAATTTTAAACATAAATTACTGATGACATATAAAAAGCTGATATTAGTATATAGTAAAATGAATTTATAATTTCCAAATTCTATTCATTTATTGATTCTGTACATTGTAACATAAAAATTGAAACCAAGGTTCCTTATGACTTAGATTAAATTGTTTTAAATTCTACCTCTGTAAAGCATCACTCTTTCTCTCACTCTCTCCTACTCAGAGACCTAGCCTTTCCCCTGGATAACCAGCAACACAACGTCTAGGCAGCAGAAGACAGTAACCCAGACCCGATCAAAGGTCACAAGATCTGGACCTCTGGCAAGCTAAAGGTAAAATCTTTACCTAAATTATGTTTCAGTTCCTGAGTCCTGAAATGGAATAATCCCCTAGCCACTTTCCCATGAGACCAACAGAAGGATACTGGAACAGACCTCAGAGCTGTCAAGACCTGAAGAAATGACTCATCACCTACACCTCACCTCCAACCAATCAGCTCCCAGCACCAACCCAAACCTCTAACCCTCCATGTCTTGTGATTTTGTCCTATATAACCTGTACCCTACACACCATCAGGGAGTTTAGGTGTTTGAGCATTAGCTTCCTGTTCTCCTGGACAGCACCATTCACAACAAAATAGTCAGTATTTCTCCACTGCAATTTTCGGTGTCTAGTGTTTGGTTCTACTAGCACCGGTGGATGAACTTTTTCTGTTCTGTAATAAAATTATAGCTGCATGAGAACAATACAAGAATTATTATCCTTAAAAATAAGATATTATAGAGCATTTTACAGTATTATGATTTGGGAAACACGACAAATCAGAAATTATCTGAAATAAACATCAAATAGATGTAGTTAAAACACATTTAGAGTTCAACAAATATATTCTGTTTGCTCCATTTATCCACTCACCCTGCCACTTGAAACCCTATTCACAGAGCCACGTATATGACACTGTAATTGGGAATTAGAGAGCCATAAAATAGGGCATATGTTTATGAAACTGGTGACTACATAAAATGACTAAACCTTCATTGCTCAGTGCTTTAGCACAAAGATTGTGCCTCTGAGTAGCAAAACAAATGATTATATTTTCAACAACAATGTCTTCACTTAGGGGGAAAAAGTAGTTAGAATATGTTATATATGGGTGCCATAATTAAGAAAGCTTAATATAATACTCTTTGGAGCCAAGCTTTACTAGTTCAGTCATAAACCAAGTAAATATGTCTTGTGCCAGAGTGGTACAGATAGGGAGGTAAACTAATAACTCTCTAACTTATTAATGCCATTGATAGCAATGACAATGGTGCCTGGAAATCTTACTGTTTCTCAATCATGAAATTTCAATAACCATTCCTGGAAACTTTATTTTCTGGAATGCACATCAAACTAAGGAGACAGAAAAGCTGCCTGTTGAGTAATTCCTGTGAGTTGACTCATCTTAACTATTCTGTCACTCAGTGATCCCCTGGCTGCAGGCCAGTCACCACTTAGGTGCTAATGACACAAACTCAGATAAGAAACTGCTGGGCTCAGCTTTAAAAGCCTCCCTATTGGTGGAGTAAACTGACATTTAAAACTCTAATACAATTTAATAAGCCTACCCTAATAGCTGGGGTATGTACAGGGATCTGTGTATATGGCAGAGATGTACAAATATCTTGTCTGAGTATAAAGAAAACTTTCTACAAAGGATATACTTTTCACCTGGGACTTCTAAATATGCTAGAATTTTATCAAAATAAGAAGAAAAAAGATGTGTCGCATACATAATGGCATGAGCAAAGGTATGGTCAAGTGAGAACACCTGGAATGATCTACGAACTCTCAGTTTTCTTCTAAAAACAACTGTAAATCAGTCTTCAGACTCTGTCTCTTTGGCCCTCTTACTTTTATGCAATTTACACTGCACAGTAGCATAACAGAGAGAGAACTGTGCTGCAGGGCTGGGATCAGAAGGATGTAAGTGAGGAACACACTTTGGAAAAAAATTAAAGGGGCATGAACAAATTGGTAGTTTACAAAATAGTCACACAGATGTAAGGTACAGCACAGGGAACATACTCCATAATATTGTTATGACTATGTACGGTGCCAGGTGGGTACTGGAAACATAAGGGAGACTACTTTGCAGATATGATTGTCTAACCACCATGCTGTACACCTGAAATTAACACAAAATGATACTGAAAGTAAACTGTAATTAAAAAATAAAAAATAAAGGAGGATGAAAAAGCTCAGTAGCCATGTAACAATTTTTAAAAACCAAATTAATGCAAAAAACCTCCTGAGGAATAAAACACAATGACAGTAAAGACAGGTGGTTGTTGTCCATTTGTATTACCACCCGATACTGGTGTGCAGTGGGAGGAGGCATTCCAATCCACCCAAAGGTGCTCAGGTGGCAACAGCCGTTCAGGTCCCTGCCAGGTCCTACAATGGCTGGATTTATGAAGACTGACAGTGAGTGGTGTGCAAACATCATGGGCAGTACAGGGTTTTGTATGGATGGTCACTTTAAAAAATATTTAGAGATTTCATTATGGTTTCCCACTTGGCTCAAAAATAAGTCTTTATAGGGGTACATATGTTTCTTTTTCCTCAGGTCCCCACTTCACTGCAGGAATCCATTCCCAGCTCTGCTTCTGACTTGCTATAGAATCCTGAAGGAGTCACTGAGCTCCTCTGACTCTCACCTGCAAAGTCCATACTTACTCATAAATTAGAGACAACAGTAACTGCTCTGACAGTGGAGCTACTGTGAAGAAACTAATTAGAAAGGGCTCTGCAAATTTAATTTATAGCTCACAGTATATCAATTTAATGACCTCCAATCAACTGAAATTCAGACATGTCATATGTATATTCTGAACATCGATTTCATACCACACTATTAGTAATGGGCAACTGTAATCTTCCCTTAGTAGCCTGAAAATGAGCATGAAAATGAATGTTTTACTACTATACTGAAAGGATCCAATGGTCCTTTACTCAAAAGTCTCTACGCAGTTAGATCAAAGATCTTAGAAGTTTTAAAATTCAGGGCAAAAGCTACCATTTTAAATTTTGTTCCACATATTCTCCTGTGTTAGTGTCTAATATCCCGGGTGCCATATGGGGATAATTTCATATTCTCATTGATCACATACCACACTGCAAGGAGAAAGGAAATGGCAAAATAAGGTAGACTGTGAACAAATGCAAAGGCATTCTGAAAAGTCTTCAAAATCAGATCCTAAATGTACCTGAAATGTCTTCTCTTTTCAAAGAATCACCAATTAGGTAAGAAATAAAGAGCTACACTAAGAAATGACACTTCAAGGCAATCAGTCCTGCCTCCCTCCCTCACTCCCGGCCTCTCTCTCCATATCACACCTCTGTCTCTCTTTCTCTCTCCTTCCCTCTCCCTCCACACACACACACACACACACACACACACACACACACACACACACACACACACACTGATCCTTATTTCAGACACCCAATTAAAAAATAAGTCCCCTAAACAAAGATAATCACTAACATTAAGTAGGCTGAATGTCACATTTTATAGAATCTTTTCAATAACTGCCTTTACTTCACTCAGACCATACTCAGGGCTGCCATTGATGTGTCCTTCTTCTTTGCTATACTCCCTAGTCTTTTCTTATTGTATTTAATTAGCTACTTATTTATTCACTCATACGTATTTATTAATTTTTATTGACTTCATTGGGACAACATGATTAATAAAATTTTATACATTTCAGGTGTACAATTCTATAATACATCATCTGTATATTGTACTGTGTGTTCACCACCCCAAGTCTAGTCTCCTTCCATCACCATTTATTCTTTACCCTTTTTTACCTACCCCCACCCCACTTTCCCTCTAGTATTCACCAAACTATTGTCTGTGGGTCTGGTTTTCTAATCCATTCAGCTACCCTTTATCCTTTAATGTTTTTTATCCTCACCCAAGGACATTTTTTCATTGCGTTTAGAGACAGAAGAAGGAAGAGAGAAAAGCATCGATGCCAGAATGAAGCATTAATCGGTTGCCTCCTGTATGTGCCCAGACCTAAGATTGTACATGTCCAGATTAGAGGTGACATGCTCCCACACTCGGACCAGGGATTGAACCTGCAACCTAGGTTTGTGCCCTGACCAGGAATAGAACATGCAACCCTTTGGCTACGGGATGACACTCCAACGGAGCCACAGCAGACAGGGCTACACTATGTCCTTTAATTGGAGTATTTAAACCATTTACATTTCAAGTGATTATTAACAGGTATATATTTATGACCATTTTATTATTTATAACTATGTTTCTCTGTTTTGTTTTGTTTTCTTCTTTTCTTTGTAAGGGAGACCCTCTAACATTTCTTGTAATACTGGTTTGGTGATTATGAACTCTTTTAGAGCTTATGAGAAGCTCTTTTACTTCTCCTTCAATTTTAAATGATAGCATAAAATAGTCATGGCTATAGGTTCTTGCTTTTCATCACTTTGAATATTTCATGTCAGTTTCTTCTGGCCTGAAATGTTTCTGATGAGAAATCACCTGACAATTTTATGGGAGCTTCCTTGTAAGTAAATGTTTTTCTCTTGCTGCTTTTAAGGCTCTCTTTGTCTTTAACTTTTGCTGTTTTAATTATGATGTGTTTTGGTGTACACCTTTTAGGGTTCATTTTTTTGGGAACTCTCTCCACTTCCTGGACTTGTGTGTTTTTTTCCTTCATCATGTCAGGAAGTTTTCAGTTTTATTTCTTCAAAGAGGTTTTGATTCTTTGCGCTCTCTCTTCTACTTCTGGTACACCTGTGATGCAGATGTTGTCATACTCCATTGGGTCCCAAAGGCTCCTTAAACTATCCTCATTTTTCTTAAATTCTTTTTTTTTTTTTTTTACTGCTCTGTTGGGTGTTTTCTGCTATTTTGTCTTCCAAACACTGACTTGATCCTCTGCTTCATGCAATCTACAGTTTATTCCTTTCAGTGTATTCTTCATTTCTTACCACTTCTGTTTTATGGTTTCTATGTCATTTTCCATGCTGGTGAAGTTCTCACCAAATTCCTTGAAGTTATCACTAAGTTTCTTGGGTATCCTCATAAACATTTTTTTGAACTTGATAAATTGCCTCCATTTCATTTAGCTATTTTTCTGGACATTTCTGCTGTTTTTTTTTTTCATTTGGGGCATGTTTCTTTGTCTCCTCTTTTGGCTGCTTCTTTGTGTTTGTTTCTATGCATTAGGTAGATGTATTGCTTAGCTAGTGAGATTCAGTTGGTTGGAGTGCCATCCCATAATCCAAAAGGTCACAGTTCAATTCCTGGTTGAGGCACATGGCTAGGTTATGTATGGATTCAGTGGTCACAGTCAGACAGCATGCAGGAGACAACCTGTCAATGTTTCTCTCACGTTGATGTCTGTCTGTCTGTCTGTCACTCTCTCTGGAACCTCACACACACACACACACACACACACACACACACACACACACTCCTTTGCTGATAAACTACCCTTCCATACTAGTATAACCTTTCTTCCTTTCAACACATGCAATGCTTTGTATTTCCCTTTAGCCACTTTGTCCCTTATTTTTCAATACTTTGTTTCCTCTATTCCCTAGACATATCTCTCCCCACCATATTTTCAAATTCCTCAAAATAATTCTTTCTACAATGCCAATGCTCATCTAGATAGACTATTACTGATTTTACCATATCTCTTCTCCCCTTATTTGAAGTACTACTTCATTCATTCCCAGATAAAATGGCAAATTTCTTGAAGAAATGGTATCATATTTATCTTTAGTACATAGCCTTATTCAAGTTGCTCAACAAAACTTGGCTAAATAAGTTTAATTTGAATTTCTGTAAATTGATAATAAATCCAATGCAGTTAAGGAAAAAGTCAAAAAAGTACCACCAAAAGTACCATATCTTACCATCACCTCTTATTCTATTATATGACAGAAAAATCAGAAAAAAAATACATCAAAAAATAAAGAAACTAAATTTCTTCTGTATTTTTTTCACTTAAGACCAAGTTGTTTCTACAAAACACATTTGATGGAAAAAAAAAAAGATCCAATGTAACTTTCTCATAATGATGCCACATTTTTTTTCCTCACTGGAGGACATGCTTTCAGCGATTTTTGAGAGAAAGGAAGGGGGCAGAGAGAGACATTGATGTGAGAGAGAAACAATGATCAGTCGACATCCATGTGCACCTGAACTGAGGATTGAACCTACCACCTAGGTGTATGCCCTCACCTGGAATAGAACCAACCCAGTCACTTAGCCAGGGCATAATGCAGGATTTTTAAATAAGCAAATTACCATTAATTTCCTTATCCTTAGCCAAGTCTCTGACATATGACAATTATTTGTATATATGCCATTTTGAAATCATTGTCCAACACAGACCACATTGGTGACTTAAATATACCGTGATTAGGCAGCATCCACAGTTTACACGATAAACATTAAAGCCTCTTACTGAGGCCTTTTACTGAGGTCTTTTTACTGAAAATCTACTGATTCCATCTGCATTACAGAAAACACACTGGATGTTATACCACAAGAGACACCACAATAAGATCCTTATTTACCTTATAACTTTGGTTACATTTTACTTTGAATATGTTTTACACGTCTGAGGAAATGTTCCACTGGTTTCTGTCAATCAGTTATAATGAAAATATTTTCAAATCAAGGATGAATTTCTCTTCTTTTATAATGCATATGAAGGGGACCTACAAAAACACAAAATCATCTTCTAGAGGTTGAGCCCCTTGTAGTACAGGCTTCCCCTGTTGGGTGTTCTAGGAACCCATCTCTATCAGTGTAACAGCTGCTGCTGTTGTGAGAGGCTGTGTTCGGCTTCTGTGAATTTCTTTCTGAAGGTTCTTTCAACACTTTTGCCCATTCCATGATGGGTGATTTACAAGCACACCTGCCCACACCATGCTGAGTGTTCAGTAGTTTTTGATCAAAAAACGGCACTAACACCCCCATGCCCCACCCTCCCTATTCATCTAATCTCACCCTGAGTGACTTTTTTTGTTTCCCCAGATGAAAGAAAGTCCTCAAAGGGAAATGTTTTGCTGATGTGGAAGAGGTGAAACAAAAAACAGCAGAAGCACTAACAGGCCTCAAAATCAACGAGTTCAAAAACTGTTTTGAGCAGTGGAAAAAATGTCTGTAAGTGTACCGCATCAAGTAGAGAGTACTTTGGAGGTGAGTAAAGTTTGAACATGTAAGAATAAATACATAATTCTTTACAAATAAATTCTGGGTCACCTCTGTACATATTTAAATTCTGTAATGTTGATTCAGACACTCTAGCAACAAGTTTTTTTTTAATTTTCACACTTTTTAAAAACCACTATCAGTCTCATAATGCTCCAGGGTTCATAAACACTAGCTAAGCCACCTTTGTTTATGGTTGCTTTGTCCTGTAAATCAATTGCAATAACCTGACTTTTACACTGTCTCTTGTGAAACATCCATCAAGAGAAATTATTCCAGAACTGAAAACAAGTAAAATCAATTACTGCTCATTCTTTCAGAGTAGTATTGGGTGCATTTTTTATTAACTTTCTATTGACTAAGCTTTTTTACAACTTTGCTGGGCTGGAGGTTATCCTGTAGAAAAGTATTATCAATTCAAATGATCCTTATCTAGGAGTAATACAAATGATTCATGTCTATTATGATATATATAAATGTAGCAATTTATGTATGTTATAAATATATATATAATTGCTTTTAGATGCCATTTGTTTTAGTCTGATAAAAAAGATAACTCCCAATATTACAACACAGTATTATATAGGATACTATCGAGTTTTATATCTATTGGAAATATTTCAGCATTCTTTTTTTTAAAGATTTTATTACTTATTTTTAGAGGGATGGGGGAAGGGAGAGCGAAAAAGAGGGAGAGAAACATCAGCGTGTGGTTGCCTCCTGCATGCTCCCCACCTGGTACCTGTCCTGCAACCCACGCATGTGCCCTGACTGGGAATCAAACTGGAAACCCTTTAGTTCGCAGGCCAGCACTCAATCCACTGAGCCACGCAAGCTAGAGCCTATTTCAGCATTCTTGACAGGTTATATAAACTCTGACTTCCAAAAGCTCCTTTGAACCCAGTTTTGACATTTTATTAGTTTCCTCATTAATTAATGCATTTTTAAAAATCTGACACGTTTATTTTGTTATATGAAAGCCATGTTTTTAATCTTTTAAAACTGTAATACAATAAAAAATGAAAAATGAAATAAAAATTATAATTTAGGAATCCTAAAATATATCACATTTTAATAATATAAAATCATCCTGTTTTCCATCTATGAGTCTGTGCCCATTTTCCTTGTTCATTAGATTCCACATATGAGTGAAATCATATGGTATTTGTCTTTCAGGTTATACAGGACAGAGAGACTGAGCAAAAAGGAAAAAGGTCTCATGGACATGGACAACAGTGTGATGACTGCTGGGAGGTAGGGGGTATAAGGGAACTAAAAGGTAATGTAAAAATATACAATAAAGATTAAATTTTAAAAAATTATAATGTAGGTTAACAACTATTCTACCCTTACTACATGACAGGCATATTCTGAGTGTTATCTCTAAATCATTTAAGTTTCACAATAGCCCTACAGGACTATAATCATTATTATCACACTGACTTAGAGATGAGAAAATTGAGGCATAAGGAATCTAGCTTGTTGAAGTCTTTATACCTCCATAGAAGCCGAACTATTTTTTTATTTGACTCTGTCTATTGCTTTTTCTAACTACATATCTTTCTCAATTCATGCCTTTTTACCCAGTTGGTTGCTTTTTTGGGGGGAGGGGGCGGGAGATGGTGACTGAGGTCTTGTTTTGATTCCCTTCTAAGACTCCCTGCCAAATGCTGCTATATCCCATTCCTTCCTATGCAATGGCTAATGCCTAATCTGTAAAGCGACCGTCACATCTTAACAAAGATCTTAGCATGGAGGTTCTCAGACTTCTACTTAGCATCAGAAATACCTGGAAGGCTTGATAAAATACAGACTGTTGAGTACCATCCCCAAAGTGTCTGATTCAGTAGGTCTGGGTGGGGAAAAAAAAAGAATCTGCATTTCTAGAAAGTTCCATATGATGCTGACACTTTGTTTGGAGGCCACACTTTGAAACCTACTGTCTTCAAGCATACTGCTAAATCCCCTACAGGTTGACTACCAATTAATCTAGGTTAGACATCATCTATTTCTTGATCGTGATACTTTTATTGCTCACCAGTATCCCTGGGATGGGTGTAACCTCTCCTCTGCCTCCTTTTGTTACCACAGAAGCACTTGTCCTCACATGTACTGTTATACCTATAGCTGTAAATATTCTAACATGTACTGTGTGGATGACCTCCACATAGCAACTCATTCTCCTAAAGGCTCCAGTACACAGCCCTATTTGTCACACCTGCCTTAATCTGAATATAGGACAGTTAAAACATTTTTGGAGGGTAAGGGAGTGGGAAGGTCTCTGAGATACTAACTCTCCTTGTCATAAAGTCTGCAAATCATTGCCCTTGAAGCAGCTGCTAATTACATTGCTCCTACTGCCATTACTATTGTAATTGCTTCCATCCCATTCCCTACTGTTTCCTAGCTCCAAGGCTGCTTCTTCATGGTCAAATAACTTTATGGGCACTGTGTCCTCTTTCAAAGTTACTCCTGGTCTGCTGTTGATGATTTATGGGGTCAATACAATATTGGTTAAATAGTAACAATACAGAGTAAACACATTTGACATTCAACTCTCTGACGTTATTTCCACTGATTATAAAGAAAGTTAAACAGAAAAATACTTATTTTGAAAAAGTGAAATAATATTGTTTATTATTATACTTATTGACAAAAAACACTTTTTTAACAGTTAGGCAAACCTGTTTGTGATTGAACTATAGCAGGTTGCTAGGCCACACTGAGCTTAATGAACCATTATTGACAGAGGCCTGGTTTCTAAATGTGCTTTTAAAATGGTTTTCTTCCATATCATTTTCTTATGGGAAATTTTACAGTAGCTACCCAGCCCATTACCACATCATAAGACCAAAGTATAAGATGATGTGAGTATTAATATATTTAGTTAGAAGCTGGTTTAAAAGGTTTGAGAGATTCTTGCTGAAATATGATTTTTTTTCTGAAGCTTGTAAGCTAGAGAAACCAGATTCACTGGATACCAGAAAGTGTCCTCTACTCATTTCTGTTGAGTGGCAAGAAGAACAAGCAATGGACTGTGGTCAGAAATAGACCAAAGGGAAATAAGTAGCTATATTTTAAATGATATCTCTAACTTATAACTTTTATAAATGGATGCCAATTCTGACTTTTTTAAAGTAAAGAAAATAAAGGCATATCCTGGGGCGCCAGTTTCCTCTGACTTCTGTCATGATACCCTTTAAAAAATATCATTCAGAAAATGTCAAGATCGGCAGCTATTGAAATAATGTCTGTTTGCACCCATTTAGAAATTACCTAACTTATAATTCACCTATCATAAATCTTTTTTAATCTACAAATTGTCTTATGGTAGTAACTCTTTTTTTGGGGTTACTGAGAGATAAAGTACATATTATTTTATTCTTTTTTTAAAAATGCATATTAGTTGCTGCCAATAATGTCGGTTTTCTCTACAATTTGCTGAACTATGGTTTAAATTTTGAGAAAACTACCTGCATTAGTTCAAGTGTAAGGTGTGAAGAGGGGGCTTTTGTTAATAACAGTTTTATTGAGATATAATTCATATGCTATAAATTCATCCACTATTTTTATCCTCACTGAGAACATTTTTTCTTTGTTTTTTAGAGGGAGAGGAAGAGAGAGAGAGAGAAAGAGAAAGGCATAGATGTGAGAGAGAAGCAATGTCTGGCTGCCTTCTTGTACCCTCCCCGACCAGGGATGAAACCTGCAGCCTGGGTATGTGCCCTGACTGGGAATCAAACCGGAAACCTTTCGGTTTCCAGGTTGATGCTCCAATAAACTGAGCCACACCAGCCAGGGAAAATTCATCCACTTAAAGTACACAATGTAATGGTTTTCAGCATATTCACAGTTATGTGCAATAAGACCACTATCAATTCTAGAACATTTCATTTCAAGAAGAAACTCCATACCCTTTGGTTAACACAACCCCATTTTGTTCCTGCCCCATTCTATCCCCATCCTTAAACAGTAAGTAATCTACCTCTCTCTCTACAGATTTGACTATGCTGAATTTCACATAAATAAAATAGTAATGTTATCTTTTGATACTAGTTTCATTCACTTAGAATAATGTTTTCAACGTTCACCCAATTTTCAGCATGTTTAAGTACTTCATTCATTTTTGTGGCTGAATGATGTTCCATTGTATGGATTTATGACACTTTGTTTACCTATTCATCCATTGATGGACACATGGGTTGTTCCTTCTTTTGGCTCTTATGAATAGTGCTGCTACAAACATTTGTGTACAAGGTTTTGTGCAAACATATGTTTTCAATTCTCTTATGTCTATATCTACATATAGGTGTGGAACTGTTGGGTCATAACTTCATGTTTATCCATTTGAGACACTAGTAGACTGTTTTCCAAATTGGCTAAACCATCTTCTATCTGCACCAGCAGTATATTAGAGTTTTTTCCAATTTCTCAACATTCTCACTAACACTTATTTTCTGACTAATTCTAGTCATTCTGTATTTAAGTGCTATCTCATAGAGGTTTTGATTTGCATTTCTATGATAATTAAAGATGTCTGTATTGACCGTTTGTATATTTTCTCTGGAGAGATGTCTATTTAGATATTTTGCCCATTTCCTAAGTGGGTTATTTGTCTCATTACTGAGTTTTAAAAGTTCTTTGTATATTCTGGTACAAACCCCTTATTAGATATATGTTTTGCAAATATTTTTCTCCCAATCTAGAGAATATCTTTTCACTTTCTTGAGAGTGTGATTTGAATCATAGAAGTTTTAATTTTTTATGAAGTTCAATTTCTTGTTTATTTTGTTGCTTGTGCTTTGGGGGTCAGATCTATATGAATCCACAGTCAAATCTACCTTCATGAAAATTTACTTTCATGTTTTCTCCCAAGATTTTTATCACTTAACTCTTACATTACATTTGGGTATTTGACACATTTTGAGCTGATTTTTGCATATATAATGAAGTGTCCAATTTCAGTCTCTTGTACATGAATATCCAGTTGTCACAGTACATTTGCTGAAAAGACTCTTCTTCCCCTATTATACTGTCTTGGCACCCTTGAGAAATATCAGTTGACCACAGACACATGAGTGTATTTCTGGACTCTTATAGTCACTGACCTATGTATCTACTTTAGGCAGTACCATACAGTCTTGATTATTGTTGTTTTGTATTAAGCTTGAAGTCAGGAAGAGTGAATTCTTAAATTTCATTCTTCTTTTTCAAGATTATATTGTCTGTTCTGCTATATTTTCCATACTTGCAATCCCATATTAATTTTAGGATATTTCATCCACTTCCATGAAAAAGCCAAATGTAATTCTAATAAAAATTATACTGAATCAGCAGATCATTTGAGAGACTATTATCATGTTAACAATATTAAGTCTTCTAATCCAATACCATGAAATGTTCCATTTATTTAGAATCTTCTTTAATGTCTTTCAACACTGTCTTTGTAGTTTTCAGAGTATAAATTTAGTACTTCTTTTGTTAAATTTATTCCTAGATACTTTATCATTTGTAATGAATGTTTTAGAATTCTAAATAGAATTTAACTTCCTTTTCAGATTGTTCATTGTAATTATACAGAAATACAATTGATTTTTGTATATTAATCCTGCAATCTTGCTGAAATCATTTACTAGTTCTAATAATTTTAAGGAGATTCCTTAGGATTTTCTATATATAAGATCATGTTGCATAAGAATATAGAACACAAACTTTCCTGTTTCTTTGTACATCTCATAATTTTTTATTAGAAACAGGACCTCTTAGATACTATATAATAACAAATCTGAGTAATGGTCAGCCTTCTCAGATTTATTGTTTACATGTTTAACAACTGGTTGGATTATTTTAGTGAAGTATATTCTCCCTCCCTTCCCTGAATCTTGAAGCCTCTGATCTTGCTCCTCCGGGAGCACTCACTTAGGAATGCTGATAGTCACTCTGTGGTGACTGGTGTTGGCAGGGCTCTCTCTGACTCACTTCCCCTAGATCACAGCTGTTAAACTCCACTGACTGCCAGCTAATTCTTTTGCTGCAATACCTGGGGCATCAATTGTTTCACAGCCTAATGTAATCAAATCTGGGCTCCTTTCAATGAATAGTGCTAAAATCAGTGTTTGAAATTTGTTTTGACCTCAGGAAGCCTCCTCCCAGATGTCACTCTCCTTTATTTCTCTCCTGCAGATTCTGGGGTCTCTTTGGCCTTTCTCTTGCCTTTCTCTGTGCCATGATCTGGGGTGATGGCAAGATGGGCCCCAGTATTCTAAGAGGTGTCCCACCCAAGACAGAGCCTTCTGACCCAGGAGTGAGGGGCTGGTCATAAGTAGGATGCTACTACTTTTCAGCCACACTGCCATGGAACTCAGTTCAATAATAAACTGAGCAGCTGGGGGCAGGATCAGTAATGCTGAGCTCCTGCCTCTTCTGGAAAGACAGCCCTCCCTATGAGAGCCTGGGAGAGGGAGCCCGGTGTTATCTGCTTTACCAGTACTCATGGGAATTTCCACCCTCCCACTGAGAAAGAAGAAAAAAGTAAAGTGGAAGGTCTAGTTAAATACCACAGATTTGCTCAGTTCTTAATCAAGATTTAGTAAATTTCTTAAATAAAGTTTCTCCATTTGTTGGATGTCCTTAGGGCCATTTCCAGAGACTTTATTTTTTATTTTATTTATTTTTATATTTCTCTGACTCGTTTATTTTACTTAACATAATATTCTCCAGGTCCATCTACGCTGTTGCAAAAGTAAGATTTCTTTCTTTTTAAAATTATTTTTAATTTTTATTTTTGTTCAAGTACAGTTGTCTCCATTTTCCTGTCACCACTTTCCCCAACCTCACCCACCCCCACCTCCCACCCTCAATCCTACCCCCCCTTTGGTTTTGTCCATGGTCTTGTATATGTTCCTTTATGACCCTTTCCCTTTTCCCCCTGTTGTCCCTCTCCCTCTTCCCCTCTGGTTACTGCCAGTTTGTTCTTTCTTTCAATATCTCTGGTTATATTTTACTTGCCTGTTTGTTTTGTTGATTAGGTTCCACTTATAGGTGAGATCATATGGTATCTGTCTTTCACTGCCTGGTTATTTCACTTAGCATAGTGCTCTCCAGTTCTATCCATGCTGTTGTGAATGGTAGGGGCGCCTTCTTTCTTTCTGCTGTGTAGTCTTCCATTGTATAAATGTACTATAGTTTTTGATCCATTCATTTACTGATAGGCACTTAAGTTGCTTCCAGCACTCCACACCAGGAAAACAAACAATCCAATTAAAAAATGGGCAAGGGACCTGAACAAACACTCTTCCAGGGAGGACATACAGAGGGCCCAGAGACATATGAAAGGATGCTCAGCATCACTAGCCATCAAGGAGATAGAAAATAAAACCATAAGAAATACCACTTCACACTGGTCAGAATGGCCATCATAAAGAAATCAACCTACAGTAAGTGCTGACGAGGCTGTGGAGAAAAGGGAACCCTAGTACAATGTTGGGTGAGAATGCGGACTTGTGCAATCACTGTGGAAAACAGTATGGAATTTCCTCAGAAAACTAAAAACGGAACTGCCTTTTGACCCGGCAATTCCACTGCTGGGAATATACCCTAAGAATCCTGAATCACCAATTCCAAAGCACCTATGTCCCCCAATGTTCATAGCAGCACTATTTACAATAGCCATAGACTTTAATTGGTTGTTTTTCTTACTTTTTACCAGTTTCACCAATTTGGAGCAGTCTCAAAGCTCCACATGCTATCATGTCAAAAGTGGAACTGCAGGGGGTTTATATTTAATAAGCTTAAATTGCACATCTTTTCCAAATTAGAGAATCTTTTTTTTAAATCAAGTGTCAGAATTGATTGCAAGTAGTGACAGTACATTGGAGAAATAATAAGCACGTTGTATGCTGATCCTGAAACCATGCTGAACTCATTTATTAATTCTAACAGTTTTTAGCAGATTCCTAAAGAGAGAAGTTACTTTTATCCTGGAACAGGAGTCAAAGCTTAATACAGCCCAACACATACAGAAAACTTATAACCATATATGTGTTTTGAATTGTTGGATTAGGTGTTGGTATTAGAAATGAGTCTTTGGTAGCAAATACATAAACAGATATGCAGTACACCCCAAACTGAGGTAATATATGATGCATTTTAACATGATGTATCCTATTAATAATTTTTGTATCAAAACTTTTTTAGTCTCTATGACTCTAACATGTTTCTCTTCCTTTAACATATATAACTAGTTCTATGATTTTCTCTGTATACTATTAACTTACAGGAGGAATGGCCAGAAATGCATATATTTTCAACACAAGTAAACTACTAGCCCACTTTGTAATTTATTGACTCAGTAAATTCTTAAACTAAATTTTATTCTTTCAGAGGTAGTCATTAACCTTAACCATGGAATATAAACTCACTGTACTGATAATATAATTTCCATTAAGGGAGCAAATAATTCCCTATGAGCTACATTTTGCTTCCTATGATGTCTCTAGTATACATATTAAGACACAAAATTTTATAACGCTGCCCTAATCACATAGAAAACAGAATAGTATTTTTATTTATTGTGAGAACTCGCTTCTCCTGCAACTTATATCTCTTAACAAAGTTTATTTTAAAAAACTGGGAGTGGTTTTTAGAATGAGAATGCCATTTAATCAGGAAATTTAACTTCTCTGAAGTAACACAGCTTTAATGACAAACAGTGATTATTTTTCCTTTAAAAATTGTAACTGCTGATTTTTATCACTACTTTTAGAAATACAGCAAAGCCACCTATATTGTGCTCATATTCAAGGCATGTTCAAACATCAAAGAAAAAATTAAGGGTGTCCTTCAAAAACATGAAATTATCTAGATGGTTAAGAGACCAGTATGAATTTTGTATCAAAAGAAATATTCAGAAATATCAAAATATAAGTGTATATCTGAAGTGAGCTTGCAGTTTCTTGTTTCAAAATAACTCGATCAGACTTGCTATGTCACCTCTTGCCAATACTCCACAGGCTTAAAGCCTATACTTTAAAATAGACTTAAATTTTTATATTTTCATATTAGTAAAGCCCATTTTTTAGTGTTGTGTCTTAAAAACTCTCCCATGTTAATATATCAGTTTAACTTTCAATTATTTGTTTCAATAGAAAAAAAGAATACATGGTTAATTAAATCCAAAAATCACAGCCAAATGACCAAATTCTATAATTCAAATCTCAGAAAATAATCTAGTAACAGGGTCCTTTAACTTTTAATATCTTTCCCTAGCAAATCATTTATAATATAAGATCATTCTAGAAGTACAAAACATAAAAGTGGGGTAGCCAAGGGCATAAAGTTCCAATACAGTATTTAATCAAGTGTTCATTTCATTATTCAGGAATGAATAACAATTTAATTTTTTAAAGACTCCATTTATTTATTTTTAGAGAGAAGGGAAAGTAAGGAGAAAAAGAGGCAGAGCAACATCAATGGGTGGTTGCCTCTCGTGTGCCCCCTTCTGGGGATGTGGCTGGCAACCCAGGCATGTGCCCTGAGTGGGAATGGGACCAGCGACCCTTTGGTTTGCAGGTCAGCGCTCAATCCACTGAGCCACATCAGCCAGGGCTGAATAACAATTTTAAATCCTACTTTTTGATCTTTTTAATTCCCACAATTACTTTTTTAAAGATTAAAAATATGGAGCTTGGTTTACATTTATCATTACATACTACTAAATCAAATCAGAAAGTGTTTCTTAATAATAAGATACGCTCATCAGCGAGGGCTTCGAAAGTCATATGTTTTTTAGTAGGGAAAGTAAAGTCTAAAAGATCATAAAATCTGTTAAACCCATATTTTAATTATTAAAGTCAAATGCAGTTTTAGAGTATCAACAGTGATACATTCTATGGTGCTACAGATATACCTGAACGGAAATAAAAGTTGTTTTAAAAGAAGTTAGTTGTTGTAGATGTACCACTAGCTTTCATCTGATTGAGAGGCAGGGTTGGTGATATTATTTCAAAAATTAATAGATCATATTACTACAGTTACTTCCCATATAAAGTATAAATACTAACCCCTATATTTTTAAGCTCTTTCGATTCTTGAACACTGATGAAAACAGAATGTGCACCACTTATTTAATTATTTTTGACAAATAAAAATTGTATATTTATGAGGTGTACAATGTGCTGTTTTGATATATGTGTATACTTTGAAATGATTAACACAATCAAACTAATTAACATAACCATAATCACAAATAGTTACCTTTTGTATGTGTCTGTGTGGTAAGGACACTTAAGATATACGCTTTCGGCAAATTTTAAGTTTACAACATATTACTATTAATTATAATCACCATGCTGTCCATTGCAACTCCAAAGTGAACATCACATATAAGTGAGATCATACACTATTTGTCTTTCTATGTCTGGCTTATTTCTCTTGGCATAAGGTCCTTGTTCTTGAAGTTTATCCATGTTATGGGAAATGGCAGGATTTTATTTTTTTAAGACTGAATCCACTCTATTTATTTATTACCTCATTTTCTTTATCCATTCATCTGTCAATCAACACAGGTTGTTTTCATATCTTGACTAATGTGAATAATGCTGCAATGAACATGGGAGTTCAGGTATTTTTTGAGATACTGATTTCATTTCCTTTGGATATATATACCCAGAAGTAGGAATGCTGGATCTAAAGGTAGCTCTATTTTTTTTTTTTTGAGAAAGCTCCATATTGTTTTACATAGTACCAATTTACATCCTAACCAACAGTGCATAAGGTTTTCCTTTCTCCACATCCTTACCGACACTCAGTTATCTTTTAACTTTTTGATAATAGCATCCTAATTGGTATGATCTCCTTGTGGATTTGATTTCCATTTCTCTGATATTCATGGTATTGAGCATCTTTTCACGTATGCCCATTTTCAAGAGATTCGGCCATTTGTTTGTCCTCTTTGGAAAAATGTCTACTCAGGTCATCTGTCCATTTTTAATAGATTTGGGTTTTTTTTTCGGTTGAACTGTATGAGTTTCCTAAATATTTTGGATATTAACACCTTGTCAGATATTTGTTTTGAAAATATTTTCTCCCATTGTGTAAGTTCTCTTTTCATTTTGTTGATGGGTTTCCTTTGACATGCAAAAACATTTTAGTTTGATGTGGTCCCATTTGCTTACTTTTCCTTTTGTTGCCTGAGTTTTTGGTGTCAATTCCAAAAAAAGAAAAATCATTGCCAAGACAAATGTCAAGGAGGTTTTCCCGTTTTCTACAAGGAGTTTATGATTTCAATCTTACACCTGTCTTTAATGCATTTTAAGTTGTGTGTGTGTGAGGTAATATAAGGGTCCAATTACATTCTTTTGTATGTGGCTATCTAATTATCTAATTATCATTTGTTGAATAGACCAACCTTTCCTCATTTCATATTCTTGGTGTCTGTGTTAAAAATTTCGTTGACCATATATATGGGTTTAATTTCAAGGCTGTCTATTCTGCTCTATAGGTCTATGTGTCTACTTTTATGCCATTCCAACATGGTTTTGATTACTATAGCTTTAATACAGTTTGCAGTCAGGAAGCTTTGTTCTTCTTGCTCATAGTTATTTGGGGTCTTATGTGGTTACACAGAAATTAGGATTGATTTTTCTTCTATATCTGTGAAAAATATCATTAGCATTATGATAGAGGTTGCACTGAATCTGTAGATTGCTTTGGGTAAATGGTCATTTTAACAATATTAATTCTTTTAATTGATGAACACTGGATATCTGTCTGTTTAATATATTCCTAAGTATTTTATTCTCTTTTTTTGCTATTGTAAATTAGATTATTTTCTTAATGTCATTTCAGATAATTCATTGTTAGTACATAGAAGTGTAGCTGATGTGAATGACACTTGTACCTCTGCACTGATGAATATATATATTGGGTATTTTTCCAAGATGATAACCTAATAATTTTCAGTAACTTGAAAATCTTAATTATGTGATCTCTTATAATAATCCCCCATACCTTCCCCTCTAAAAAAAAAGAGAACTGTAAATGATTTTTGAAAGATTTATAGGTTAAGGGCTCTTTGCAGATGACCTAATAAAAATATCCACTTCATAAAGAAGTAAATAAAACTAGGGTAGGGAAATGACTTGTTTAAAATGACAGGACTTCCAAAACAAAGTAGATGACAGAACTGGGAACAACTGCCTCTCCATGTCATGCTCTGTCCTTTAAAGTTACATCTTTTTTTTAAGCAGATAAACTTGACACTATTGATATTTGGACTAAATGATTTGTTGTAGAAGGCTGTTTTGGGTATTGCAGAATGTTTAGCAGTATCTCCGGCCTCTACCCACTGGATGCCAGTTGTATCCTTTTAATGGGTGTAACAATCAAAAATCTATCGAGAAATGTATGTTAAAAATCCCCTGGGTCGTACAAAATCTCCCATGATTACAACCACTGCTTTAAAATTAATGAAGATGAACTCTGCACAAAGCCTTAAGACAGTAACAGTCAAGAAAAAATACACGCATATATTCAGGAATTTGACTGTCTTCCTCTCCATTTCCTTTGTCTTTCTATATATAAGCTATTTGAATATAGTACTATATCTGATTGAATGTTGTTCCTTCAAAGCCCTACCACACTGACAAGACAGTAGTAAATAAGCTGGGTTGATATGGCATTATTTCAAAATTGTCAGAGGGAAAAATGTGTTGGGTATTTAATTAGTGCAACCTCTTGATTTCCAAAAAGGCATAAAATTGACAAAATATTACACTTAAAGTCTATGGCGACTTCTTACTAAGTGCTGAAATGGCAAATTAACAGAACTGAAGTGGTGTGGTTTCTCCTTCATACACCATTTGAATTGCTCTCAATTTTCATTTGCATCCTACACACAAAATTTCCTGCATCTTCTGACAGAAACTTAAAATTTCAGGCTGTGACTGGGGTGAACAGAAGGCTGCCATAGCAAATATGGTTGCAAATGCTCTCTACACACAGATCTATTTTTGTTTATTACTTTAATTCCAGAAAAGAAATTGGAACCTTGCTTTCTTCACATGAAGCACAAAAGATAGCCTTAAATTAACTCTATTAATTTGTTTTACTTTATTTATTTTTATCCTGAATATCTCTAGCAGTGCTGTCCAACCCGAAGCCCACAGGCCCCACGCTGCCCCGGATAACTATGAATGCTGCTCAACACAAGATCATAAATTTACTTAAAACCCTTTTTTTTTGCTCATCAGTTTTCACTAGTGTTTGTGTATTTAATGTGTAGCCAGAGACACGAAAAGATTGGACACCCTGGCTAAAGTATACAAATATAAGAATTTTGGGTAAAATAACACAATTATTTCAACTTAGAGTGATTTTGGTAACTATACAATAGAAATCTAAGTGGTTCAACAGCATCTTCCATAGAGCAGAAGACCAGTAAAATATTAACTAGTTGTTTCAGTGGTTGCAATTTAATGAAAATTAAGAAAAATTAAATTATAAATGTGTGTTTTACCATTAAAATTATAATAATCCTAAACTGTTTTTCTTTCTTTATTTTTGTACATAGTCCTGTATGAACCTGCTGCACATAAAAACTTTGCTGAGGATTATATAATGAAGAAAACGGAGATTAGTATACAAAACAGGAAAAGAAAGTAACTCTTTTCCTCAATGATTATCTGGAACACTAAAACTGCAAATGTTACATGTATAAAAAGAACAAAAAGAGGTCAAATATACATCTTGATTCAGAGTCTAAAATAAGATTCTTCATAATATTCTATAAACTATTTCTTGTCTACAACTGGTGGGGGTGTAGCTGGTGGGGAGGACTTTATTTAACTCACCAAAGTCAAAATATTAGAAGATTTTTTTTTGTCACTTAATCTGGCTCCAGCCAAAATCGATAATGGTGGAAAAAAATCATGTTCCTCGTCACAGTATATAGCAAAAATATTTCTAAAACTATCATATACTCTTATTATTCAATGTTTCTTATAAACTGATGGTAGCTTTAACATTGAATAGTAAAGCAGTAATTTAGTACGATTTGGACATGATTATCCTGACACACAGGTAAGCCCAGGCAGTTGCAGTTTAATGGTATCATTTAGCCCACTGTTATGCTAATATACCAATCCAATAGTTATTAGATGTTAGATCATAACAGGTCTACTTTCTTCTCAAACCCAATCTATACCCTTTAGTAGAGAAAAGATCAGTACTCAAGGAAAAAAAGTAGAAAAAGGGTTATGTTGTGACATCATGTATGGAGAGAAAGTAAGATTGGTTTTTCCATGGATGTACCTTTGCTTATGCATTGCTCAGACATAAACTGTAATTTTCTCTTAAAAATTCTACTCATTTGTTATAATCTACTTAAAATGCCTACTGCACCAAGGAGACTTCCTTAATCTGCCCCTTGGAACAAAGAATACAAATTATTAAGGCTTTTTTCCTCCCCTCAGGGCTTTCTCTACCTACAATGAACTTTCTTACAGAACAGGGCATATTTTGGCTTATATTATAGTCATCTGTATTAAGAGCTTATCACCATTACTAGTTTGTAAGCTCTTTAGGTACATCAATGATACTCTCTTTAATCAATTATTATTTATTTAATAACCTATTATTCCTTCTGCCTGACCCATAGACACTGAATCTTCTAGAAGTCTGGAAAAAATTCTTGGGCTCATTCAGGGAATTGATGGTTTATTACACTTGTTCAATACTCCAACAGAGAATTCCAATATTCCTTTTTCAGAAGGAAGACCACCAAGTGGGAATTTTAAGAACTATATATTAATATTAGGAGAGTCAGATACCTATCTGTACTACTTTTCTAGTATGTAGGAAATAATGTAAACTGGGTAGCTTAAAAACAGAAATTTATTTACCACAGTTAGAGAGGCCAGAAGTCCAAGATCAATGTGGTGGCAGGTATGGTTTCTTCTGAGGCCTCTCTCATTGTGTATCTTCACATGACTGCCCCTCAGTCTGAGTAGCTTGTGTCCTAATCTCTACTTATTAAGAACAATGGTCATTTGAACTAGGGTCCATTCTAATGGCCCCTTTTTAACCTAATTACATTTTAAAGGCCTCTTCTCCTAATATAGTCACATTCTAGGGTACTGGTAGTTTGAACTTCAACATATGAACATCGGGGGTGGGACACACTTTATCCTATGACACAGTGTACTTGATTTGCTAAATTTCTAACTATACCATTACCTTAATATTTCCCCATTATAAACTCTCTGAATTAATACAGATATATATTTTTTGCTAGGTTTCTACTGTATTCACTTACCATACTGCTTTAGATTTTCAAAGTAGGTTAAAATATGCTAATTTTTAAATAAGAAATGGTAATTTAGAGGAATGATAATAATTCTAGTTCTCCAAAATTTTTTCAAGAATGAGATTCTGAAAACATTTCATAAACACTAAAATACCTGAATTTTATTTTTCTATGCTGTTAGATCTATTATTAAATTTGTCCAGATATCACATATAAATCACAATATGAATACACACATTTTCTGAATTATTATTTTATTCCTATTAATTCTGACTAAAAAATATCCCATTACCAATAAGAATAAAAGACAGTTTATACCCAAGGCCTTAAACAAAAAAGTGTGCTTACAATTTAGGTATCGGATTTCTTGGCTGAGAGATTTAAATATGAGAGATATGGCTACCTTTGGCATTTCTTACACACTATGCTTTAACATTTTCACAAATATGGAACAATAAAAGAATAGGCAATAAATAGAATTGCCCAGGAGCAATTATCTTATGGCTAGAAAGAAAAATCAATATGAGACAACAAACTTGTCCAAGAAATAGAAATAGCTACATAGTTATTTTTAAATGCTCCAGCCAGATATTGTATCTTAATTTGTTCTTTCTCATCTTGGGAGCTACTAAAGCTTCACTACGAATATAAAACAAAAGCAAAAATAGGAAAGAGCTCAAACTCTAGATAGCAATTATAGAAAAGCATGACAAAGAAAGCCTTTAATTACATAAATTGCATTTGTTTACTTCTTCTTTTTTTAATTTTTTTGCCAGTTAACACTGCCACCTCTTTGGAAAGAATGACAATTTGTAATTTGCCTCAGTTGCCTTTATCTGATAATATTCTGAACATCAAAAAATTATGAAAGTGCTTATTATCTACCTACAAGTAAATGTATTTTTATATGCACACATATGACATTTGTTAACATCAGAAAAAACATATGATTAAATTTTCAAAAAAGCTTTATGTACATTTTCTACCTTGAGCCCAATATAATACATTAGAAGTTAAAATATTAAAAAGAAACTCCTTCATATATTTTATTGTGTAATGAATACTGGCTAATTTTGAAGATGCTAGTACTATTTTTTACATTATCTTCGTCAATTTGATTTGCATATTGAGTTCAAAATCCATTTCCTTGGTTTTCATATTAATGATGACAGAGAGGCCACCACAAAAATCCACAATACAGAACTGGCTAGTGTGGCTCAGTGGATTAAGTGCTGGCCTGCAAACCAAAGGGTCAATTCCCAGTCAGGGCACATGCCTGGGTTGCAGGCCAGGTCCCCAGTAAGGGGCATGTGAGAGGCAACCACACATTGATGTTTCTCTCCCTTTCTCCCTCCCTTCCCCTCTCTCTAAAAATAAATAAATGAAGTCTTCATTTTAAAAATCCATGATATACATAAATGATCACAATCTTGCACTTTTTATCACTAGTATTAGCAATTCCTACTTACTGAAAGTTTGTCACTTTCAGGTACTATATTAAATGCTTACACATCATTATATCTAATCCACAAAAATCCTTTGAAGAAATATTTCACTTCTTATAGATGAAAGAAAGAGATTAGAGAATTTAAATAATTTTCTCTATATCACATAGGAATAATTGGCAGTTCCAGGATATGAACCCAGGTTTGTCTCACACCCATCTACCTCCCCAAAGAACAGACACAGAAGCACACACACCTCAAGGAACACACCCACAGAAGGGATGTTACAGAAACTAAATGAACTGTCTTAGGTAATCACAGGAATATAAGCAACAGATTTTTTTTAATGTGAGGACCAGGCCCAATGTCCAAATTTTATTTGAGTCCAAGGACCAAATCTTGTTCCACGATATTAACCACACTACTGCAGTATCCACTGATGTCTTATTTCTCTAAACTTTGATAGTTTTGTAATCTAAACCATATATGTTAGCACTGAATCACACTTGCCTTATTACTTTGATGTCTTAAATGGATTTATCTTGTCTTTCCAACTGTATTCAGAATCTAAATTTTAGGTTGTTTTACCATTGTGATACCCAGTATTGTTAAAGGAATATATTTATATTGCATGTTCATAGCTCTTACAAAAGGGCACTGCATATAGCTTATTCTTTAATAAAAATGTTGCTGGCTTGCTCAATCTGTTGATCCATAGTGCAGAGAGTACCTAGAAAACCAGATCGGTTCAGACTAAGTTATCTTGCTACCAAGAGAAAGAGGAAGTCAGAGTTTAATTGGCTCATTTTTAAGGATCTTCACTGAAGCAAACTGAACTGCTTTCTAGGTCAGCTGGAATTTTGAGCCACAAACCAGATCATCCAGGAACCAATGTATTGCTGCAGACATTAAACAATTAAAATATTTTCTTCTTTTTTCTTTCCATTTCCCACTAATACAACAGGTAATCTGGCAAATTTATTTGACATTCTTTAAAAGCAAAGCAGTACTTCCTAAAGAAGATAGCTAAGCAGCTGATTGGCAGAATATCCACAGAAGTATAATTATGAGGTTCTGAAATATTCTGGGATTCTTACTGGCCCCTTTACTCACGATAGCTTTCACACTGTCCAGACCCTTTATTCTTACCCTGCTCATGGTTGAAAGAGCATAGTATTATAAAACTTCACATATCCCTTTCTGCTCTTTCAAATAACAGCTGAGAATACCAATCTGAGATGACTATCATCCACTTGACCATTTAACATGTGTTTACCTATATTTTAATGATAACACACTTCTTACATTATATTTTTCCACAGTTGAGAAAGTTCAGTATTCTGTGTATGAAAACACTTAGGACAGGTGGCTTAGTCATGGTTGATTGTCCTCCCAAATGATAATGATGCACCCTTTTGTATTTTGATACAGCTGACTTAGCCACCTGCTGCTGATTCCTCACTGTCTTAACTTCTCCTGGAGTCATTAAGTTCAACTCTTAAGGAAAATAAAATGACAGCTTGCTCTGTCATTCTCTAATATTTTAACAGAACTCAGCAGTGATGACATGCATGGTGAAAGCTTTAATGTGTGAAAGATAAATTCACTGACCTCACATAGCATGATAAAATGGCACTTTGTATTCTCATAATAAGATGCAAGAGTGTGATATCATATTAATAAATTAAAATAAGATTAACTGGTATCTCCTTAGCTTATTGCTAAAATCTGGTCCCCATTTGTTAGATGGAACACGGGTCTCAGGATTTGGGTCATTCTTACTAAATGCTATTCTGCTAAATATTAAAATATAGCACAGTATTTTGCAGACCAGCTGTAAACAGGATGAACCTGACAGGACCTCAACTGGATAAATGTAGCCAACTGCAAAGGAGAAATAAACATGTAACTGACCAAACAGTGTATGTAAGCCATGAATAATCTTCCCTTCAGGGAGACAGAGCTTGGGTATGAATCTACTGTCTCCTTTTCTTGCTTCAAGTAAATTAAACTACCTTGCAATGCTGTGTACACATTCTTGAATAAAACACCCCAAGTGGCAACCCCTTGTGTTAAGTAACACTTTCTCTCCTACCTTTCCTCCAAATCTAAGGTTATTTTGTTCATATAATCTTTCCCCTGAAAACCCACCTACAAAATCTCTTTTCCAAAGCTCAAACCTCATTCTTCAGTTCTTAGTCAATGTTAAAAGATTATAATTGTTAGTATTTTATGGTAGTTGAGGGTTGAGTTCTGGAATGAGACAATCTGTGTCTAAAACCCAGTTCTTGGGAATGTTAACTAAATTTCCAGTACTTCAACCTTTACTCATTTGTAAAATGGGGATAAACTTAATTTAAAAAGCAATAGTGCATTTTTATTTTTATATTTTCATAAAAAATTTTTGAAATATGTTAGTTAGGAAGCAGCTAGAAATGAGCGGCCAAAGGGAAAATAAAAGCAGGGCCCTTGTCATTACAATCTAACAAAGAACTTAATGCAGGAGGCTAGAAGCAAAAGGAAAACATGTCCCAACAATTGATTCAACAGTTCTTGAGCTTGGTTTGATAAAATTGACAGGTACCCAGAGCACTACAAGCAAAATAGCACATGAGAAGGGAAGAATTCTGGAGACTGTGCTGAGAAAAGGGGCTTCTGGAAGCTTCTGTAACAATCTTACTAAGATTGCCTGGTGTTCTGAATGTCACAAGTAGGACTTGTACAGGAAGGGAGGACAGTTCTTGAGATTCTATGCTGGGAAAAGAAGTTCCTGTAACAATTTCACTAAGACAAAGAGCCTTCATTAGCTGAGAAAGAAAGCCTGTGTAGTTGTACATTATTCCCAAGGAGGAAGGAGTGGGGACCAAGAAGCCAGCTGAGGTATATAAACTCCTTAACCCCAATAGTTGGCATACTTAGATTTAGCTAAGCATCTACCTGTAGCCTTAGTTCAAGAGTACAGCACAAACTTACTAACAAACTTACTAACAACTTTCTTTTCTCTGTATGTGTGGCATTTAGACTAGTTGGGTGCTTGCTTGCAGCTTCGTGCTTGCGTGTGTTTCATAAAATAAACTTGCTATTTCATTCCCACTATACATATTTGTCTCTCATTTGAAGTCGTTGAGAGCAAGACAAGAACCGAGGTGGAGAAGGGAGGCCTCCAGACATGAGTCTCTTTCTCCATCTGTAACATGTTTATTGACTTTTGTGACAGAAGAAGAGAGACTAAATGAGAAATATCAATGTGAGAAACATCCATAGACCACCTCCCATACACACCCTGACCAGGGATTGAACCTGCAACCCACACATGTGCCCCAACTGGGAATCAAACTCCCGATCTTTTGGTGCATGGGATGATGCTCCAATCAACTAAGTCACACAGGCCAGTGCCAATGGTACATTTTTAAAGAGTAAATACTTGTTAAACTACTTACAACACTACCTGATATAAAAAAATACTCAATAATGCAAGATACTATTATTATTAATGATACTATCAATTTGTTTACTATTAATTCTTGGCTTCAAACACCACAGTTTACTTTTATTCCTTGACCTTAACTATCTGATATATACTTTTGAGTCCCATATTAAAATTTCTTTCCTAGAATACAACAAGGGAGTAATTTGAACATAGGCTCTCAATATTATATTAGCAAATCAAATCCAACAAGGTATTAAAAATATTGTAAACCACAACTGAGTAGGATTTATTCCAGGTATGCAAGGCTGGTTCAGTGTTCAAAATCAATGAATGTAATCCATCGCATCAACAGAAAAAAATTAGAAAAACCATACAAATGAATAAAGAAAGAAAAATAATTTTATAAAATCCCATATCCATTCATAAGTAAAAAAAGTCTCAGCAAATTAGTAAGAAAGGGAAATTTCCTCAACATTATAAAGTATATCTACCAAAAATCTACAGCTAACATCATACTTAATGGTATGCTGTTAAAATGCAATGCTTTCCCCCTAAGATCAGGAACTAGGCAAGGATGCCACCTCTCGCCATTTCATTTCAATACTGTCTTAGCTAATACAAAAAAAATGAAATAAAAGGTACATTGACTGGGAAGAAATAAAACTCTTTAAAATACATGGCATAATTACATATGTAGAAAGTCTCAAAAATCAACAAAAACAAAAACAAAAAAATCTCATGTCACCAAGTGATTATAGCAAGTTTGCAGGATAAAAAAAAGGCTAATGCACAAAAGTCAGTCGCTTGCCAACATACTAGCAATGAACATTATGAATTTAAAGTTTAAAATCCCCCAAATTAAATACTTACATATAAGTCTAACAAATATCTACAAGAGTATTATGAAGAAAACTATAAAACCCTCATGAAATAAAAAAAAGATCTAAGTAAATGTAGAGACATTTCGAGTTCATGGAAGAAGACTCTATTGTTAATGTCAACTCTTTTCAATTTGATCTATACATTCAACATAATTTGAATAAAAATTCTGGATATTTATTTTATAAACATCAGCAAAATGATTCTAAAATTTATAGGGAAACGCATATGACCTAGAAGAGCCAACGGACCGTGAAGGAGAAGGGCAAAGTCAGAGCACTGTCACTCGAGGACATAGGGACTTACTGTAAAGCTAGAGTAACAGAGATCGTTTGGCACTGCTGAAAAATACAGGCAAACAAACCAATGGAACAGAGAGCCCAGAAGTAGACCCCCACAAATACTGTCAACTGATTTTTGGCAAAAGATAAGTCTTTTCAATAGCTACTACTAGAGCAGCTAAATATTCACATAAAAAATGAATCTAGATTCTGATCTTATACCTTCACACACAAAAATAAAGTCAATAATACTGTGATAACTATACATATGGTGCCAAATGGAACTAGACTTACTGGGGGGAACACTGCGTGAATGTATAAACATCTGACCACCGTTCTGTACACCTGAAACTAATTAAAAAAGATACTGAATGACAACTAATTGAAAACCTCTTTAAAATTTTTACAAAATGAATAAAATTGAAAATTTAAAAAATTAACTCAAAGTGGATCAAAGACCTAAATGTAAAATGCAAAATGATAAAGATCATAGAAAATAATGTAAGAGAAAATCTTCCCAATCTTAGGTTTGGAGATTACTTCTTAGCTATAACACCTGAAGTAAGATCCATGAAAGAAAACCCATGTATTAACATTGGCTCATCATTTGTAAAAAAAAAAAAAAAAAAATGCACCAAACTAATGTAAGATATTAATAAGGGAAACTTGGTGCAAAGATGGGGTGTGTTCGGGAGAGGAAGATAAATACTATGGGCTCTCTTTTCCTTTCTGGTTTGTTTTTAATCTAAAACTGCTCCAAAATGAAAGTCTATTAATTTAAAAAAACAACACAACAGAATCCAAAACACTGACAACACCAAATGCTGGTGAGGATGCGAAGCATCAGTAACTCTCATCCACTGCTGGTGGCAATGTAAAATAGCAGAGCCACTTTTTAAGACAGTTAGGATGTATAGTAATAGCACCCCTGGGTAGCCAAAGGAGATAAAAATTTATGTCCTCACAAAAACTTACACACAGATGTTTATAGAAGCTTTATGCACAATTGCCAAAACTTGGGAGCAAGCACAATGTTTTCCAGTAGGTGAGTAGATAAATGAACTGTGTTACAACCAGACAACTGAACATTATTCAACGCTAAAGAGAAATGAGTTACCAAGACACAAAAGGGCATGGAGGAACCTTACATGCATATTACTAAGTGAAAGACCTCAATGTGAAAAGGCTACAACTGTGTGATTCCAACTGCACAACATTCTAGAAAAGGCAAAACTATGGAAACAGTAAAAATATCAGTGGATTCTTGGGTTTAGAAGGAGAGGGAGATGAATAAGTGCAGAGGATTTTTATGACAGCCAAAACTCTCTGTATAATATCATGATGGTAGATACATGTCATTTTATTTTTGCCCAAAACTATAGAATATCCAACACCAATGTTAAACTGTAATGCAAGCTATGAACTTTGGGTGATTACAAATGGACTACTCTGGTGCGGTATGATGATGATGCGGAAGGTTATTCGTGGGTGGGGGTAAATATGGGAAATTTCTGTGCCATCTCATTTTTGCTGTGAACCTGAAACTGCTCTATACAAAGAAAGTCAATAAAAATAAAAACAAACCAGAAAACACAGGCTCTAAAGTGAGAAACATTTGGAATCCAAAACTATCTCCACTACTTTCTAGCAATTTAAGCTCAGGTGTCAACCTCTCTAAGACTACAGTTGCGTGTATAAAAGAGAAACGTTCATAGTCTGACTGAGGAAAATATTGATATTTAAATAACATTATGCATGTCACATGTTTAGCAAAATGTCTAATGCTTTCATTACAAGGTCATATTTGTAAACTACTTACTGGATATCCCACTGGGGTTAAAAAAGTAAACATGAACACACAGTAAAGTATGATCACTTCACTGCTTTCACACCTGCCGTGCTTCCTATGTTCTGACTTTGTCCGGAGTTATGCAACCCTCAGCTATTAATAGGAATGATCTTGACTTCGCCCTCTCAACCTCACTGCACATAGGTTCTACCATGTAATTAGGTTTATATTCTAACACTTCTCTCTTTGTACTTTTCTGTATTTATCAACTCTCATCTAATTTACTACATCATCCCCAACATTGATGACTGTGGCTTCAGTTTAACATTCACACTTCCTATTCATTCTCCACACTGCTGTTTAAATGATTTTTTAAGGCAAATAATGTCCTACTTATAATTTTAAGTTGGGATCACACTACCATCCAGAAAAATTTCAGATGGCATTTTCCCCAGTAAAATGTAGATGGCCCTTTATGGTATGGTCTTCCTACCTCCTTCACCTCTTCTGCTAGCATCACAAATCTGCATCAGTATTCACACATTTTAGCTTACTCCAAGTTTTCTCTACATTCTCTGTCATGCCATTTCCTCTTCGTGAGGCATACTTCATGTACTTTTTCATCTGGATATTTTTTCTAATTCTTTAGACCCAGATTAAACTTCACCAAATCACCCTTCTCAGCCTACTCTGACAAATAATATGCCTTGCCAAATTCTCACCACCTCTGTAAACCATTACACTATTACAAAGTTTTGTTTTCCTGTCTTCCAAACTCGATGCAAGCAACTTGACATCATGGGTGATACTGAGTTCAAACCAGTATCGTAACAAGTAGCAATTCATTAGATCATAAAATGAGCTTATTTAATACCTGCAAATATTGAAAGAAAAAAATGAAGGAAGGAATCCACGGAAGAAAGCATGAAAGGAACAATGGTGGTAAGGAGCAATGGAAGAAAGGAATAGAGATAAATTATCACAGATATTATTTTGGTTACATTATTCAAACAAATACAAAACATTTAGTGAGTTTCACAGAAAACAAGAAATTGAACTATGTTTTAGAGTTATCTTAATATATACAGTAATCTGGAAATTCATTCTAAATCCACCCAGTCATTTTGAGTTTTCAGTAACACTTTTTTTCATTCTAGACAATAAGCCCTAAACTTCAATAATATTGTAATATTTTATTTCATTGATTCTAAGATGACATCTGTTTTAAGATTACAATACTTTAATGTATTCACAAAAAAGTATCAAATAATTCTTAACAAAATTGTAAGGTACATCTTCACTGTAGAAATGTTAAAATGTAAAAAACACTGTAGAATCTATGAAATAGAAAATGTAAAGAGACACAATTCTTATGGACCATGATTTACATACTCTGAAAGGAAAGAGAAACATTTAGCACTGCCTTATAACCCTGGAGTCTGCAAATACCAATTAAAGAACCAAAAAATAATTTCAACTGGGATCTAAAATTTTCAGTAATTACTGCCAAAAGAGAAATGCAATATTTTACATGACTCGGACAGCCTATAAAACATTTTGAATTCAGGTAAAAGAAATTTTAGCTACAAAGACAAGACAAAAAATTCCACCACAGCCAATAGTCAACTCTTAGGAGCTCTCTTACTCAAAAAGGTTTGCCACAAAACCAAGTCCTAGAAATGTTCTTATGCAATACACAATTCACCTTAATATTGAGAATCTAACCAAGCTTCTAGAGAGATAGCAGTTTTTTCCCTATGTCTTCCCCTTCAAAGAATGGCATAATATATTCCTAAATATAGTTATTAGTTCACAAGCATTTTCTTCAATACTATAATATTGTTTGAAAAACTTATTTGATTAATAAAATAGACATTATTTTAAAACAAACTAAAATAAAAATGAAATTAAGTCTATGGCAAGGTTGCAGGAATCAAGGCAAGCTTTAAGCCAGATACAGAGGGATCAAATGCTGAACAAAAGTTCTCTCATGTCACTTAAACAGCAACATCCATGTAAAATTTGCATAATAGCTCATCAGCAATGGACTCAAAACTGAGTACAACTTTAATATAAATAATTGTAAGGCAAGTGTGCACTATAGTAGAAGCTGTGAATGGAGCCAGGTGGAGTCGTTTATGTCCAGGGAACTGATATGGAGCCTGGAGGCCAAGACATTTGTCTTACATATGTTCCACCCAGCAGGTTTCTCCATGAACTTTTCAACTTTCCACCCAAGACTGAACTTTACTCTCCTCCTCACAATGACAACCAGACCATCTATATTTCTTACTTTGAAAGGAGCAAACCCATTTTGCCAACCAACATCTTTCATTTGCATATTGAGCTCAACTAATTCCTATTAATTTAGTCAGAGTCCTTCATTTGCATAAAGAAGACTGCACTGAGGACAGTGCAAGCAGCCCTAGCTGTATAAGCTTGCCTTTCTTTGTTCTCTCCAGAGTACAATTAGGTTGTTACATGACTCTATGTCCTGGATTGCAATCCTTCCTTTGCTCAAATAAATGCCTTTTTAAAGTACATATTGTAATGAGAAGCAATTTCCTTGTCGAGAATTTCATTTTGTTGAATCAGTTGACCAACTTCACAAGTAGGTACATCAGTTCAAATAAAATTTAAATGCTCCAACCATAGCAAATTAAACTAAGTATAAATTTGCAAATCTAAAAATTCTTTATTGTTTCTATCTCCACTTCCATAGTTAATTTTTAAAATGCAGTATTTTGTATATTTTTATTTGCTCAAAGAACTAAATCAGAACCATCTCCTGGTTGTAAATGCAATCCTCCCACACCTGAAAATCTCCTGAAGGGTTGAGATACTTACTTCACTGTCATCATAACTTCATATATACGAAAGAGCATGTTTTTGATAATAAAAACCTGGACTTGTTGTTACATTACTTTTACTAATTTTTTTCCAACATCACAAGTAGCCCTAAAACATATTCAAACTCTAGAGGGCCACACAGATTGCAGAAATAAAATAGGACAGCTTCCTACCCATTGGGCACTAAGGAAATGTGGAGAAGAAGAGGCCTAGGGAAGAATTTTACAATGAGATCTGTAATGACCTGTGTGACATTCCATCACAATCACCACAGACTTTGTGGAAAAATACATTAAAAAGGACGACCTGTTATTTAGTGGGGTAGCACTAAGGGAGCCTTCTGAAGAATCTATTTTAACCCAAAACATCAGCATAAAATTATTTAGTTGGTCTATTATCCCCAATATTACATTTCCATGGTACATGCAGACCTTTTATTATTGTCCTCATCACTTAGACACTATTTGAGTCTGTTTTAGAAAGGCAGTTTTTACAAAGTTGTCAAAGTCAATTATTTTCAGCGATAAAAAGGGCTGTCAGTAAGTATAAATGCTTTTACAAATTTGTGAATTTTCTAGAAAATAAGAACAACATTGTCGAATATTTTTAAAACTTATGTGGAGGCTAAGTATTCTCTATAATATTTTGTTTTACTCATAGATGTGATTTTACATGATAAGAACAAATTATTGGGCAAAGACAGGAAGATAATTAAATAAAATTAATAAGATAAAGTAAATAAAATAACTCTTTCAAATTTAAATTCAGACCAATTTACAAACGCTACTATTCTTTTAGAAATGTAGTCATCTAAATGGTTCAAGTCATGTGAGAAGGTATTTGGCTTCTCTCTTGGGTAGGTGCCACAATTTGCATATTACATTTTAATACAATACTTTATAGGCAACTTATATTTGCTTTCTTGATGCAGGCAATTTAGCAGTATTTTTTCAAAGTATGGGGCCTCTGAACCAGAATTACTTGGAGTGTTTATTTAAAAATCTAGGTCTGGGCCTTATATTGGCAAACTGAATCTCAATTACTTTTAGGATGAGTATTAGATATTAATGATTATATTATGTTGTTTTTTCATATTCTCACCCTGAGATCTTTATGAACAATAAAGTCTGAGAGCTACTGTATTAAAAACAATAGTATGTATGCTCTCAGAAAGGCTTACTCCACATTTTCATGAAGAAAGGATGTGATTTCTGCATTGATAGAAAATGAACGCAGACTTTTCAAATCTTAGAATTTAAATCGAGTTATACTCACTTTTAGAAAAAAATACGTATTTTTATATATAATTGTCCTCAATCAAATATTAAGTAATTAAAATTAGTCAATAATTACCTGCATAGAATGAGAGTAAAAATGCACCTATCCTTACAATTGCTCGGTGGTCTGAAATAAGCACAAAGCCACTATCACTCTGAGATTTAACCAGTGAAAATACTTATATACCACACATATCTATATGTATATTCTGAGGTTATTCTCAATAGCCTAAAAGATTATTTTAACCTCCAAAATCCACAAATCCAAGCTAATTGGAGGTGCACACTTTAGAACTATAGAGATTAAGAATGGATGAGAGCTCAAGGGTCATTAGTCCAGTCACCTCATTTTACAAAGCTGAAATCATAGATGGTAACATTACGGTAGGCAACACTTCAGAATTCTTGATGTTGCATCTTTTACTCTTTATTACTGTCTAAACCACAAACCTCCTTACTTTATTGTCATATACATTTCTTAAATAATAAAATATTTCTCTGTCAATAGCTTTTAATTGCTTTTCTGGGCTACTACAAATATTTCTTCTCATGTCTACTTTTTATAATCATCTAGCATGCATTCTAAATTGGGTATGCCATAAATTGAACATAGTGTAGAGATGTTATATATATGTAAACACTTCACCAACATTTGTACCATTAAGCCATATAACTTTTTATTTTTATTTTTTGAACATAAAAAGCAAAGATTTTACATAATTACTTTTTAAAAGGCTCATTATTTAACCACTGAGGTTTTTTTAAAGTTTTTTCTCATGATCCAATACCTACATAAGTATTAGTCAACATACTTCACTTTAAAGACAAAATATTTGGGACTTACAAAGGACTGTAATAGAAAGGCAACCCAAATTTTATAAAATGCATATTTTATGATTCTGCATAATTAACTCAAGGTATGATGGATAAGCCTCAAGAAGTGAAGACTTGGGGTGTTTTATATCCCCTTTTTAAATTTATTTTTATGATAAAAATAATACATAGTGTTATTTCTAATCTTCTGGATAAAATACAATTAGCTAATTTGGTTTTATAATAATTAGAGACCAGAAGACTAGATCCTGAATTTACTGCTGTTCCCAATAGAACAGGACAAAAGGAACATATCTCTTGGGGGAATAGAAAGTGGGCAGTTTGGGGCTTCCGAAGCTTAACTAGTTTGCTTTGGAGAAGAGAAGGCAGGGGAGGCCTGGTACCAGCCTTCACAGATATTTAAGGCCCAGGGCTATTTAATGTGGCTACTGAACTTAGAACTCTGGGTAGAAATTAGAAGAATATAAACTTCATTATTTGGAAGAATATTCTCGCATTCAGAGTTGTTTGAAATCAGAACAGTCTGCCTCATGTTCTTCTAAAGATTTAGGCATCTAATAGGGAGTCGTTTGTTTTTATGTGTCATTTGCTGAAAGTAACCTCCTAGGAAACTGCAACCTCTGCAATGCAAACTCAAAGTTCAGGTATTTTGAACCACTGTCATGGTACTTTGATCTGACAACTTCCCAAAGATAATTCAATCTTTTTGGAAGACAAAAACCACAGAAGAATCTGAGGCACTTTTCTCACAGACAATCAGACATCAGGGTAGCATTAAACTACAGACAAAACTAAAACTCTATCATGTGCTGTGCAGTTTACAATTCTCAAGGGCAAGTGTGAATTTCATAAAATATATCAATATGGCTCAATTATATATACATTTACTAATATTTATCAAACAGTATGTGTCAGCGATTGTTCTGAGAACAATGCATAAATTCATTTAATCCTCACAGCTACTCCGTTATCATCTCCTATTTTACAAATAAAGTAACTGATAGATGGGGGAGGAAGAGTTATATTCTCTGACCAAATTCATATTGTCAGCAAGTGATGGAGTCAAAATTTGGAACCCTGGTAATCTGACTCTGGATCTTGCCCTCCTGGCAACTGTGCAATGTCTCAACCATGTAGGCAGCCAGGGCTTACCATATATTGAATAATGGGATTAATGAAATGTCAGCATTTATGAACAAAGCTTCATCAAACATGAACTATGATAATATTCATTTGAACAGTACTCCTATTCCTTCCTTTAGAAAGGGCCTTTCCCTCCCTGTCTCTAAAAAGAGTGCAAACTAAAAAAAAAGAAAACTCATAATAAAAAATTTTATTTTATTTTGTTATAAGAACAATTACCAAGTTTTATAAGCTACAGCATCTTAAAAATTGAGAAAGCATGTACATACTATATTCTATATTCATATATATAGCAGTATATGTAGTATAGGGCATGAATATAATTTAAAAATAAGAAGGGTCAACCAATAAATAAATGCTTTGGTTAACATACAATAATCTTCATAGAGTTCTTTGCTTTAAAAGTATCGCAAAAATAAAAATCATGAGTCACTTTCATTCTAGTATAAAGAAAACTATCAATTAATGTTTTTAATAAAAAAAAGAGTAGGCCTAAAACACAGTCATGACAGAAATATAACCGACAAATCTAAGCAGTATTGATAAGCAATTTGCCAGAAGAGATGGATCTAGACAAGTGCTAAATCATGGGATTCATTCAACTATGCATCTGAAAAGAGTACCAATATGGAAATCTTGAAGACAGGTCAAAGAAAAGTCAATGCAGGAGACAGCAATCAAGATTTCTGCAGTAAGTAGAAAAGGCAGCAGAATGGTAAAACATACAGAAAGGCATGTCATAACATAGAATGAACAGAGGAATGTTTAAGTCCTTCAGACACATGCTGAATGTGAACTAGTACGTGAGAGGATGCAGCATTATTCTCTTGACCACTGGGATAATTTGAAAAGAAACAAAAGCTATCTAAAGACCTCCATGGCTTCTAGAGAGTTACAATTAATATCCACGAAGAGTTGCGTGGACACAACACACATCTGAATAAATTACCCTGGGTAAAGTTGTTTTTTAACTTGTACAACCCCATGCTTAGATACTTGTAAGAGAGCAGGTAGCAGATATCACCTTAGAAATCCCAACCCAAATTTGATGGTCTAATATCTTTCATTGGTAAAATGGACAGACCTCAGCCTTCTTTTAACTGCCCCCGCCCACACACAATCATCGCCCTGTCCCTGAAGCCTCCCATATGCTCCCAGGGACACAATCAGGATGCTGGTCCTTCCTGCTGGGCTCTGGCTGGTGCCAAGGCTGCTGTTTGTGACTGTACTCTCAGTAATTGCCAGTGGCTCTGCCAGAAACTCCACCTGACCTGCTGCTCATTACTGCTCGCTCTGCTGCAGCCTCCACAGATAAGTGCTTGCAGCCTGCCTGGGCCTGCTGCTCACAGGACTGCTCCTTCCCTGCCTGTGCTGACATTACCACTTGACCTTCCGCCACATTTTCTCTTTATCAGGAGAACTCACCCAGTCCTCTAAGCACAACCACTTCTTAGAGAGCACGCTGGTGCAAGACACAAAGAATCACACGATTCTTCCGATTTTACTCAAGAAACTGTTTCTCGTAGATGCATAAAAGTCACCAATGTCAAAAGGGTGGGTACTGCCTGGTTCTGGACAGGTTCCAGTCATGGTTGCTGAGTCAGACTCCACAAGGATGATATCATTATACAGATTTTTTTTTTCTTATGGGCAACACAGTGCAGTCTGATAACTTGCTTTCCGATGCCACTGTCAACCACACACTGCTGGTCCACAGTTTACTAGATACACCAGGATATGTCTACTCTTCAACTCTGGGAAGTTTTGATCCATTTTCCAAAAGTTGTTTCTACCCCCATATAAACTGGATAAAATGAAAATAGATATGTGGGTAGCATGCTAGTTTCTATTGGTGTGTATAAATTACCAGAAATTTAATGACTTAAAACAACACAAATTATCACCTCATAGTTCCTGGTGGTCCAAAGTCCAGGAATGACATAAGTGAGCACTCTGCTCACTGTATGCACACACTGGAAGTCAAAGCTTATTCAGGTTGTTGGCAGAATTCAGTTCCTTGTGGTTATAGAACAGAGGTAACCCAGGTGCTAGTAGTCTCTAGTCCTTATCTGCCATTTGGCCCTTTCCTAAACATGGCAGTTTACCTTTTTTTGAAGGCCAATTTGTAAACATCTGCTCCTTTTCTTGCTTTTTTAAATGCTTGTTAGGTCAGGATAATCTCCATTTTGATTAACTCAAAGTCAACTGATTAAGGAACTTACTACATCTGCAAAATACCTTTTGCCATATAGCATAATATAATAAAGTGAGTAGTAACAATATTATTTACAAGTCCAGCTTGCACTGAAGGGGAAAGGACTACACTAGGCATGTGTACCAGTGGGCAGGAATCTTAGGGACCCTCTGAAAATTCTTCCTACTACAGGTGGATTGGTAATCAAACTGCATGTGCTAATAACTACACATGCAACTTTTAGTTCCTTTTCTAGGACAGGTAAATTCATTCGGTTACTGAAAATAACAGCCTTTCAGCCTCTGAAGTGAAGCTGTGAATTATATACTCTACTTGCCCCATTAACTAGACAAAGTCATAAACCATTAGCTTTAAAGCTAAGAATAACCCTGAGTCAACTCAGGATACACTTTCTAACCATTTGGTCTGACTGGCTTGTAAGGTACTTTGAATATAGATAAAATGACTTTATCCAATCTTACTCCTGAGAACCTGAGGATCTTCTGGCAAGGTCATATAGTTTATTTTTTTTTAATATTTTGGCATTTTTAATTTGACAGTGAAGAGAAAACAAGAGACTTTTCCATTACCTTATTCAGGTTATCAGAATCTATGACACTTGCTGAGTAAGAGCCAACAGGCATAGGTTTATGATTAGCAAAGGAATGTGCACCAGACTAAGAAGTGTGCCTCTGCATATGTCAAATATAAATCTGGTTTCATGTTCATGACAGGCCCTCTTGGAAGACTGTATGAATACAACTCTTATAAAATACAAAGAATTGCATCTGCAGTCAGGCCTGATTTCAAAGTTCTCACATAGCTGTGGCCATTACAGAATTATGGGGAATTAATGCTACTACTATTAAGTAATATTTGCCTTCACCAATATGCTATGTCATGGGTAAAATAAAAATATTCTGAAATATAGCAGTCAATGTCTCTCTAGATAAAAGGCAAATTGTATCCAAATCCTATATTAAAGGGACAGAGAATAGTCATTTGCAACTGAACAAATACTATCTATGGGTTAAGTGAAAAAAATCAGAATTTATTTAATTTCCTTCATTTTATTTCATGATACAATCTCTAGGTTGTGTATAAAAAAATATCTGTGTGTAAGTACAATGATTATGTAAATAAAAGCCTCACCACCACGTGGTGAAAAATGGAAGATCCCATTAGTCCTGCTCATCAAAAGCAGACATTCACTGAGCAGCTCCTGGGTGTGAGGTATACATCAGATTCAACACCACGTCACTCGGTATCAACTATCTCAAATACAACTTCCACTTCTGTTGCAACCAGTGCTATTATCATGTTTTCTGTCCTTCAAACTCAAAACTTCATATTTTCTTTGATACCTTACATTACTCCTATTCACCAAAATCAATCCTGATGACAGCTTTATTTTAAAGCCCATCATACCATTCCCTCAACTCTCACTAACCTGGTGCTCTTGTAAAGCACCATGTACCACAATCTCACATGATGCAGTAACTTTATAACCCTTAACTAGATTTTCTGCCTACAATTAATACATGTTCCAAATGTTCACATGTACAACACCACTACATTATCAAATTCCCAATAGAAGCTAATGTTTTCTGCATGTTATATATTAGTGCCATTTGACAGGATCTCTTCTAATTATTTTATAATTTAAACCTTGCAACCACCAAGTGGAATTTATTAACTCAATTTTTCAGAAGAAGAAACTTAATAAAACAAATACCTAGGAAGTTTCTTAAAGCAGAGCCAGGTATCTGATCCCAAAGCTACTTCTTATAACTACTACTGTCTTGTCTTCCCACATAAATTAATGACCTGGACTAATGCCCATGAAGCTCAGTCTGAATGTTTCAACCCAGAATTCAAATGTTTTGCTTGGTCCCTGAAACTAAATGGATCCCATCTTGCACTTTTCCATCATTTGGAACGCCTTCTTTCCCCACCTATTCAAATGTGACTTATCTTTGAAGCTGATCTCAGGTCTGCCTTTTCCATTAAGTCCTGTCTGATCACCCTGGTTATTGTGGCATCCTTCTCC
The DNA here is from genome assembly GCA_028533065.1 of Trachops cirrhosus. NCBI lineage: Eukaryota > Metazoa > Chordata > Mammalia > Chiroptera > Phyllostomidae > Trachops > Trachops cirrhosus. The sequence goes on along the minus strand of CM052549.1, from coordinate 35,643,577 downwards.
TTTAAACTTCTTGATCCTCTATCATATTTTTGCACTTACAAAATGCGTTTTTACACCAACAATATTTGACTTATTTGACCATATTGTGGGACATTTGCCTTGTTAAGACAATATATTTACAGATACGGACTTTGCCTTACACTCTCCTTGCCTTCACAGCATATAGGGTACTGCCACCTTACAATAAGAAAGTGCTGTGTAGGCAGCGGCCCTTCATTCAACACAAACATATTACGGAATTTTTACAGGCAAACTCCTACAATGAGAACAGTTAGGTATATAGAGATGAAAATATGTGCTCCCAGAAAGGGCTTCCTTGCTGTGAAACAATTTTTGGTCAAATTATGACATGAATACATATAATCTATTAAATATTTACAACACAATAACCATAGCAAAAACAAAACTGGACTGTACCATAGGAAAGAATAATACTAAAATTGTATTTTGGGTGATAATGTGTCATATCATGGGAACTGAAAGAAAAAAATAAGTAGAGAAGCACAGGTTTTATACTTTAGGAGGAGTAAATAGACTAGTCTGAAAAATATTACACAGGAAATGAAATATTAGAAATTAATAAAACAAAAGAGGAAACACAGCAGGGAGCATCCTGAATGGCAGGCTATGGATGTTGGATTTTCTTTGAAATGCAGCATGAGTTCAAACAACGGCTCATGATAAACACAGAATCTTGTCATACTGAGCTGGTGTTATAATTTATAGTGTTTATAAATCTCCTAGTATGGGGCCTGGAAAATCACAGATGTTCACCAAACGATACCTTGTCATTGTTCACTGATCAGAATTCTGCTTTATATGATAAATCTGCCCTGATTCCACAGAATAGGACAAAATAAGAAGAAAATAGAGGCAAACTTCCAATTAAGGTGTCCCTAAAAGAAGAGAGTGTCTCTGAGGTCACAGAAACTCAATATACATTTGTGGTATGATTTTAAAAAAAGAAGAAACTTAATTTGTCTTTCCTTTGATGACATGGATATTCATGATCCCTCAGAAGTGTTACAAGGATGTAAAATGATCCCTGGCTGGTGTGGCTCAGTGGACTGAGTACCAGCCTGTGAACTGAAAAGCCACCAGTTCTATTCCCAGTCAGGGCACATGCTTGGGTTACAGGCCAGGTCCCCAGTTGGGGGCATGGGAGAGGCAACCAATCAATGTTTGGTATCTCTCATACATTGATGTTTCTCTCCCTCTTTCTCCCTCTCTTCCCCTCTAATTTTTTAAAAAAATCTTTTTTAGAGAAGGATGGAAAAAATAGTACAAAGTAATAATTCTAGGTAGCCCTTCCATTATAAAAAGTTGACGTAAGTGAAGCCATTTTAAAACTGAGATAGAGCAGCCATTCCAGAAGAAATACCTTGCAGGTCTTACTCCTCAACTGGGCCAAATCAACACTGTCTTGCAAACAACTGGTTGTAGAGATACAGGAAAACAGATATGACCACAAGATCTAATGATTACAGACATTCTTTATAATTAGGAACCAGCTATGCATAGCTGAAGAGTAACCTAGTTTGTTAGCACTACAGAAATTCCTTTCTTCTATTCATGTAATTATTTCCCTTCCTTTTCTCATTAAAAACAAACAAGTAAAACAACAAAAACAAACTCTGCTTTCTCATCCCATAATTTAGGTTTCTGCCTGTAGCAATGACCCCAGATGTAATTCTTTTTTTATCTCAAATAAATACTTGTTGCCTCTCATTTTGGAATTTTATTTTTAGGTTAAAACTTTCAAAGTCATTTTCCCCCGCTAGAAGTGAACAAGAAACTTCAGAAGCTAGCAGATCAATTCTTTTGACATCATAGAATATGACTGTCATGCCCTTTCCAGCATCTCAGACATTTTGTTTCCTTCACAGGAAAATTTTTGCATAAATTACCTGGGCGTAATCATCTTTACCAACGCTTATATCAAGACAGAAACTAAGGGGAAACTAACCATCACAAGCCCATTTTAAACCATTTGGTCTTCAATTTCCTGAGGCAGACACTTCATCAAGAGCCTGAAAACTTGTTGACTGCTCTCCCCTTTCCTGCTACAAACAGCTTTGTCTCGTCATAGTCATCTCAACATTTACTCTCTTCTTTATTCTTCTGCTCAATTCACATAAATTCCTTCTACATAATTCTCTTCAGTGGTTATTCTTCTGCTATGTATCTGTGACTTTTTCTCTAAATGATTAACTGAATAAAAACTTTTTAAAAAATGCCAATATCTTTAGAAAATTAAACACACTATTGTGTGGAATTTTTTGAACTTTATTTCACTCAAAAGAAAACAAAGAACTAAACTCTTTTGCTGTTGAAAAAGTTTGTTCCCATTTGGTTCAAAGGTTCTCAAGAGACCATTTTTTTTAATGCAGCTATAAAATAAGTAAAAATGGGGACTATTCATTCCCTAGACATTAAGCTGTATGTTGAATAATCTAAAAGAAAACTAAGCTCTTCTCCTGTCCCATGAAATATTTTATAGTCACATAAATTTTATTATTGAGGTATATAAAGTATACCATATGAAGATAAAATGAAGAGATAGACATAAATTTAGCCAAAAGGAAATAACTATTGTAATTACTTATATTATACAACAGAAAGAAAAATAAAAGTAGCCAAGATTTCAATTGTCTTTCTTGTGCCCCAGATAAATGAACAAATATCTGAAAATCAGAACATCAGTAACTGTATTTGAATTTTGTTGAAAACATTAGATCATAATTACAACAAAGGTGAAAAGAATGAATTTGACATCTTCATGTAGCTGTTTTCCCATCATATCTTCAGTGCACTATAATGAAGATTATATTTCCTTAAATATATCCTGCCTCTTGTACTCATGTTTCTGGGACAGAACTAATCAAGGAAATGTTTTAGCACTTATACTTCCTTCTGAAGATCTCTGGCACCTTCATGAGTCTATGTTCTTGTGAATAAATACAATGTCTCAGTTCTTGCAGCTCCCTTTCTATGAAAAGTTGTTGCTAACCCAATGATTTCTAGCTCTACTGATCAAGTAATAAATTTGAAAACTTCTAAAACCCTTCAAGAGTCACTAGAGAAACCTTACTAACACTAGTCTGATTTGTTACACTCATATCGATTTTTACATTTATTATATTGATTCTATTACATCCTAGTACTCACTGCTTTTTCTGTTATATCTACAATAATATTTTGTCCATTTTTAAGGTCATTTCATTTCTCCAACTCTGTAATAGAACTTTAAATACTTGCTCCATGAAAAAATGATTATATACACACATATATGTACATGGACTCAAGCACACATGTCTAAAATACAAGTTGAAGAAAAGACTCAGGGCCAGAGATACTACAAACTCTGTGCATCTTGTATTTCTACATTCCATTTTAATTTAGTTTTATTTCCCCAAGAGATAAATGTAGAATAATTTTCATATTTTTCTTTTATAGCATATAAACACCTACACTTTTAAATATGTTAGGTTTCTAGTAGATTTATATGATCAAAAATATCTGTTGAACATGATCTTGAATTACGATTGATAAATAACCAAATGTACTTTACTACACTGTCAGTTATGCAACATGTGTTCTGCCAGGATGCCTCACTACACTCAGCTCCGAGAAACATTTGTTGAGGCAGAAGGGAAAATGGAAATAATCTGGACCCCAGATATAAAATTTGGGTTAGGTCACTGCTGTTCACATATGAGATGAATGAGTATTCTATAATCCATTTTTTAATCTGTAAAATAACAATGCTAACACCCAGTTCATTAAGCTGCTATAGGAGTAATGGTATTACATGGGAAAGGGCTAGTATTCTGAGAGCTTTGCTAGTTCACAGGCTTCCTCCTTTTGCCTCCCACTCTTAATTTACTCAGACTTGAGAAACCTTCTCTGAAGTGTTTATCCATTTATATCCTCATTTGGCTGCCTGAGATACTCCTCAAAATAAATTTTAAATCAGGGGGTTTATTTGTTTCCTTCTCAGCAAGATTACTTAAAAATTTTTTCCTTTTCTGTTTGTTTGTAGCTGCATCTTTGAACTGATCATTGAAATAAAGAAAAAGAGTGGAGTTGCAAGAGGGTTTTTAACACTGAGTCCTCTGGCTGAAGCCACAGCGAACACCTGCTTTGCAGGGGCCTCATTCCACACCAGCTGAAAACTGACCAGGGGGCTGACTCCCACGGCACCCCTCTGTTCAGCCACCACCTTGTTTGGGTTAGCTATTAAAGGCCCATACCTTTCCTTATTTGACATGTTTTCTCATGTTGTTTCTAAGTAAGATGTACCTTCCCTCTGCTCTGAGCCAATGCTGTAGGAAGTTGGTCTATCACATTTAGATTAAAGATGTATACCATGAATGCCTCCTGTGCAAAGATGTGTTAAAGAAACCAATACGCAAGATTTGTAAGAAGCCCTTCTATTGTACACCTTACACACTTTGTATGCATATCTGAAATCAAGGAGTAGTTGCCATCTAAGTTTTCATAAAATTACTGTTTACCTTCAGTTAATTTTTTTTATGTTACCTGAACTAGGTAACATAAGGAGATAGTATTTTAAGGGAGGTTTATATAAAAACTAAAAATTTTTCTTTTAACAATGTTGAGTAATATACAAGGTGGGGCAAAGGTAAGTATACAGTGTTTTGAGTGGGAAATAATACAGTGATTAATAAAATACAAGAAAAAACTGTTTCGTGTACTCACAACTATAAACCTACTTTTGCCCTACCCTGTGTAAATCCAAAATTTTAGATTAAAACTGAATTTCAGCCAAGTTTCCAGACTATACACCCTCAACCAAAGTAATAATTTCTCCCTAAAGCTAGGCCCTTTCAGATGAAGGAAGTGCCTGGCATCCAAGAGTTACAGATAAGAAGTTAATAAGAAAGAAAAAATATTAATGAGAATCTTCAGTATATCAAAGCTATCACAGTTGGATCAGTTAAAAGGTAGGTGGAGAAAAGCAATGTTTCTTTAATAAAATGTGTATTTTTTAAGAATTACAAGTTTAAAAAGTATTAGAAAGTTCAAGTTTTTAAAATCAAGGTGTATGGGGGGAAAGGGGAAGGGTCTACTCAAGGAACACGTATGAATGACCCATGGACACGGACAGCAGGGGGTGGCCAGCGAAGGGGAGAGCAATGGGGGAAAACTGGGACAACTGTAGTAGAATAAAAATAAAAACAAAATCAAGGTATATTTACCTACACAGATATGTATTTTTTTAATCAACATGAATTTGGACTCTAAAACTGTCATAATATATTCAACTTTACATAAACTTTAGTTTATCTAAAACAAGAATACTACCATCTATTTTATAGGACTGTTATGCAAATTAAGGTAATGCACGTAAAGTGCCTAGTGCAGTAACTATGAGAAAAATAGCTTTTAGTGAATACCTGAATATATAAATATACATCATCATTATAATCCCTATTGCTATCCTTAGTATCCTGAGCCCTTCACCACATAGCTTGAAGATTCTTAAAACAATTATACAGACTAAAGCTTCAAAACCACCATAAAGGTGAAAAGATACCTCAGGACAGGGGATGGGAAAATAAATACACTCTCAAGCCCTGTGGTGGCTTTGAAGATATGTTTATCAATTCATTGATATTCCTCCCATTAAGAGGTGAAGGGTAATTCCTAAACATTTGAGTGTGGATTTACTTCTAAGAAGAGGATACAGTAGAAGGGATAGGAAGTCATCTCTAAGAGTAGGTTATTAAAACAGTAGGGCTTCCAACTTGGGTGCTCTTTCTGTCGCTTTGATCACTGGAAAGCCGTATCAGGACCACCCTATGGAGGATTCCACACGGTGAGGAACTGACGTCTCCTGCTGGCAGTAACACAGTGAGGCTGGAAGTGGAGCTTCCAACCCCAGTTAATTTTCAAAGAATCCAGGCAAGGCCAACAGCCTGAACACACTTCATGAGAGATCTTGAGCAAGAAGTATCTCACTCCTGAATTCCTGATACTCAAGAACTATGTGAAACAGTAAGTGCTTGCTGCTTACTCTAAGGTATAAATTTTATGCTAATTAATTATGCATAAACAGGTAATTTATATCCTAAAGAGTGACAACAGAAACTGATCCAAGAACATGGTGATAGAATCTGACCAGAATATTTGGTATTTGGGAGTTGTCCTAGACTCAAGACACTTATTTCATCATGGAAATCCAGCTTTTTGATTGGTATGGATTACTCAACTCCAGATTCTTCAATAAACTCTGACAATATTAGTCACCATTCTACTCATCTCTTAGATTATTCAAATGGACAAAGGCAAACATTACTATTGTTAAGACCTATGCTTACTGTAAACAAAACTTCTTAAACCACTTTAAAATAATTTTAAAATATGGTAACAATTACATCTTCTGTGTCCAGTATTATTTTCTTTGCATGTAATGGTAGTTAAATCTGGAGATCTTTTGCATATTAAAAAATGTATTTATTGTATCTGATACATACATAAGCTGCAGGAAAAGAGCTGTCAAATGTCTAAATGTGCCCTGGCTGGTGTAGCTCAGTGGATTGAGCACAGGCTGCGAACCAAAGCATCGCAGGTTCGATTCCTAGTCAGGGCACATGCCTGGGTTGCAGGCCAGGTCCCCAGTGGGGACCACCTGAGAGGCAACCACACATTGATGTTTCTCTCTCTCTCCTCCCTCCCTTCCCCTCTCTAAAAATAAATAAATAAAACCTTTAAATGTCTAAATATATCATTCTTCCAATAATAAAACAATAGCACATTTCCAAATCATAAATCATTATTTTAATCTCAATCTCTTTTTCCTTCTCTTATTCCTTTCTGTTTCTTTTTTCAGAGAGATAAATGAACAACAGAGCTTCTAATTGGATAATAATGAAGTTGTCACTTTAATACATCAGCAATTTCTACTATCACTGAAAAGCAGCTTTCCATCATGGGTATGGGAAAGAACAAAAAGTGAGAACTATATTTTCTCTCTGATTAAATTAACTTCCAAAGAAATACATATGGGTTGTAATGATCTTTGTTTTATCACGTTGTTTAAAGAGGAACAATTAAAGAAAATACTTTATATGAATATTCACAACAATTACATATACCTGGATTTAGAAAATGATCCTACTCATGGTTCCTTAAGACTACCTGGAATGCAAAAGGAAATCTATTAAATATTGCATATGTTTTACATGGAGAATAATCTACTTGGCTTCAAACAGATTCTTTTATTCAAATTCTTTAAGTTTAATTAGGTAATTTTTATTGATTAAAATAACAGCTTAATGGAAGCTGAGGAAGTTTTCTTCTCAAAAAAATTCACAATTTATCAGGGCTCCCTAACCATTACAATATTATATTATAAAGGTTTTGTCGTAATGATTTTGTTGTTATGAGTTCTGTAAGTCTTAGTTTAAAAAAAGGAAGAGAAAATCCCAATACATTGGGATTGAGAAAATCCCAATTGAAAAAAATTTCAATTATGGGAACACTTCTTTTATGAAGAATACTATTTCACATTAATAACTTAACTGCTTGAAATAAAGACTTCATAAAACTGCTAGACCCTAAATAATAATGAAACATCCATTCTTTCTTGATTTTTTAAATATTACTACTTAAAATATTTAGTATTCTCTTTCTTTTGCATCTAAATTAGCCCCCTGGACTCTTCTTTTACGGCATTCCTCACCAAAAACATTTATATTTTTTCTATATCTTTAATTACATGTAAGGAAGTAGAAAAAAATAAATTGAAAAGAAATGAAGATTCTAGTTTTCACTTTGCCAGGATCTCTGGGGTCTTAGCCATATTACTTCATTTTTCTGGGACTCACTTTTTTCAGCTACAAAATTCAGCTGTGTGCCAGTTCTGGTTCAGTCACAACATTTTATAGCTCTCAAATCTGATATTCAGATCTTACACATCTCCAGAGTTGCAATTTTTTTTTGTATTTCCCTCTCTACGTACATTCTCCCACTTGCAGTTGCCTCAAATTGAAATTTATTTAAATTAACAAAAAGTTCTACTACATAGCCATTCCCTGTGTTCTCTGACAAGGACACCAAAATTCTCTATTGCCCAAACGTGGAAATCCATTATTCTTGAGTCTTTCCTTCCCTGTATCTTCAACATAAAAATCAGTTGCAAAATGCATTTGAATTTTTCATTTTTGTCATTCTGTAGTCTATTACCTTTCCATTTCCACTTCATCATACTATTTCTGATTTTTACTGCCACTCACCTAGACAACTGGTAAGGTTCCAGTTTAGTTTCTCCGGGTACAGTGTTCCCATCAGTCAATGATAGACTAGAAATATCACTTAAATGAAGGGATAATGTTATTTTCATCTCTGAGCCACAATATAAGTATAACAATATTTACAACTGAAAATGAAATAATAACAATTAGCCCCAAACTTCTGAATATCCAGTATGCTGATAAAAAATACACTGTTACTGAAATCAAGTTAAACTAAAATTCACTATAAAATGGCATGGAGCAAATGTTTACCACCTTATGAGTCATGGCTCATAATTTAAATTTAAATTTAGTCCCCAGTTAAGGACTAAATACTGCATGAGAGGTTAGGGAAGTAGAAATTACTATTTTTTTCTTCATATATTCACTGTCTTGTAAGGGAGATCAAAATGTAAACAAAATAAATCACAATATAAACAAAACAAAATCCCTCATTGGAGGAGAAATAAACTTTATGTCTTGCATTTAGCTTTTTTCCATTCAATTACCAAGGAAGAACATTTTAATGAAAACAAAGTAGCTACCTTGTATTTATCTTGTTACTTTGGAGTAAAACCTTATAGTGAAATATATTAATTCTCAAATACCTAAGAACTATACAGTAATAGTGAAATGCAACTACAGATGTGATCATTTAAGTTTGAAATCCAAAACTGAGTTTCTTTTTTAAATACATTATGGTTCTAAAATATTTAATATCAATAACAAAATGACTTACTAAAATCATAACCATATAATCAAACCATACATGAAGGTGACAGATAAGCTCTGAGTAATTAAAAAGTCCCATTTAGATATCTGTTTCTAAACTTTCTACTATTTAATTTCAATACAATTTTGGTGACATTAGATGCAGAAGATCAATTCGGAATATTATTAAATATGAATCAAACACATTGTAATACTGGATATGACCTATATTTCTTATGTCTAGGTTAGTACTTTAAATTGAAAAAATATCATATGGAATTTGAAGATAATTCATCATTAAATAACATTTCTCTTATCCCCTTGTAATATTTCTTCCATCTAACAGATGCAATACATTCATTATTTTTTATTTTAGAGGTCATTCAGAGAGAAAAAAAGAGATGGATAGATATATCCTAACACTTCGAGTTGTCAACATTCTCACAGTACTTGATAGATAAAAACTACTATATAAGCAAAATTCAGTATATCCTAGAGTCATATGTGGAAAAAAATTTGTTACCCAAGAAGTAATTAGATACCTATCAGACAAACTATTAAACTTTAATGAAATGAAATTACCTTTGATAGAAATCTTCTAAGAATAGGGCCCAATTACACATAAGCATGCCCAGATAAGATGCCCAGATAAGATAGACAGACATCTCCAAGCCCTCATTCTAATGAGGATCAAAGAACACAACACAGTGTCCACTAATCTGAGCCATAGCAGCCATTAATATCTTCTAAACGAGCCTTTCTCGTGGGGAAACTTGATGGAGCAATGATATATCAATTTCTATTTATTTAAGTGCTTAATGGTATAGGCCAATTGAGGAAATCAGATGAACTGTCACTAGATATTTGAAACATCATAAAACAACTAACAAAAGGTGATGCTTCAAAAACAAACAAAAAATATCTATTTGGAGAAAGAGAATGTTCTTGATCAACCCAGACATTGTCTAAAACATACACTTGACAATTTGGCATTTGCCATTTATGTATTCAAAGCAAAAAGAAAGGGGAAGAATCATTTGTTCATGTTTTATAGCCTTAACTATAACCAAAATCTGATGAGTTACTTTAATAGGTGACAATCACAGAAAATTATCTGAAGAAAATAAAAGGAAGACAAAAATAAAAATCTAAGTGCTCCCTAGTGAAAAGATACAACTTATTGATCTTACCAAGTTGGTTTTTGAGCCCAGTTAAGGACCCTTACCAAAACATACATATTTAACAAAATAGATTCACTTGAAAAACATTTTAAAACTAGTAAGGCATTCATTTTTCCATTAAAACTAAACATATTTCAAAGAGACATGGAAAAATTGAAATATATCACCAAGTGTTATTACTAAGTAGTTTCAAGAGCTTTTAAGGAATAAAAACGCCCAAGTTTTAACAGTCAAACTTATTTTCCTGTGTCACCTAGTAAGTGGATAGATTTGGGATAGGAGCCAACCAAGCTAGAATGCAGCTGGTTCATTTCTGAGTGCCTTGATTCAGTCCAAAAGTTCAACCCTATCTGAGCTAGTCTTCTGTTTTAGACTTTCACCCAAAGTAGACTGAGCTCAAAAGTATATCCTACACATTTTTAAGTATAAAATGACTGTAAAAAATAATAAAAAATTCGTGAGTTCTAAAATATGGTGTTGTTTCTGTCAAAAGTAAATTAAATGATACTATGGGTTTATAGGATGCAAGCAGTATAACACTGAGAAGTAATCATTAGATTCTAATGTATTTTAAAACCCTGGACATAAAAATAGTTAAGTTACCATGATATTCTCTCTACAAAGCCAAGTTAAATCTAGTATATCAAAAGAGAGTATTGGGAAATTATTCATGTGGTATGTAAACTTCTGAGTAGATATAATTAGAAAGATTTTTTCTTTTTTTTATTAAAATTTCCTTTTTAAATTTTTTAGTGTCGTTTAATTACTGTTGTCCCCATTTTCTCCTATTGCTCTCCCATGCCCTGCTCATCCCCACTCCACATATAATCCTTCCCCTTATTGTCCTTGTCCATGGGTCCTTTATACATGTTCCTTGATTTGACCCTTCTCCTTCTTTAATTATTATAAATGTTAACACAAAAAGTGCTTAATTTATCCTCTCAGTAAACCATATGGTAGTCCACAGGATCTTCTTTGGTATATTTTTTATGGTTTACAGGGAAATTAAAGTTAGTAATAAGAGACAACAGATGTGTATAAGAAAAGCTGGCTAACATTTTTTAATACAAGATGTTTTCACTTTCAGGTAATTTTGAATGTATCATAACCATAATTTTTCCATAAACATTAACACATTTATATGGTCTGAAATAAAAATGGATGTCTATTTATGTTTGGTCTTCAATGCCTCTCTGCATTACCTCGGTGTGCCTCTTCAAACCACTCCGGATTTCTCAGGCTTTCATAAAACTATAAATTTTCATAAATCTCCTATTCAAGTTCATACTGGAATCTATAGATCATTATATTCTCATATTTCATCTTTGCTATATAATTGATTTATCCAAGGAAACCTTCAAAAGGTAAATGGTTGAGAAATTCACTTCTGAAAACTTTCATGTAAAAAACATTCTGAAGGTCTTCACCCATACATTCATTGCAGTACCATTCACAGTGACCAAGACATGGAAACAAAACAATGTCTCTGGGCAGAAGACTGGATAAAGAAGATGTGGTACATGTATGCTATGTAATACTACTCAGCCATAAGTAGAAACACTGCCATTTGCACCAACACAGATGGGTCCTGGGAATATCATGCTAAGCAAAACATCAGACAGAAAAAGTCAAGAACCATATGACTTCATTCATATGTAAAATATAAAACTGAAAGCAACAAACAGACAAGGCAAACAAACATCAACTCATAGGCGTAGACAACAGTATCAGAGGCACCACATGGAAAGGGTGATGGGGGCAAGTGGAGGGTAGAGGGGGTAGAATGAATGGTGAGGGAAGATAATTTGACTTTGGGTGGTGGGTACAATGCAATGTACAGATGATGCATCACAGAAATTGATACTTTATATAATAAAATATATAATAAATGTAATAAAATTATATATTCACCAATGTCACTTCAGTAATTTTATACATCTTTTAAAGATAATATTAACTCCAAAAAGAAAACACCATTTGTATTCAATGTTATATTCCTCAGGCCAAAAACAAAGCAAAAACAAATAAACAATAATATATCAAAAACAAATAAAACACTCTAATATTTCTAATCCTCTGTTCATCAGTGAGTGATAACTGTCCAGGGAACATGTGAAATTCTTATGGCTAAAGAGCTTTTGAATAAAGACTCCTTTCTTTTATCACCAAACCTTTCCCTCTGGAGTTTCGCCTAGAGGGTAGCGGCGGGCAGCCAGACCCCAGCTGCTGTTTGGTAACAGTTTCATTGTCAGAAAATAAAGTGTGGAAGAGGAAACCAGCTTGTGGCAGACTTCATGCAGAGTATTAAAAGTGAAAAATAATTGGTAACTCTAACTACAGAAAAAATGCTTAAGGGTACATACATTGTTTTAGTAATAAAGACAACCCAGTCTAGATAAAATTTCTATCAGATGAAAACCAGTTATTTGTTAGTATCAGAAGTTGTTCTTGCTATGTGTGATTTGAGGAAATTACAGTTCACATGGAATTGAATCACACCTGGATTAATCTGTTGTCCTCTACAAATGGATTACTGCTTTTCACGTGAGGTCAATTAAATAAACATCTGCAAAGATGATTTACTGAAGGAGATAACAGAAGCTCATGAGATCCATCACAAGGAAATGTTCAAGGAAGGACAGGTAAGTCTAAAATACAACAGCTTAGAAGACTTAATGGGACAGATCCAAATTATCTCAACAACTGATGGAAAAGGACAGGCCACAGAAGGCAGCGAAAGGTCAAGATCAGTGATTGCATTTTAAAGTAGTCTACCAGAGCCCTTTCCAGAACCCAGAGTACAAGAAAAAGCTATGCCCTGTCTTCTGAGCTCTTGAGTTTCTCACATGCCTCTTAATAATGGCTACTTAGAGAAATAAATCTTTAACTTCTCAAATATAACCAGATAAGTGCAAACTGAACCTATTATTGTTATCCTGTAATCAGCAAACATGCATTATTAAAACATAAAAATGATGACATTTAGCCAAGAGATTTGCTAGATACAGAAAGCACTCAAGCCTTACTTTCAAGAAGTTATTTTCAAATAGAATTTTAGGTTGGTAGCTCTAAGCCAATTCTTATTTATTCCCAAAATACCATGTATCAACCTTTACTGTCCTATTTTTAGCAGAGATTGGGAAGATGCACACACAAAAAGGAAAACATTATTTTATGACATATGTAAGTAGACTTCTTCTTGTAGCTTGTGCAAAATCACCCTATCTGGCCAAATTATTATGATTAAAATGATACTCCATATGTTGCTAGCATTAATTATTAATATAAACCTATTTAGTAGGATGTGGCATTTATAAATTGATACAAGCAAATTAAAATCAAAAAGCTTATGAGTACAGCTACCTTAAAACCAACAAATATTATTAAAACCATACATAGGTGATGTTTAGAAAAAGTAAGTTACTGAAAGATTCTCATCAGAATTCTCTAAGCGTAAGCCAAATAGCAGAGGCAAAGTAAATACACAATTATAAACAAATAACATGCTAAATATCATTATTTTACATTACCAGTTGATATACTATTGCTAATGAAGCATATACATATTTGCAAATACCACTGAAATTAGGGGATGCAATAAAAATCATTTTTGTATTTCAGTGTGGTAACATTATAATATTAACAAAAGCTCAAACAATATATTCATCCAAACTGTTGACCACTAATGTAGTGCTAACTTAAAACCAACATAAAAATAGCAGAATGGCCCATATAAATAGCCAGAAATTATTTTCTTATTTCTAAATTGGGTCAACTGAGCCCTAGCTGGTGTGGCTCAGTGGATTGAGCACCAGCCTGTGAACTAAAGGGTTGCTGGTTCAATTCCCAGTCAGGGCACATGCCTAGGTTGCAGGCCAGGTCCCCAGTGCGGGGCACGTGAGAGGCAACCACACGTTGATGTTTCTCTCCCTCTCTATCTCTCTCCCTTCCCCTCTCTCTAAAAATAAGTAAATAAAAATCTTTGAAAAAAATTAAAAAATAAATTAGGTCAACTGAAATAAAAATAGGAGTGATGATGAATAATCAGCTCTCATCTTCCCTCCTGCTATTCAGGGTGCAGAAATAAGTCTAATAGAACCATTGATGAAGAAGAAGGGGGAAAAAACCTCCTTTTTCAGCATTTCTCCTCAATTTCCAATTTTTTTATTTTTTCCAGAAGTTGTTTGGTTTGAAGATAAAATAACGACTCTGGAAGCCGTACACTTGCAAATGAACTCTCAAGCCTGTGTTTATACACATTTTTTGTTAGTGGATGGGCTGTTTCTCAGTAGGCTCATATTTACTCAGTCTAAAACTATACATATGATTAAGAGAGGGTTTAATATTTTTGTATCTAATGAATAAAGCAATGCTTAATTTTTTTCTCAAAATACATTAATATAAAGATGAACTCAAAATTGTCAATCATAAAGGCTAATTAAAAAACTATTTCCCTACATTATTTAAATGATCCAAATAAAAACAGACTCACCCAAAGAACAAAACTGACCATCTAGAAACAATGTCAAAAAGCTTGATGCATTTTATGTATGATAAGGAATTTTCATAAATCAGTGGGGAAGAAAATTGTAAGGGAAAGCACTTATATAATCAACTATTTAAAAAAATCACTGTAAAGCTTCATTTTGTGATTTACATCTATACATAAATCTTATAGATGATTAATGTGGTCAATGATAAATGAGTTTAAAGTAACATGTTTATTGAGAAATATGAGTGTTTAAAAGCAACATAGAAAATCAAATATGATTTCAACTTCACTAACCATATGCATAAAAAGTAAGCAATTTAACAAAAATGTTAATTATGTTGGATGTGAAATACTAGCTTTTTGTGTTTCTGAAGGTTTCTTTTTACATTGAGAAAAAATATATAAGGTTTTCTATATTGCATAGTACATACAAAATTAATGTAGATGATCTGTTTTCCCTAGCTCTGTGTTAACCTTTATTCTGTGTGCTCACTGATTATTCCCAAGTTGACAGGGCAACATTTTGTGTATCCATGGATGAAGTATAATCACCATTGTTAACTGCTGGATCCCACCATTTTAAGCAGATGGGAAATTAATCCATCTGTTTCCTATCAGTGAACAGATTTTAAAAATGGCAAAAAGAAAAAGTACGTGCTTTAACTGTACATGCAGAGAAAGCAGAATTTAGTTCTATGTCATGATTGCAGACAGTACAAGTAATGATCCTACCCTCCTCAAAAATATTTTCAGTAAATAAATCAAATTTTTAAAATTCCACCATTAATTATCTACTTTTCTATAAAAATCTTTCTCCTTTAAACCAAGAAAGCTGTATAGAAGCAGCTGATTTAAGTTTTGTCAGCCATTTGTAATAATAATAATAGGGTAAATATAATTTTGCAAAATTCTTCCTGAGAATAAGTTGTGAGGAGGAATAGGGCAGAGTTAACACGAGAGCCTCCTCCATGTGGGAAACAAAAGTCAGAACAGCCTAGTTAACTGGATAGATGAAGGCTGGAAGAAAAGCTGAGAACAATGAAGAGGATCTCTTCCCAATGTACAATTTTGTGAATTACAGGCCTTGAAAATACATAATACAGAACTGTCTTTCAGGGACAGGAATTCATACATGAAGATGTTCTTAATTTTCAGTTGATACTTGGATTAATTGCATAAGCTTTGCTTCGGATAAACAAATGAATTTGGCGATTTGAATTGAAGGGAATGTGAAAGCATCCTACAAGAAGTTATAAATTAATATACTGAAATAGCTGTGTTAAGGCTGCAGGGTACACAGAAATCTTTGAAGATGTGTAGCAGTAGACTGGGAGAAGTTATCCAAATACAAATGGAATAATTTGTTAAAATTTACAACTGACTTACATTAAAGCACTTCTAATTGGAATCCCAACTTAAAAGCACCGTATCTCATTCTGCCTATATTAAAGGCATGTTTTTACTTAATTAAAATTAAATAGTAATTAAAGGCTAGATTCTATAAACTGTATTTTTTGCAAAACATCAGAGGCCCCATAAATGCCATTACATTGTTAACTATGGAATGAATTACTTCTTCTAGTTGTAATGTAGCCACTGAAATATAGTTACATGTGTTTCAATTCTTGTTTTCTGGTATACCATTATCATCACAATCATCTCTCTCTCTCACTCTCTCTCTCTCTCACACACACACACACAAAACACAATACATACTTTAAAAACATTTAAGAAGGTTTTAAGAAATTTACACACATTTTCCTTTTTTGCTCATTCTATAACATTTCCAATTAGCACCAAGAATAAGGTTTTGGCCTGTTTTAAATTTCCAACTATAATTCCACTTGGATTGAAAACACACAGAAATTTACCTGTTTACCTATCAAAATAATACTTAAGCTGCCAAGCATATGGGATTTGAAAGACCAAAACAAATGATCCACTGAATTTGATTCATTAAAATTTCTTTATAATATACTTTTGAAATAAAATCATTTCTAGAATAATTTGGCCCATGAAAAAAGTCTATCTGTCTTCCTTGCATGCTTACCACACTTAGATCAATAATGCACAGTTCATGCATTCCCCAGTTCAACTTTACATGAGACGATTTGCTACATTACTCTCCTTAGATCCTGCAATGGGTCCAGAAATGTGTGCCATTTTAGAAGAAAAGTGACATATGGAAGGAAACAAGTGTTTTGTTATTTCAGTTTATTCTGATCTAAGTATTAGGTAACATTTATCTAATGCTTAATATGTGAGAAACATTGTATTAATATCATTAATTGTTGTATCTCCCAACTTAGAAACTACTGTCAAGTTAGCTTTGTAGGTAACTACATTGAGGCACTTGGAGTTGAAGTATGTAGTCCCAGACTACACAACCAGTGAAAACTCATCGGGTTTCAAAGCCAGCAGTCTGCCACCA
Source organism: Trachops cirrhosus (assembly GCA_028533065.1). Taxonomy (NCBI): domain Eukaryota; kingdom Metazoa; phylum Chordata; class Mammalia; order Chiroptera; family Phyllostomidae; genus Trachops; species Trachops cirrhosus. The sequence continues at coordinate 35,626,504 of CM052549.1, read as the reverse complement.
CAGCCGACACACATGACTCGAAGGGGGCTCAACGGCACAGCCATTTACCTCAAGCTCCCTTATTTTAATAATTTTGTGTTGAAATTTCATAGTGTCAAAAACACTAATATTTGGTAAATACCTGTTGAATTCCCACCAAGAGGTGTATTATCATTTTTTACAGTCTAAGATTCGAAGAATTCAGTTTCCTTAAAAAAAAAAAACTAATGGAAAACCTATTTTCTCAATTAAATGGAAACATTTTTGTAAAACTTAAATTCAATTTTCTTTTCCATTATATGATAATGGAAACAATAAATAAGTGGATAATTCCACATATTTTTGGTAGCATTGTGGCCCAGACAAAATTTTAATCAAGTGGTATTAATACTGTAATGAATTTTTACATCAATATATTTATCAAAAAGACTTAATGGAGAAATCATTTTAAATGGCAAAATAGTATGATCTCAAATAATAATGGTATAATGGTGTCCAGACACACTAAATCTGACAGTTGCTACCTGGACAATGATGATTTCTTTACATATTAAAAACAAGAGCAAAAAGCTCTCCTTATTGACAACGGTGGTACAACAATGCCAAGTGACTTTTGGGGAGAAAAAGGCATTTCCTAGGATAGAGACCGACACTAATAACTGACTGCTTTTGACTAATTGACAAACAACCCATTTTCTTATGATTATTCAGAAGAACAGTGATCATAAATACTGCATTAATCTGGCCTAGAGAACATATTTCAGAATTTTTTTTGATCATGTCACAACTGGATCAAAGGAAAACTGCCAATATCCTGCAACAGAGAGATTTACAAATACTGTGATCTAATGATTCTGCTTGTAGAAATATATCCTTAGGAAATTAACAGATATATTTAACAGCTATATGTTCAAGGATACTCATTTATAATAGAAATAACTTAGCAAAGATAGAAATATTCATACACATAGATATATAGATATAGATATATTTCCATATATATACAAGTAAAATAAATAGCAGGAGTCCAGGAGACAAAATACTGAGGAAAAAAATGGAAGGGTCCAAAAAGGCTTTTGCAACACTACACAAGAAGACTTGAGGGCTTTACAGCCATGAAAAGGGCCATGTTCATCAGGAGCCCAGGGACTGGACATGCAGAAAAAGAAAACAACCTGCTCAAACAAGTTCCTCTTAAGGTCCCTGAAGTCTTAGTAAAGAGCTGGAAGAAAACAATCATCTTCCCTTTAAACCCCATAACTTCTCCACTCTGGTTACAATTCTAGATGTTCCCAGATCTATGTTGACAGATGAGTATGTACATTCTAGTGCTGCTGGGTTAATTTCACCAATACACTTCCACAAGCACTCCACGTGCCCCTCACTGATTCATCACTTTTCTCACGTTGAATACGGCTTACCTCTTACCCTCAGCTTTCACTGGTCAGTAGTTCCGTAGCTCCTGCCTCACAAACACTTCCCAGGTCCTCTTTCTCATCTCCACCACCAGTGACACAGCCTGAGTGGAAATGCCCTTATCACAGAGAAAGTATGTCACCTCCCTCAGAAGGTCTCACCCTACCTTACCTCAATCACCTCTTGGCTATTCTCCATATTGTTGGCCAGGGAATAACCTTTTGAAAAGCCAAATGTGATCATAAAAACACCTAGTAAAAAATCCTACAATATCACTCAATTTATTCAGGATAAAATCCAAAATCTGTGTTATAAGCCTTTTCAACAGAACTGTTATTACAAGACTAGTAGACCAAGCATGTGTGAGAGTCAAAATCAGCTGTAATTTGTCTAAAATTCTACAATCAAAATTTGGAAAGAACCTAACCTTATTTTAGTAAAGTATTATTTTTATTTTGGATTCCATATTAAGAATGGAGACATTTGGAAGTGCTGAGCCTTGTGAACTGTCTGAACGCAGCTCTGCTGTTGTGAGGTGACGTTTTCTATCTTAACAGCTTTATCTCTCGCCACTCTGCAACCCTTTTCCTTTCTTTCTAAAGTACTTTCATATTAAGGAACATACTGTGTTCTCTCATGCCTCTACAACTTTGTACTATTTTTTCACCTGAAATGATGGTCTCTTCCTTCTTTTGGGAGAATTACCTATTAACTCACTAAGCCCATTTCAGCTCTCACCTCTCCAGAAATGCTCCCATGGCTCAGGCCTCAAACCACACACTATTGGGGGTATGCTCCCCACTCATTTTTCTGCCATACAATCTCTATTAACCACAATGCCTAGTATTTGACAAACTTTGTACTCAACATTAAATATACCTGTCCACTTAATTGAAAGAAGGATTTGATATGGTCCACTACAAAACTCAGTGCAATCACCACTTGGAGAACAGGTAGGAAAAGCAGGAGAGGAAGCCTCAGCATCAACAACCTGCAGTCACTGAGGCAAAACCTGGTGTGCCATCGTACCACACTACATCAGTCATCTACCCGGAAGTGTCCCTAGGTCTCCCTAAGCTTCTAAGTAACCTACCCTATGCTTGTCAAAACTATAAAGACACTTTACTCTAAAGTCTGTAATTTTTTCAGTTCATTAATATCCAGTAGTGTCTGTTCATGTAAAATTTACAACCAACTTTCCTAAATTAACATAGAATGTAAGAAGTCAGCAATTTTAATTTTTATGCATAACATCATAGATACTATTTATAAAAAATAATGTGATTTATTATTACCCGAAGACACAAATATTGCAAAATACATATGGCTAGAAATCCAAGAAGCAGAAATGTCAAAGAAAGCTGACTTTTCTCAAAAAAAAAAACACCCATAAATTTTATTCTCCTCAAATAATCAATTAGGAAGCCACCATCATGATCTCATTCCAAAAAAAAAAAAAACTCAACCAACAATAAACATTCTGCATTCACAAAAAATATCAGTTTCAAACCAGCTCTAAGTAATCTGTGTGAAATAGGCACATCTAAATTCTATGAGGCTCACCCTGGCCAGGTAGCTCAGTTAGTAAGAACAACATCCCCACACACCAAAAGGTTTCAGGTTCGATCCCTGATCAGGGCACATACCTAGGTTCAATCTCTGCATGTTTCTCACACCCATGTGTCTGTCTGTCAGTCTGTCTGTCTGTCTGTCTCTCTCCCCCCCTCCTCTCTTTCTAAAATCAATGAGAACATCCTCAGATGAGGATTTAAAATAATTAAATAAACAAACAGATGAACTAAAGTCTGTGAGTCTCAGCTTCCTATTAAATGAATTTGCCTTTCATTAACATCCTTTTCCACATCCAAAATCTTGTAATTCAGTAATAAAACACAAAGCCTTGTAATGCATACAAAGGGAAGGCATGGGTGGGTGCCCAGAGGAATCAAGAAAACCTACAACTTAACTCTTATCTTAATTTTTAAGACAAAAATATTCTATAAGCATTTATTTTAATTAACATAATTTCTGATTAACTTGAAACTAAAACATTTAGTTACACTTTTACTGAAATTGCATTTTTTCCAAATAAATATAGTTGTGTTAACCACTGTGCTAAAGCAAAATATTGTATCATCCTATTATTCTTGCCCTCCCCTCAACAGGAGTATTAGTGGGGACACAGGAAGTTGGATTCCAGTTTCTGAGGAATACACATAAGTACCAAGTTCATTTTTGTATCAATTAGAGAAACAATCTCTATATAAGGTAAATCCTTGCCTAAATGATATTTTGATAAATAATAAAATATACTAATCCAAGCAACCCATTTTTTAGTTTCCTAGAAAATAGACAAATTTTTTTTTTAAAACAAAACCACTTTGGCTCTCTGAAAAGAGGAATTCAAGTATATGTATATATACAAGTAGTCCTCACTACTAAATAATGACTTGTGGAATAAAGGGGTAAAAAAATGTTCACCGGATCAGGACTTCCGGCTAAGATGGAGGCATAGGTAGATGCACTGTGCCTCCTCGCACAACCAAGATAGGGACAACAACAATATAGAAACAAAATAACAACCAGAACTGACAGAAAATTGAAGTGTATGGAAGTCAGACACCCAAGGATTTAAAAATAGACACGTTCATCCAGACCGGTAGGAGGGGTGGAGTCCGGCTGGGCGAGGGATGTGGAACAGAGAGATGAGCAACCAGGGCGGCGCGCAAGTCCACAGCAGGCAGACCCTGGGCGCACAAGCGGTGGTGGCTGGTGGGCCCTAGCCAGGGGGTGGCGACCGGCAGACCCAGTGAGGCGGCCATTGTGAAGCAGGGCACTGCATGCAACTCAGGGTCCCAGTGCCGGGAAACAGAGCTTTGGGGGACTGACTGAAAAGGAAGGTCCCACGGGGTGCACAGGCCCACCCACACCGGAATTGGGGCCAGAGGGGCCCATTTAGCTTGCACAAAGCGGCAGAAGGGTCTGGGGTCCTACAAAGAGCAGAGGAAGGGCCGTTGTTCCTTCTCAGACCCTGACCCCGCATACAGCATCACAACCCAGCAACTGGGGTGCTCTGCCCTGGTGAACTCCTACGGCCCCGCCCCTCACTACAGGAGCTCAACAAGACCAAAACAAAAACCAGCAAAAAGATGGCTCAAACAGAAGAAGAACTGAAAGCCCCAGAACCCATCCTTTTAAGCAACCAAGAGATAGCCAACCTATCAGATGCAGAGTTCAAAGCACTGGTGATCAGGATACTCACAGAATTGGTGGATTTTGGTTGTAAATTAGATGAAAAAATGCAGGCTACAATAAGTTTAATGAAGCCCTGGCTGGTGTAGCTCAGTGGATTGAGCGTGGGCTGCAAACCAAAGCATCGCAGGTTTGATTCCCAGTCAGGGCACATGCCTGGGTTGCAGGCCAGGTCCCCAGTGGGGACCACATGAGAGGCAATCACACATTGATGTTCCTCTCTCTCTCCTTCTCCCGCTCTTCCCCTCTCTAAAAATAAAAAAATAAAAAAATAAGTTTAATGAAGAAAAATGCACAGGGAACCAATAGTGATGGAATGAAAGATGGGTCTCACATCATTGGAGTGGACCAGAAGGAAGAAGAAAATATACAACCAGAAAAGAATGAAGAAATAAGAATTCAAAAACATGAGGCGAGGCTTAGGAACCTCCAGGACATCTTGAAACGTTCCAACATCCGAATTATAGGGGTACCAGAAGGAGAAGAGGAAAAACAACAAGTGGAAAAGATATTTGAACAAATAATAAAGGAGAACTTCCCCAATCTGGCAAAGGAAATAGACTTCCAGGAAGTCCAGGCAGCTCAGAGAGTCCCAAAGAAGTTG
>CM052549.1:35595445-35620753 GCA_028533065.1 Trachops cirrhosus | reverse complement strand
GAGTTCCCATCAGGCTGTCAGCTGACTTCTCAAAAGAGACCTTACAGGCAAGAAGGGGCTGGAAAGAAGTATTCCAAGTCATGAAAGGCAAGGACCTACATCCAAGATTGCTCTATCCAGCAAAGCTTTCATTTAGAATGGAAGGGCAGATAAAGTGCTTCTCAGATAAGGTCAAGTTAAAGGAGTTCATCATCACCAAGCCCTTATTTTATGAAATGTTAAAGGGACTTATCTAAGCAAAAGAAGATCAAAAACATGTAGAGTAAAATGACAGCAAACTCACAATTATTAACAACCACACCTAAAACAAAAACAAAAACAAACTAAGCAAACAACTAGAACAGGAACAGAACCACAGAAATGAAGGTCACATGGAAGGCTAGCAACAGGGGAGTGGGAGGAGGAGAGAGAGGGAAAAAGCACAGAGAATAAGTAGCATAGATGGTAGGAAGAACATAGACAAGGGGAGGATAAAAACAGTATGTAAAATGTAGAAGCTAAAGAACTTACAAGTATGACACATGGACATGAACTAAAGGGGGGAAGGGGGTGGGAAAGGGTATGCAGGGGAGTGAAGGGGGGGAAATGGGACAACTGTAATAGCATAATCAATAAAATATATTAAAAAATGTTCACGGCTTTACTGTCAATCTAGATCTGAAAGCTAGAAAATAACATACCAACTGAACATCAGAATGGAAAACAATACTCATTTCAAAGTATGTCAAAGAAATAATGAGACAAAAATAGCTATGGAAAATATAATAATATTCTCTTTTCCAATTGAAGAACATAGATTTTTTTCTCTAGTACTTTTGCCATTTCTATTCTCTTTTCCAATTGAAGAACATAGATTTTTTTCTCTAGTACTTTTGCCATTTCTATGAGGGCTTAGGAGGAATAAAACCCTGATTTTGAGATTTACTGAGTAAGCATGGTATAATCCTACAAGTAAGGGCTGAAATGATTACTAGAACTAAAACTCTAATCAGCTGACAATTTGTAGTTTTGCTAAACACTCTTGGGAAGGAATTGTTCCAAATTTTCCTTTCTTCATTTTCCCCCTCTTACTGATATAGATTGTGCACATTTAAATTTGCTTGTAACAGACATTCAATTGATTTTGCATTTTGAAAAGGTCAGAGCTTTAAAGAAAAAAATTTGAATTTCAATAATGTAAGAAGGCCATTCAATGCATTACCAAGCATTTCTAAATATCTTACCATGGAGGTTTTAACCATGTGCCATATTAAAACAAATGCCTTTAATTCAGTGAACAAAACTTCAAAAAAATGTATTTATTGATAGAAGTTACTACATGTCATAACCAAAAATCACTCTGGAATTATAACTTGAAGTTAAGTAACACGAAAAATATACATGTCACTTGCGAATTTATCTCACACTTACTAAAAATGTGCCTTATTTACCCCCCTGAATTTAATGACTACCGAATATTACATTTGGATAGGAGGGAGAAGGCACTGAATCCACTTTAAATTTTTTAACTTAGAAAGCTCTGGTGAAGTATGTGGAAAACATTAAATCAGGAATAACTTAGGATGTCCCATAGTTGGCAGCTGCCAATATAACATGGTTTGTGAGTCACTATAGGGTCTCCTGAACATCCTCTTCACTATCTGCCATTGACAGTCCTAAAAGCCTTCCAGTCTTCAGAAACTCTCTATTATTGAACCCACTGAAAGATAAAACATCTTAAGCCATTATCCCTAATTCACACAAGGCTTAGAGTTGGCAACCACTGGAGAGCAAAGACTCATGGGGATGAATGAGCAAAAAACAGTCAATGAGAATGAGGACAAGGAACAGCCCAGAAAAAATAGGGATAGGACAGCATCATATATACATATGATTTAATTATTTTGCCATAAGGCCTGTGACCAGCCCAAAAAGTTGATTCCCAAAACCATACACAGAATCAAAACTAAACTCAGGTCACATTCTCTAATATTTGGCATATTCTGACGCAAATCCAATCAAATGTACAATTGCTCTCAATTTCTATAATTCGTCATTTCAAGAATGTTATATTGTTATACAAATGGAATCATACAGTATACCTTTGGGGATTTTTTTTTCAACTCAGTATAATTATCTGGAGATTCATTCAAGTTGTTGTGTGTATCAACAGTCTGGGTTTTTGTTGTTGTTTTCTGAGTATTCCATGGACGTGTCATGGTTTGTTTATACATTTACCCACTGAAGAATATCTGAGTTGTTTCCAGTTTCTGGCTATTATGAAAAAAGTGGCAATAAACCTTTGGGTTCATGTATTTGTATAAACATGAGCCTTCATTTTTCTGGAGTAAGGACCCAGGAATGCAATTTACTGGGTTATATAGTAGTTAAACATTTAGTTTTTAAAGAAACCTTAAAGATTTTCTAGATGGTATAATTTTTTGTATACATTGCTGAATTCTTTTTGCTAATATGTTTTCTAAGGATTTTTATTCGTAACCTTAAGAGGTATGTTGGACTATAATTTTAACTTTTTTGTACTGTCTTTACTTTTAGTATCAGGGTAGTGTTAACTTCACAAAATAAATTGAGAAGTGCTCCCTCCTTTCTTATTTTCTCAAAAAGATTGTGTAGAATTGGTGTTAATTCTTCTCCAAATTCTACAGAGAAACCACCTGGACTTGAAGATCTTCTCTTTGTAAATTTTAAGATTACAAATTCAATTTCCTTAGTAATTAGAGAGCTATTCAAATTATTTCATATTGAATGAGTTATAGTAGTTTGTGCCTTTCAAGAAATTATTTTATCCTGTCAATTGTCAAACTTATATGAATAGAGTTATTTGTAGCTTCTTTACTAGTTTATTGATGACTGCAGTGTCTGTATTGATAGCCTGTTTCATTACTTGTATTGGCCATCTGCATCTTCCCTTTTTCCTTTGTCAGTCTAGCTAGGACATTGTCGATTTTGTTCAACTTTTCAAAACACCAGCTCTTGGGTTCATTGTCTCTTTTTTTTTCTGTTTTCAATTTCATTGATTTCTGCTCTTTATTGCTTATTTCCTTCTCTTTGTTTTGTGTTTACTTTGCTCTATTTTTCTAGGTTCTTAAAGTGGAAGTTTAGATAACTGATCTAAGACTTTCCCCTTCCCTACTGTATGCATTAAGTACTATACATTTTCCTCCAAGAAGTGCTTTAGGTGAATCCCACAAATGTTTTTATGATGTATTTTCATATTCATTCAATTCAGTGTATATTTTTTAAATTTCCATTGAGGCTTCTACTTTAATCCATGTCTTATTTACATGTCTATTGTTTAGTTTTAAAGTGTTGAGATTTTTCAGTCATCTTTTTGTCACTAATTGCTAGTTTGTTCCATGTTGTTGAAAAACACACTCCATAATAATTTAAATTGTGCTAAATTTGCTGATGTTTGTTTCATGACCCATGTCTTAGTATGTTTTAGAACATGCTGCCTTGCCACTTGAAAAGAATGTACACAGATTCGTTTGCTGTTGAATGAAGTGTTCGTAAATGTTTATTAGATTCTGGTTACAAAATCCAAATATTATCTTGCTTTCCTTAAACAATGTATGTGCATTAATTCAATTCAGGGACTCTATATCACCCCGTCACAGATATTTTTAAAAAATTAATAGTATTGAACATATCTAAAACTTCCTAACTCTATTATCGCAGACATTATTTACATCATTGTATGTGTGACAAGATTCTGATTCACACTTTTAGAGTGGTTTTCTATATAGTAATTAACGTGATCTTCACACTCCCACCCTCTGAAATTATGCTGAGGATTAAACTAATGGAACATGTACATTTTAGACACTGCACAGCAGAGATGTAGTTGCTATCTGAGTTAGTATAACAGAGTGGTCACATTTGAATTCTAGTTCTGACAATAACTAGTTTAGTGACCTGTACAAGTCTAGTAGCCTCCTAACTTAATTTAATCAATTTTAAAATAGGAATAATGATACCACATACCTCAAAGGGTTGTGTGAAAATTAAAATATTTAATACATGGGAAAAACTTAGAGATCAGTGCCTGGCACCAAGTATATGTGCGGTGAGTGTTCACTATAATTGTCTACCACCTATAATAAAAAAAAAGCAAGATTGTCAATAAAATTCAATACATCAATATCCTCTAATTTGACTTACACTGCCACTAATTTAAAGCTAAAAAGTAAACCAGCAAGGTAAATTAAACTAAAAAGGTAAATGAAATGGCCTGATCATTTTTGGTATATGAAAAATATTTCCTTTTCATAGGTTAAAGTACTCATCCCTCTGTTTTTTAACTGTAATGCTTTATAACTGGTGACCTAGCATATACACTGCTAAATCTACCCAGATCTAAATAACACATTTCACTTTTTTATATCACAAACCTCCCTTAAATTACTTTAGAAAATTGTGAAACAGCAGTTTGTTCTTGTGAAAAAAAAAAACAAAATATGTTTATAATCGATGAATAACAGAAGTTGAAAAGCATGATCATCTTTTGGCAACTGGTTCAACATAATAGGAAAAGTTGAACACATTTTCTATACATATTATATGCTAAGACATGGAAAAGGCAGTGAAAGACAAATACCATATGATCTCACCTGTAAGTGGAACTTAATCAACAATACAAACAAGCAAGCAAAATATAACCAGAGACATTAAAATAAAGAACAAACTGACAGTAACCAGAGTGGAGGTAGGAGGGGATAATGGGGGAGAAAGGGAAAGGGTTCTCAAGGAACATGTATAAAGGACAGGGGGGAGTGAGAGAGGGACAACGGAGACACTATACTTGGACAACAATTTTAAAAAAAAGACTTCTTTGTTTAACAAATAAGTATTAATTCCAAGGCTCTCACTGCCCAGTGCTTTATGAATATATTTTCTCCCAATCTCAATATTTATAATAAATGACACTTGTATTAATATTATTTTCTGATAAAATCATAATATGAAAAAAATAAAATGTTAAAAAGAACTTTAAATTGCCTCATATTTCCACACTGTTAGTAAAGAAATGAATGCAAATATTTCTATAATACAAGTCAGAAAGCTCAGGTTTTTCAGCTAAGAAAGTTCCTCTCAGTGTACCTCATACAGACAGAAACATTATTCTAATTTGTATTGACCTAGAACACTTAGAGGAGTAAAGGTTCTCCTGCTTACTAATCCAACAATTAAGATAATCAGAATAAAGATCATTCATAACCATCCCAGAAAATAATTTATTTACAAATTGATTTCTAATTTGGGGGAGAAATACCACCCTTTTTGTAAACATTGTATGGTGAGTATAGATGGCACCCTCTTCAGATGCACCTATATATGTGTGTGCTGTCATTAATCAAGAAACTAAAATAGAAATAATTAAGCAGCTGCTATACATAAGGCCTTGCGTTGGAAGAGAAAGCAAAAATTTTGCCTTTAGAGTTTACAATCTAGCTAAATTGATAACTGTATGTCATAACAATGAATCTTAAACTTTATGTATCTGTAGAATACCTTTAAATATTATAATTTTGGATAGCATATATAAAAGAAAATAAACTACTTAAAATAACACTAGTCATAAAAGTAAAAATCCTAAACAGTTGTTCCAATTGGATGCCTTAGCATATGTCCAGTAAATATGCGATCTTCCTTTGTTGTTGACTTGATGTTTTAACATGCTTCTTGGATGACAAGGATTATAGGAGATCAGCATAAGATAAGACAATGGTGAGCTGCAGTAGTCAGCCATTATTCTACAAAAGAGGGATGCAAATTGGGTCTTGAAGGATAAACAGAATTTAGATAGGAGAGAAGGGGTTTATGACATCTAGAGCAGTATGGACAAAGACCTTGAGCTAAGAAAGCATAAGACCTATTTGAAGGACAATGAAGTACACTTGGAAGATTGGGGTGGTAAATTTGAGAAGCTGAATAGCTTACAAAAATGCCAAGCATATAAATTAAACACAAATTTAATAGATTTAAAATACCAGGCTAAGATATTTCAAATCTCCTCTATAGACAAAGGACATGTACTGGCAATGCTTTGCTGTAATGGCAGCATGAGGGAAGAAGGGTGAGAGGACTAATAGAGGTGTCCTGAGTGAATAAAATATTGAAGGGCAGTGTACAAAAAACTAGACAGGAAGTGAGAGAGCTCCAAACAAGAATCATGAAAAGAAAAATAACTGGATAAAGAAACAATATAGAAGAAAAAGCATACAATATATTGTGGCTTAAAGTATTAATATATAGGATATTTTTACTAAACTTTTTTATTATTATTTATTTTTCTAGCTGTATTGAGATGTAGTTAACAAATAAAACTGTGTATATTTAAGGGTTAAAATGTGGTCATTATATATGGAATCTAAAAAGTCCTGAATTCATAAAAGCAGACAGGAATCTTTCTTGATTAAAATATATAGTACTTTTTTAATACAAAAATGTATTAACATTCCAAACCCCATCCACCAACCCACTCAATGCAATTTGCATGAGCAGGATGGCTGAGAATCAAGTGCTGCATTTTATTTGAATGGTCAGTTTCCTGCCTTCTATATTACTTTCCCCCAGCTCATACCCCCCTGACACACACACAAACAGAGCACTAGACTATGGAGAAAAAATGAAAATAGAAGCTTTGGAATTGGAAAGACCTGGGTTTGAATTCTACCTCTGCCACACTGTGATACCAAGTTAATTAAAACCTCTGACATTCAGCTATTTCAGTTGCATAATTGAAATGGCAATACTTACCTTAAAGCATAATGATAATTTAAATTCTGCTCCCTAAAGTGATGGTCATAACACAGTCAATATGTGTTGAATTAATTTCTTACTTAAAACTATATAGATTTGTTGCTTATAAAACTCAGAATTTTCATCTGTAGATAAAATATTACCTTTACTTTCATAAATTTAAATGTTTTTTCTTATTTTTAACTTCTCTTTGGTTTAACAGTTTTGGAACAGTATAAATTACATTCCCTGGCAAATGTTTCCTCAGCTTAATGCTTTATTTACTTGATAATCAATCTCCTCATTAAGAAATTCTACTGATGTTGTTACATAAGCCACATGAAATCATAAAAATTGTTTGTGAACGTTACATAATGTTAAACTAAATACCTTACCTAACTTTCCTTTAGAAGTCTTTGAAACAGGCAGGTAGAGTATATTTGTATACAAACATAATTTTAAATTGAAAACATAATGATTAGCATAGAAAAAAACTATTAATTGGCACACTGTTGATAGATGTTAGTTACCTAATATATGTAGAAATAAAGGATCATTTGAATGCTATATGTTTCACTTTTGGCACAAGAAACTGTGACATTTCAATGTGGCAATGGCTGAAATATGTTGTTTCTAAGAATAAATCTTCTAAAGTTAACTTTGACAATCACGAGGCATTTCTACCTCACCTACAAAAAAAAATCCAAATTTATTTTTTTGAGGATCACTCTCTCCCACTATTGAGAGGTCTATACTTCTTAGTAGAAATCTAAGTGCTTCACTGATAAAAGCTTAAATTCAAATAAACCCACACTTTATTTCTGAGAAGATAAGAACACTATTCCTTTTTGTGACTCAGAGCTAGAAGAACAATGTGATCTTAATCAAGCAAACAAGTAGACCTGAAATAATTCAAAGAAATGTATTTGGTATTTCAAGAACTTAGGTGCAAAGTTTTGTTAGAGTTGAAAAACTGTTATGTGTGATGTAAATTCTACCAACATAATTCATTTTGATTTTTCTAATCATGGAGAATGAATAATAATTTACTTCTGATTGTGCATTGTATAACACCTTCTATAATTCATCTAGGTGATGAGTGTAGTATTTTTCAAAGAAGAAAAGGTAAGATCCATCATTTCAATAAACCTTAGATATTAATTTATTTGTATGCTAAGAAGGCATGTTTTATCTTATTTAAGCATGCTAAAAGCCTTACAAATACAATCACATGGCATTCATAAGTTGACTATGTCTATTAAAATTGTCTATCTAACCTTTCCAAAGAATGTGAAACTTGTATATTGAAATTTTTAAAGGCAATAATTAGAAATATTGATTGCACAACCTGAGGAAACCACACCAACAGGATCATTCTAAATCTATAAACATTTGGCTAATGTTTGCCCTTACTAAAAGAGCAATTACTGATTTTGAGAAGATCAATGAACTGTAATCTGTTCCAATCTATTCTAATAATACTATACTAATGAATTAAAATGAAATTTAAAAGTTACTTATATGTTTGTGTGTAAGGTTAGGTTATCATCACAAAAAAATACCTTCTTAAAAGAGGAGACATTAAAACTTTGGGGAGAAGGAAAAATGAAGCAAAAGGAAAATATACCAATGGCCAAAGACAGAAGTTAATGGTAAATCATTAGACTTGGAAACAAACTAAATGTTCATCAACAAAAGAATGTATAAACTACATAGTATGTTCATAACAGATGTGCACAATAAGCCAGACTATACAACAGTTAAAATGAATGAACTAGAGGTACATGTATCTTCATGGATTAAAGTTTAAACAATACTTTATGTTGTTTATGAATACATATACATATAATAAAAGTGAAACCTTGTTTAGCATGAAAAATATCAAATTGAGGATGGTAGTTTTTCTGAAAAGTGGGGGAAGGTAATGGAATGAAAGTGTACACAGGATACTTGGCCTGGACCCATAATGATAGTGTCCTAAAGCAAATAAAGCTGCATATTTAGATTGGACAATCAAGATTGGATGGAGTGACCATTATGTTAGTCTTTTCATATCTGAAATAGTACCCAATTTTAAAATGTTTTTTAAAATAATTGGTCTTAAAGATTATAATTAGCATAAGTAAGCAATAGCAATGTAAAGGAGTACCTAAGTTGTACTGAGATGCCTGAGGAACCCAAAATATAAATGTTTTCAGAATCACAATCCTGCCCTCAAAAATAAATTCTCAATGTATTTCCATCTGGATATATGCAACAAATGATGGTCATGTTTAATGTACATTCCAGAAACTATTTGTGGTGAAATAAAGCATTAAGTAATTCACAACTGTCACTAATCGGAAAGGGAGAGAAATAATCCTTCCCTCACTAGAAATGATGGGGAGCAAATTTAGTGCAGTATCTGTTGCTTTAGTTAATCTCTATTTGTACTCACACAACAAACTTATAGGAAAATATGCCCATTCAAATGAGGAGGTAAGTCTAGAGGAAACCAATATGCACTAATTTACTTGTTTACAAGTTATTTACAAATATTAGTCTTCTATAATCTGGAGACTGCCATCTCATGCCACTGTTTCTAGCTCTCTACTTAGCATCAGAATTGGGCATTCTCCACCATTCAGAGCCTTACATATGTCATTCCTTCTGCCTGCATTGCCCTTCATGCCCCATAAGCCATTTATTTCTCACTTTATTGGTCTCAGATAAAACGATCTAGCTTCAAAGAGGCCTTTCAGGGCACCACACTGTTTTAGTAGTACTCATTCACTTACTGATATTCCCCTTCTCCCATACATTGGAACTGAAATACCAAGTGGACATCCATTTCATTCACTAAGGGAGAGTCAGAACCTGACATGTCTGGCATATCATGAGGGCCCAATAGATGTAGTCTGGTTATATTTGAAACTCATCTTTTTAACTTGCTTCACAATTAATTACAAATCCCTGTGTGGTGGGAACTTCTAGTATAAAATATTTGTAATTTACTTCCTTTGTTATTATTTTTTTCTGAAGAATTATAGAACTAGTAATACTTTAGTGAGTGGGCAAAGTGCTTAGAACAGCATTCAAAATAAAAGAAGCATGATAAAAAACTTTTACCAGAAAAACCATCAGAGGCCATCTATTTATTCCCTCCTCTAGTAGTCATCCTTATTTTTCAAGGGAAAAAAAAAACTATTTACATACAACAAATCATTGTTATTTTCCAGTATTTACGAGACATACAATTATGAGTCTGACAACTATCTTAATATATCCATATTTAACTTAGAAAAGAAAAAATTTACTTAGAAAAGAAAGCTGGAATCTTAATTAATGACAACTCTGCCAACATAATAAATACTTCATTTCAATGTTCTTTTCTGCTTGTCAAAATGTCATAGAAGAAAACAGTCACTGGAATTTTAAATTAATCTTAATTATTCTATCATATAAAATTCAAGAAAGTCTAAATCAAAAAACATCAAGCAACATCAAATGCAAAGACTCCTTCCTCACCTGAAGTCACAAAAGAGTTGCATTATATTAACGCTTCATGGGTATTCCCAAAGAGAAATCCCATATTCTCTAAATAAGGATATTTACACCCTGGCTGGTGTGGCTCAGTGGTTGAGCGCCAGTCTGTGAACCAAAGGGTCACCAGTTCGATTCTCAGTCAGGGCACACACCTGGGTTTCAGGCCAGGTCCCCAGTGGGGGGCACACAAGAGACAACCACATATTGATGTTTCTCTCCCTCCCTTTCTCCTTCCTTTCCCCTCTCTCTAAAAATAAATATATAAAATCTTTAAAAAACAATAAGGACATTTGCCTATACCTAGTAAAAATGGAATTATGAATTCAGTAATATCAATGTGCTTAAATTAAGAACTGATGGATGCCACAAACTCATCTAAAAAATTGTGCCCTTTGGAAAAGATTACTTTTTAAATTTAGAAATCATTTACTTTATTAAGTGGTACCTTTAGAGCCTCTTTACTCAAACGCAAATTCTAAGGAAACAGAGCAATAATACAGGAAACCTTATATAGAAACAACACTGTTTTATTTCAATTTACTATCTGGAAATACCTTAAGGTAGTATGAGTTTTAAGAAGATAAAAGAAAAACATAAAATAATAAGAATTATTGTTTGATTACATTTATGTATGTGTCCTAGAAATGTGTGTGTACATTTGGTTATACAAGTAAATTTGAAAGACTTATTTGGTCTTACACCTTACTGTTTTAAGGGAAAATATCTTCTGTAGGAGGAATAGCAAAATAAATTCTTTCATCAATTTTAATAACATACATGGATATTTCATTTTGTTTTCTCATACATAGTTCAATGATCAGATTCTTCACAAGATATAAATACCACACAAACTCTATCTAAAATTCTACCTAGTATAGCTTTCAATTACAGTCATAACACTGCTAATAAGGTACCCAAACAAAATCATACCATGGCTGAAAAACTGTCACCTGGCTACAGAAGCTACCTAACACTCAAAATTAGTATTTTCATAACCAATTAAAAGAAGCTGGTTTTAATTATCTGAAAAATGCATCTACATTTTTTCCAAATTCAGAAGTGGAGAGTCTCAAGTATATAATATAGCAGTATTAATTCTTATAATTTCTAGATTGTTTATCACCTTAATATTTTACTACACTCTAGTCTTTCTATTAAATTTCATATCAAGAAAAGAAATGATAAAACTAATGACATAGATCAAAACATAGACCTGGACAAAGGTTTCTAAGTCTTGGTCATGGCACTCAACTTTCTCAATAATATGAAAAAAATTGAGAGATAATAAATATCTGTCAGTTGAATAAATAAAGAATGAGCAATGAATCATCAAGAAACAGAATTCAAGATCTTTAGCAGCAGTTCCTAGTCACTCCTACTGTAGCAGCACTCTTACCAGTGTAAAACTTCACATTTATCTATAAAGGTCCAACAAAATCAGAAGTTTAAATTAAGCAAACATATACTGAGTGACAAGTATAGGATATATTCTATGGTATGAGAGTAACACAGACAAGATTAAAATTTTTATGTTTAAGTAACCCATGATCTAAAACTATTTAAAATCAAAAGATCAATTATCAAAATTGTATTGATACTCAAATCCTGACTGTTATATCTCTGCATAATATTTATCAGGAAACCCTCCACTTTCATAGCGTTACCCAGATAAACATACACTCAAGACACAAAGTCTAACTGCTATGGTCATGATCGCTTAAGAAAATAAAGATTTGGATTCAAGTTCATACACATTAGATGTAGTCCAATTGGATTCAAGTTCCTACACACTAGATGTAGTCCAATTTCTTGATTTCTGTGAACCTCAGTTTCTCCACCTGAAAACTTCATAGGAATAGTATGAGTGTGAAATTAGAAACAATTTTTTTTTTACAAAAACGAAAATACCAAGGATCTTTTAGGCTATGTTTCACAAACACTGGGCTGAGAACACCTGGAAAGCTGAAGTGAACTCCAGGGGAATGGTGCGTATCTGAATTTTCTAGAAAATCAAAGCAACATTCATCATATACCACACAAACTGCTACTATTCTATTTTTTGGACCTAATTTCCTTAAAAAATTCATCAACTCTTAGATACTCTGTTTTGCCTAGTGGTACTGTGAAAAAAATAATGAGAATTAAGAGTGTTAGGAACCCAGAAAGTTTAGAATGCTTTGTTTTGGACTGATGATTTCCTGCCATCTTCCTTCCTCTCTGGTTAAACAAAGCCATACCTACAGTATCTGTTTCTTTGTCTTTGCTGAAACTGTTCCTTAGAAATCAAGAAATACCCTTTCCTGCACATTCAATTTTTAAAGCTGAATTAGCAGGGAGGGTCCTTACTGACAAGAAACAACACCTAATTCTGATAAACAGGCAGACAAAGGAGGAATGTTTGGTTGAATGTGATATAGTTCTCAAAATCAGCAGAAAATGGCAGAAATAGTCTGAACGAAGAGAAACTGGGAGACTGGGCAATAGAGAGTCAAATTAGAAGCTCCAGGTAAGAATGCTGCAGTAGTACTGTTGCCATCACAACCCAGCTCGCAGCAGTGGCAGACCTTCACCACCAAGGGCAAATGTAAATTCTGCACTCCCACATCTTAGCATTTCTCAAGGTGCTAAGTTCCTTGAGAGGGTCCCATTAGACCAACTTCCACTGGCATACAGTAGGGAGCAGGAGCATCTGGCCTTTCCCCATCTGTAATATGAGGTAATGTTGTGCCTCCCACCAAAACTACCCTATGAAAATTATCATCAACTAGAATGATGCTCAGATTATGGAAAAGCAAAACAACACAGCAAATGTTCATCACAAAAGCCCTGCCCACCTTCACAGACAAATCAAATTCCACTTTAGCAAAGAGAATACTTTGATTTGCTCATCAAGCCCCTGATTTTCCTATTTTTATAACCACATATTTTTGGACTCTTAAGTATAGTAATTACCACTTTCTAACTTTTATTAGATACTTTTACAGGTTTTCTTATTTTATTGGGTTATGAGTTTTGTGAGGGCAGATGTTATATCATTCCTTTTTTCTAAAATTTTCCAAAGCATTTAAAATTGTAATTAAATTTTATATAAAACAATAAAATATCCAAGTAGAAAAGAAAACTACTGGTTTGTTTTTTCTCACAGTTATTCAATTTAATAGACTATAACAAATTTAACTAGGTCAACATTTCTAGAAGCATGTTTCAAGTAACACACACAAATCTCTAGACACATTCATGAAAATAAATATGAGACAGGTATGAACAGCCCTTTACTGGAGATTTTTTTCATGCACATTAATCACATTCCAAATTTTGGGTATTCTGGGCTGTAAGAAAAAAAAATATTTAACTCAGTTTAACCAAGATGATCTAACATATCAAACATACATACATATCAGTAGTGTGATTGATCACTTTTACCCAACTTTCCAGAATAACTTAAAAATTCTGTTAGACTGAGGATTTTTACTAGCTTTCATATTTGAAGAACTATATAGTAAGCTAATAAATATAGCTAATTATCTGAAGACATGAATCAAATACAAACTCACTGAATTTTAAAAGAAAAAGAGTAATTAATATATACACTGATTTTGGCTTTCTTCCTCTTTGTCAATGCGATCTTTTTTTTTTCTTTCTGCTCACACTCATATCTGTGTGTAGCCATATCCTGCTTCACTGCGGAATTCTGTGCACAACTAAGTGAAGAAAGAACATCTAATATTAATTGTAGAATGATTTTACTTCTATTAAATCTAAATTGGTATTCCAGATGTTTCTTTTTAGGATTTAGATCCACTCCTGGGTGAATATCAACTGCTATGGTTATGTTAGCCAATAACTAGACCAAAGAAGAGTTATCAAATATTATTTTATGGGTCAAATTCTTAGCCTTTGTTGTCTTTGGAAGTACTTTCCTCTTTTCAAAGGATCCATAACCTATTATATGATCATATATACATTTCATAACACTAAAACAAATACATTTCTTACCAAGAGTCATCCCACTTTTTTAAAGGAACGGTTAAAGTAATATTAAAAAGAAACAAATGTACCACCTATTAATTGTATGTGGATGTTCGCCAGAATTATACTAAAGAAACCTCACTATCGTCAGCCAGGCACCTGTGGACCTAGATTTATCCTGTCACTGGCAAACATAACAGGAAGAGAACACATCTAGATATCAGCACTTTCACGTCACGCTGTCACGCCTGGATGAATTCCATTCAGCAGCTGCTGGAGTTAGTGTTGTGAAGAACAAGATTTAATATTCAATTAAGACCAATGCAAATGCACTTCATCTGAATCTACACTGCTCTCATTAGCCAAATACAAAAAAAAACAAACCCCACAAAAACGTTTGCTTTATTTAGGCCTTAGGCTGAGATTTAGATATGACTTAAATTATACTTCAATCATTACAAAAGTATTAAAAAGTCAATCCTAAGTCATCTTTAAATTAACTTGAGCTGACATTTAGCTTTTTAAAATAGATATACCCAGTGGAATTCATCATAAAAAATATTCTTTTTTAGATAAAATTTAACTCATAAATAAGCAAAACTATCCATAAATAATACGTATTATATATGTTACAGAGATACTATATATAAAGTTTCAAATTATAGTAGTTTTAAGATATTCACTGGCAAAAGTTATAGCCATTGATGAACCATAGATAAGGTATCATAATTTATATAAAGTCATATAAATAGTTTGGTGTGCATGTATGTGTGTATACATATCAGCGATAGGAAAAAATGTTTAAAAATTCATTGAATTGACAAAGAAGCAAAAATGACGATTACTGGAGAAAGTAATAGATTTTCTTTTCCTTTGCTCTGATTTGTATATTAGATATGAAGTCCACATTTTTGTCATTTTTTCATACCACATATTTGACCTATTAGTCTAGCATAGAGCATCTGTCTATAGAAGTATTTACCTGACTGCAGTCATACCTCAGTATTCGTCAGCTTCAGAACTCATCAAACCCTGTACTCATGACATTTTGATAAGAAAAAATGTTGCAGAACTTGTCCTTTGCTCAGGACTGGTCACACTTGCTAGAACTTGTATAAGTCACAACCCCATTCCATTAGCGAAAATACTTCATCACTGGTTGTTCCCTCGGTATTCCTTGGTCCCGGCACTGGTCAGGAGTTCCAGAACAAATTCATGATGAGTACCAAGATAGCACCGTACTTACCTTTCTACCTATCAATCTATCTATAATAATTAAGACATTTATCAGAGAAACTGAAATATCTTCTTATGAAAAGTTTAACCTGAAACCACCTTTTTAAAAGTGGTTTCACACTGTATATGCTTTCAAAAATTAAATGTAGGGATGCATGGGGGGCACGGTAGGGTGAAAATGAAGACAACTGCACTTGAACAACAATAAAAAAATTAAATGTAATTTATACTCCAAATTTATCTTTAAAAAGTAATATTACCCAAATTCAGTATAAAATATCTTATGAATACATAATACAAGTACATAATTCTAAGACTGAACTCCATCCGTAAATCTTAATCATTAAAAACAGAAAGGAATGAATGCTCAGTATTTTTCATGAGTTATGTTGTTTCTATTATAAAAAAATATTTGTCCTCCCCAATTTTTAGAGGAGTATTAATCAATCACCATTGTATTAATCAACCTCCTTCATTACCACATTTTTAGGACCATAAGACGCACCTAGGTTTCAGAGGAGGAAAACAGGAAAAAAAATTTTGAAGCAAAAAAGTGGTAAAATATTTAATAACATAAATAACATAGGCCACTGCCCCCTCCCCACAGCAAGCCAGGTAAGCTACATTCGGATTATAAGACGTACCCCCATTTTCCTCCCAAATCTGGGGGAGTGCTTCTTATAGTCTGAAAAATACAGTAATTATCTGAATCAAGTTACGTCTGCAAATTATACTAAACCTAGAAATATGTATGATTTGAAATGGCTCTAATATAACTAACATTACTTTCAAAGTCTGTACTCTCTGGACCTGCTCCCTGCCTCTGTTCCCTTGCTCTCAGCCTCCTCACTTTGTTGTGTCCATAAATAATAATCAGTTATCTAAGTATCTGCCTCACCTATCAAATTCACACATTCACATCTACGCCCAGACCTTAATTTAATCCTGTACCTCACCAAGTTGACTAAACAGGTGCTTACAATTCCTTTAGAATAAATGTGTTGCAAGCAAACCCTTTTATAATTCTACAGCTTTTCCTTCTGTTCTTCGTAACTGTCATTTTCCTTAACTATACTTTTGTCTTAGAGTGATTCCCAAAAACATGCCTGAGAGTGTGACACATTTCCTGCTCTCCATTGCTATTTCTCAACCAACAAACTGTTCACCCCTAACAAACTACTCTCCCTTTTAAAAATCTCTATTGTTTAGTTATCTTGCCAATGTACAAATCTGATTTTCATAGACCTGCAACACTTTCCCTAAAGCTTTAACCCTAACTTACAGCCCCCTTTCCACTCTATCTTCTGTGGCACTGATGTTAATGTAATTCATCTTTTCAGCTCCCTGGCTTCATAATAGATAAAATGTATCAGCTCCAAAGACTTATTTCAGTGATGTTTTGGCCTCCCACACATACCATACTTTTCCGATGTTAACATTATATTGTTCACATTTGAGCCCATGATTCCACACTATGAGCTATAGACAGCCTTTCATTGCCATGTATTTTTAAAAGATTAAAGAAAAAAATCAATTTAAGTCTATCATTCTAATTCATCTATTTTCATCTGAAAATGGTCTTCCCAGTACTTAGAATAATAGCAAAAAACACATTTTAATAAATATTACGTTCCATTAACTTGGAAAGACAATCATGCAGATGAATTAAGATTACTAAATTTGGAGCCAGGCTGGGTTAAATTTCCTGTTCTGCAACTCACACTGCAGTGGGAATTTAGTCACTTCTTTGTGCTCAGTCTCCCCCTATGTAGAGTTCAGGAACAACAATAATGCATCCTTACGTGGTTTCTGTATATTTGGTGCCTGGAACCTGGCACCCGCATAGGTGCTTAATAAGTATTAGGTTATATAAATGACAACATGCCATGTTTCTTTCTAGTAACCGTATCTGTTACTAGAAATATATAGATCTTTACTGTTCTACTTTGTCTATCTGCTTTTACTACTAAAGAAAGGGGTGCTAAAAGCAGAGGACCTTCCTTCTGTTAAATCATTTATCTGATAAAACTCTCAGGAATATTAACCAAATCCAAGAACACAGATGTTCCTAGGCTCTGATTATACCTTCTATTTTTTTTAAGATTTATAATAATGTATAATACAGCTATTAGGAGATCGGTTTGATTACTACATTGTTGGCACTTAATCACTTGTTTTCCTTAAAAATATCCCTCCCTTACCTTTCCACAATGTGCTCTTTTAGATTTTATTTTTCTCTAATCACTCAATATGATGTTTTCCTCCTTCCTCCATCCCCACAAAACTTGGCCTTTTCCAGTTCTCAGGCCTCTATGTTCTTTACTTCAACACTGAAATCTAATTTCATGAGTTTTATATCGTTTCTGTTCTGATGACATCAAAACAAGATGGCTATCCCTAATACGTACATCTTCCGAGATCTAGAATTGAATAATCTGAATACCAATATTCCAATAATTGGACATTACTCCACTTTTAGTTAATTTCACAATCACTGCACCAGTATCTCAAAACGAAAACCACTCCCAGACATCCAGTCCATTGATAAACCCTGTCCAATTCCTGTCCACCCGAGAAGGAGTCCTACACTTTAATTTCTAATGTCGTCTGGTCCATTTAATAAATTAATGATGAGATGAAAAAAGGTCAAGCATTCAGCTGTAAATTCATAAAGACCTTTCATTACCATCCCAAATAAAAAGATCAATGCATTATTATCTTTACGTGGAACGTTAAAGGAGAGATGGCACCATATAGATCACTCATGGTATGCTCTAACTCTTCTTCTTGCCTAGATCTTTGAGGTAGATTAATTCTGCTTTGCATCCATGTGTCAAGGAAGTACCCATGTATATTTCTGTATACATGCCCTGTGATAAAATCAATTAAACAGATGTGCCACTTTTTACAAAATTTTTTGCTTTAATAAATTCAGGAACTTGTTGCTATGGCAGGAAAATTCTAAGATGTATCCTCACCTCCATTTATTTTTCTTGAATACATATCTTATTTTTAGTTTTCTCCCCTTTAGTGTAGGCAGAAATTGTAAATGTCATGGATATCTCTCCATGATTAAGTTACTAATCAGTTGACTTCTAAGCTAAATCAAAAGAGAGACTATCCAGTCAAGCTCAATCCAATCAACTGGGTCTTTGAAATATCCTGGATCTTTCTTAATTCAGAGATTTAAAGCATGAGATGGATTCCATGTTAGGGAAATTCTTTGTTGCTAGCTTTAAAGATGGTGGAGCCATTAGAAAGGGAATGCCAGCAGCCCTCAAGAACTAACAATGACCCCTGGCTAACAAGTTTTACTAAACTGAGACCTCAGTCCTACAGAGACAAAGAACTGAAAATTCTGCCAACAACCTGAATAAACTTGGAAGCAGATTGTTCAGCAGAGGCCCCAAATTCGAACACAGATCCAACCATGTCTTGATTTCAGTCTTACTAAGACTGTGAGCTGAGAAACCAGTTATACAGCACCAGACTTCTGAGCTATACAACTGTAAGGTAATAAATGGGTATTGTTTTAAGCTGCTAAGTGTGTGACAACATGTTACACATCAATATAAAACCAATATCACTGCAACCTAAAATCACAGTAATGTCATTTTTAAATTGGACTCTGTATTTAGGTTTCTTCTAAATGCTACATAGTGCTTTTTAAAATAGAGAAAATAACATCATTTTAAAAACTACAAATAATATGATTGTTTATTTTTGTGTAATTTAAGTAACATTCTGTCAAAAACATATATTTACAATATCCCTGAGGGTGACAGAGTGCTTTAATTAGGAAATATGTGCTTGTTTTTAGAGTACTGGCATAAATCATTATAACAATTCTGGCTACTGGGCTCTGTTTAGCAAAAAGGCATAAAACCTTTATATAATTCAATTTTTAATACAAATATGTAAATAACCCATTTAAATGTCAGCAAAGAAAATAAATCTCAAGCCATAGCTGACAAGAATTAAGCCATTTAGCCATAAAGTTTCAGTAAGAATGTCTCATGTCAACAGATTCTCACTGGTAATCACTTTTCAGCAATTTTCTAAGGTTTTCCAAGTATATTCATTTTAAGAAAAGCCATACTTTAAGAACATATGCAATGAGATACCTATTAGTGTGTAAGACTTTTTAGAAGGACTTTAAAAATTCTTGCAGTCAATAAGTATCAAACTATTTCTAACTACAATTATAATGCTATTAACCTACAGCATGTAGTTCATTTTACATGCCATTTTACTAAATTCTGCTTTTCTTCCACCACACAAACATGTAAAGTCCCCACCATGTGCTCCAGGGGACACATTGTGGCAAGATTACACAAACAGACAATTGCAATACTATACAAAAGGGCTGACTGGAACATAAAACATAAAGTAGGGGGTCAGAGGGAAATAATGAATCTCAAAGAATTGATAGAAGATAAAGATACAGAGAAGTACAGGGTGTTAGTGCAATTGCAAAGGTATGCAGGATTGAAAGTATATACTTTGCTCATGGTATTAGATATTGTCCTACATAAGAAAAGATTAAGGGATTCCATAGAACATGGTAAATAAGACTGCATTTCCACAATCTCACCCTGAGATCTTTATGAACAATAAAATCTGAGCACCACTGCATTAAAACAAATAGCACATATGCTCCTAGAAATGCTTACTCTACATTTTTATGAAGGACAAGATTTAACCAATGAAAATACGCACCTACCACCCATATCTGTACATATATTAGGTTATCCTCCATAGCTAAAAAATAATTTTAACCCCCAAAATCCACAAATTCAAGCTAACTGGAGGGTGAACTTTAAAACTATAGAGATTAACAGTGGAAGGAAGCTTGGAGATCATTAGTCCAGTCACCCCATTTTACAAAGTTGAAATTATAAATGGTAACATAAGGGTAAGCTTTTGGGGTCTATGGCAGTGACAGATAGAACAAAGCTGTCATAGTGAAGATAAGGAGATAAGAGAACAGAGATGCTGTTAGCAGGTAGAATTGATCATAATTAAAAGCTATTGCTTCTGGCAGGTGAAAGAGAAAGAGAAGTCTGGATGACTCTTGGGATTTGTGATGCTTTTCAGTATGACAGGAGACACAGGAAGGGGAACGCAGGGAAAATGATGATTCCAATATGGGGCATGTTGAATATGGACGGAGTATGATACATTTTAAGAGAAAATTTTCCTAGACACTATAATTTATGACTCTGGAGGCAAAATTAGGAGGCAAAATTAAAATGTCTAGGAATAAAAAAGATGAAGGTATTAATTTAAGAGTTTTTAACATTTAGCCCTGGCTGGTGTGGCTCAGTGGTTGAGTGCCAACCTGAAAATCAAGGGGTTGCTGATTCAATTCCCAGTCTAGGGCACATTCTTGGGTTGCAGGCCAGGTCCCCAGTCAGGGGTGCACAAGAGGCAACCACACATTGATGTTTCTCTCCCTCTGTTTCTCCCTCCTTCCCCCTCTCTAAAAAATAAATAAATAAAATCTTTTTAAAAAAAAGAGTTAAGATTCCAACAACTCAATTTAAAAAATAAAAATAAAAGTTTTTAACATTATGGACACCATTTCTTGAGCAATATGTGTCTTCTAGAGCACTAGGTCTGCCAAATAGATAAAAAGATTATGTGGTAAAATAAATTTAAATAGTTGGTTAAATAAAGTCCTATACTAAAAGGCCACCTTGCCCATCTCCCATAATGCAAAGTTTTCTTACTCTTCTCTCTTTTTTCTTGTGTCCACAGTAGTTATTACCTTGTTATATAAAATATTATTTACAAATGTATTATTTTTCTTGAAAAATTATCTCTCTACCTCACTATAACACAAGTTCCGTAGTGCCAGGCACTTGACATGCAATGGACTCCCACAAAATCCATGCCTGGCATATTGCAGACTCACAAAATTTTTGAAGAATGAATGAATTCATCCTGTATGGTTATTTCGAATACTGCACAGCTATTTACTCATAAATAGAATGAGGTAAATCAATGAGTGTTCACTTGAAAGACTGCCCAATGTATAAAGTTTTGTGAAAAAAAGAACTCAATAAAAAATATGTAGGCTTCTAGTCAAGATGGCAGAGTAGGTAAATGCTTTGCTCACCTTCTCCCATGACCACATCAAAATTACAATAAAATTACAGAACAATTAACCTGGAGAACCGTCTGAAGACTAGCTGAACAGAATTCCTCTATTACTAAGGATATAAAGAATAAGCCACGTCAAGACTAATATTTTTTTATCTTCCTGTTTTAACTCCATCTTGGTCTTTAAGTATCAATAAAGGCATCATCTGTGCTGGTTGGGTAGCTCAGTAGGTTAGGGCATCATCCCAAGATACCAAGGTTGCAGGTTCGATCTCTAGTCAGTGCACATACAGGAAACAATTAATGAATGCATAAATATGTAAGTGGAACAGCAAATTGATGTTTCTGTCTGTCTGTCTGTCTGTCAGTCTCTCTCTCTCCCCCCCATCTCTACCCCCTCCTTTCTTCTCTTGCTGTAAAATCAAAAATAAACTT
Organism: Trachops cirrhosus; assembly: GCA_028533065.1. Classification (NCBI taxonomy): domain Eukaryota; kingdom Metazoa; phylum Chordata; class Mammalia; order Chiroptera; family Phyllostomidae; genus Trachops; species Trachops cirrhosus. The sequence goes on along the minus strand of CM052549.1, from coordinate 35,598,742 downwards.
AAAAATTAAAAAAAATAAAAATAAAGGCATCAACAACCAAAAATATATATTTATAGTTAGGTCACATGCTCAGTTCAAAATAAATACATTACTTTAAAAAACATAATTATCCCATAACCTTTTCTTACAAATTTCAATTTTTCTACATTTTTACTATTTGTATAACCATTATAAAAATCCAAAAGCAAAACAACAACAAAAAAAGACATGTCAAAATAGATAGCAAATCACTAACATGAAGCACATGTGGAAAAGGAAGATATTCATTTTTCTGCAGAAACTTTATTACTTTATGGCCTGTTATAAGGAATACTATTTTTGTAATTCAAATTATTAGAATAGAGTTTTAAAAGTAAAATGAATGGCCATCAAGGAGAGAAAGAAAACAGTGACCCAGATGATATATTCAAGCTCTAATATTCTTTCTGTATTGCTGAGTCTGCTGGTAGCAACTGACTTTAAAAATGGTGATTCTTCACCCAAGGCCACAGGGAGGCTGCAGAAAGACCCAAGAGTTCTGAAAGGAAGTAAAAGAGAAAAAAAAGAACTAAAAGAGAAAACATTTGGAACCAGAGCAGCCAGTAGTGAACAGAAGATACCCTGATGCTAAAAAATACTATATTATGTTTCTTACTGATAATTAGCAGGACATGAGAATATTGCTCCTCGGGCCAGGCCAGGCATCAGTAGTATATCTCTTGAGATGAGAACCCAAACACCTTAGTAGAATCCGCTTAGTAGAATGTGCAAAAAACCCCAGCTATTTCGTCTAACATGAGGAGACAGAGCTCTGGAAGCAACAAATATAGTCTTGTTTTCCTTGTATAGAGAGAAAGAATTATGTCCTACACAGCAGGATACCACTGTGCATGCGTATGCAAATGTAAAGTTACATGATTGAAAAAGCAGTGGCAATGGCAATATATAAGGAAGAAAAGCCTTATATAAAAGTAATCAACATAAAATTATTAATGAGATACTTTACACTTTTGCATGTTAAGTTTTTGAAATCAAATGTGTTTTTTGCACTTAATCTTTATTTGAACTAGCCACAGTGCTCATTAGCCACATTTGTCCAGTGGCTATCTTATCATACAATGCATGTCTAAAGAAACAGCAGCATGCAGACAAACTTGGTCGGAATATAAATTAATACCACTGCTGTGGAGAACCAATTTAAAATACACATAACCACTCCTGAGAATGTAAGAAAGGAGGCAACACAAAAATGTTGGTAGAAGGAAAGATTAACAACCACCACTAACACCAATGGAACACATTGATGTTCATCGTTTTCAGGGAATAAAGTTTTGTATGCACTGGCAGGAATAAAATAGTATTTCTTGCAGCTGTAGCAGGTATATTTTATGCCCTCACACTCATTATATAAAAAGGCTGGAGCTGCCATGGCCTCAGCTGGCTCGAGTGTTGTCCCAGTACTCCAAGATTGTGGGTTCAATCTCTGGTTAGGGTACATACAAGAAGCAACCAATGAATGTGTGAATAACATATCTCTCTCCTTCTCTCTTTCACTCTCTCTTGCTCTCTCATGACAATTTTTTTTTTAATAAAAGAAGGCAGGGATATCATTTCATCATTCAGCCATATGCTTTCACCTATCAATGCTGACCAATCAGTGGACTGAACTGGAAGAAAACTGGTGCAATGATGTTGGTTTCTATGCTTCTGAACCTCTTACTCTGCCTGTGCTTACAAATTCAAGTGTGTAAACAGCCACCATTATTCTGTGGGCTCCAGATGCTACTTAGTTTTGATGCACATATTATGGAATTTAACTTTATTAAAGCCTTACTAATTACCAACTGACACAAATTATAGGTAGGAGAGCACAGAACAAGTATCAATTTTGCTTAGTTCCCTGGTTACTAGAACACAGTACAGGAGAGTGCACCGGCTCAGTCTCTGAATCATGTCTGTGGGTTGACAACTACACCTCTCTCTCTATATTCATTCTCCTCATCTCTAAAATAGCTGTAAGATCTACCCCATAGGTTGTTGTGAGTAAAATGTGTGGTACAGTGCCTTGCACATATGCTTAATGAAATATCAGTCCTAATGAAGTTTTTAAAAAATAGCCACATTATTGAGGATTCCAAGAAGGCGGCGTGGTAGGACGCAGCAGATTCTACTCTCCCACAACCAGGAAAAAAAATCCTAGCCATTCTAGGTAGGAACAGAGCAAAGAGCCAACATTATCACGACATAAATGAAAATAGGAGATCGCAAATTGTAGCGGACATTGAAAAACCCAACGGTAAGGAGACTACGTGGATCAGCGCAGGGACCAGGGAGGTTGCAGCTCCAGGCCCAGCACACCGGGGTCATCTGCGGGGCTCCCAGGAGAGAGCTAAGTCATCCGCTCCCTCCCTGGCTAAACAAGGACTGAGCAGCACCGAGGGAGGCCAGTTTACCGGAGGGCACAGAGAGAGGAGTGAGAGAGGAGTGAGGACGAAGAGGCAACCACACAGGGTCTGTAAGCACCCACGCAAAGCCCTGGTGAAAGTGTGCACCCCACCCGGTGCATCCAAAGGCACCTGCCTCTACACCCGCACCCCCAACGCAGAGAGAGCATGGTTTGGTGAAAGTCTTGGAAACCACAGCGTTGAAAAAGGAAAAGGCACAGGCGCTCCCCGGGACCTATGAGACCCAGGCTGTGAATTTGGGGGAAGTGGGCACCCCTCAGGATCCAGAGAGTACGAGAGTACGCACCCCTGAACCTGGAAAAGGTGCGGGCGCTCCATGGGACATCAGAACACACGCGGTGAACTCCCAAGGACACGCATAGTTGCACCTAGTCCCCACACACAGGTCCCTTCCGGGAGGCACCAGACGGGCTTGGGGGAGAATGCACTCCTACACTATGAACAGTACACCAGAGGCTGACTGAGTCTTGAACGGGAACAGAAAAAAACTCTCTCCAGTCGCCCCTCAGTGTGCTGAAGCCGGCTAGAAAAACCGGTTTGACCAGTCTGAAACCAACAATAGGTGTTTTTTGTTTTGTTTTGTTTGTTTTTTGTGTGTTTGTTTGTTTTTGTTTTCTTTTATTTTAAAGTAACCGTTCATGTTTTAATTTGTATTATTTTTTGATCTATCAATCCTTTATGCTTCTCTTTCTATCACCCTGGTCTTGACCCTGCTCCCTTGCTTTCCAAATTTATCTCTTCTTCTTCCTTCCATCGTCTGCCTGGTTCCTTCCTTTTTTTTTTTGGACCTGCAAGTAATTGCATAATTGTATTATCATTATTTCATTATTTGTACACCTTTTTATTTTTATAG
>CM052549.1:35517583-35594945 GCA_028533065.1 Trachops cirrhosus | reverse complement strand
ACACATGGACAAAACTAGGGGTGTTGGAAAGGGAAGGGAGGAGGGGAGGAATGGGTGGGCGGGTTGGAATGGGAATAAAGGATAGAAACTGTACTGAATAAACTAAAATAAAAAAAATTTAAAGAAAATAAATTTAAAAAAAAATAGCCACATTATTGATATCAGTTTACCTTATCCCTCTATGTCTACACAATATTTTGTCTGGATTATAATTAGAATTACCTGTTTACATTTTGTATCTAAATAAAATTTCTGGTAATCAAAGAAATACAAATCAAAGGAACAATACTATAACACTTTTAGAGTTCTAAACTAACAAATACCATTTTAACTGATATTATTCAAGTTTGGAGAGGCTACAGTATCAGAGCAATCACATACGCTAGTAGTGACAGTGTCAACTGCTATCACATCTCCAGAGAGAATTTGATGCTTCAGGGTCCTTATTGCCTAATTTGGTAACCCTAGTACTAAACAGTGTTCTTGGGAAGCAATTAAAAATACATTTATAGCCAAACATGTTCATTTTATTAAAAATAAAAAAATGAAATGACCTAAAATCCTTGATATGTAGACAATGTGTATGAAAAAACACATATCCATAATACTGAATAATACTTAGTCATTTTATATAATATTTAAGAATCACTTAGTGATATCTAATCATATGTTAATATTGGGATACAGAATGATTATATAGAGTAGAATATTAACTATGTAAAATGCATTAAAAACTAATAAAATTACTGTTTTGTTTAAATTTGTTTAAAAAACTGTTTCTATCTTAAATCCACATTTAGATTTTTCAACTAAATATCACTTAATAAAAATGTAACATCAGATTTCTCCTAAAAATTTTGTTTCTACAGACAAATCTACTAATTTTTTATGTTGGTCAAAAAGTGCTATCAAGTGTCCCTTTTGCCATACATGACAGAAATTTTTACTCAAAATGCAGATCTCCATTACATGCAATTCTTTTGAAACTAATCAGAATTCTTTTTTCCATATTGATTTTGATCATTCTTTCAGTCTCTAATTTTTCACATATTTATTGTATGTGCTTAAATGCTTTTTTAGGAATAGATATATGATTTCAAATTCTTAAATAATAATCTTTAAAATAAAGGCATATATCATGTGTTGGCCAACTAAGAAATGCAGAACTCCTCACCCCACCCCGTAGACTAGGCAGGCTGCAGCAACAGATAGAAAAGAACCCAGCTTTTCTATCAAACCACCAAAACTCCAAAAAGGAAGCTGAGAGTGCCCTGCTCTTTACCACCCAAGCCACGCAGGAGCCTTCCGACACCCCATAACCACCGTGCCTTGCACCAAATGGAAAGCAGATGACAACTGGCCAACAATGACAACAAAAATAAGAAATTGTCCAATCAACTTAAAAAAAAAGCCATCCATGTGCAATGTATGTTAATTTGTGAATTACTATGTTCAATTATTGCTATGCTACATATTTCGCCTACTGACGGCCATGAACCTGGAGAAGGAAATGTCCACGTGCTCTACCTGGAGTAAGCTGGCAAAGTTTTAGCCACAGGCAAATAGAGTAACAGAGGCTTCAAAGGCACGTCTGCTGGTGGTGGTGCTCACACCATCAAGGCACCACTGCCAAAGCTGGAATTACTAAAGGGATTCCACCTGCTGCTGCTAGGACTAGTGAGAGTTGCATGGAGTGTGACCCTGCAGCAACCTCCAGCCACTGCCCTGACAATCTCAACTTCTAATGCCAGTAACTGCCACTGGTAGAAACTAATAGGAAGACAATCTGCAACCAAACTTGAGAAATCTTTCTGAGCTTCCAGAGGGTGGGCATGGGCCTGAGAAAGAACAAATAAATATCTAATGCAATAATGAAAAAAAAAGAAATGCAGAGTGTCCCCCCTAGGCCCTCTACCTGACAGGGAACACAGAAGCCTTCCTGGCTGGAGAGTAGTGACCTGAAGGGATCTTTACTCTATCTACACTGTGTCTTAATTGGTTCAAAAGGTCCATTTGTTGCCTAGTGACAAGTTTTAGTAGAAGCAAGGTGACATACATATGCTGGCTATTTCTCCATCATTTAGGTCATGCCTATTTATCTTACTAACAGAGCAGAGGTATGATTCTAGGACCCCATGAAACCCGAGAAAACATAATTTAAGTCTTGTTTGTGTAGTAAAAAGATACTTTTAAACAGGATAGTAGCCCAATAAAATAAATACCCACTATGAGTACTTTGACTCATTTTTGCATTCTGACTAAACCATAATAATTAAAATTCACTAGGTAAATTGCTTGCCAATTTAGGCTGTTTTTCTTACCATGCTTCCAAATTCTATAATCTACCTTTTTCAGAAAGCCTTACAGCTGCTTTTAAAACCCCTTCCAAGGTAAGATATTCCCTGAATTGGCAGAAATTAAAACCTAAAATAACCATTCCTTCCTAGCAGAGGTTAATGAATTATAGTATCATTTATACAAACTGGGCAACAAACAGGTAAACCATAAGGCTTAAGCTGCAGCCTGGCTACACCCCAGGGCCCTGCAGGCATCCTTGGCTCTCCACAGGTGTTGTGGGGGCTGCTGAGTGTGAAATACAGGAAACAACCCCAGAGACAGGTGTGTTTGATTAACGGGTGGAGGAAGGAGAAATACTATGGATAGCTCCTTAACCCGTGACAAACTAGGACCAGCTCTCTGGCCACCAGAGGAGCAGAACAGCTATAACGGAGGGCGGAGTGGCACCAAGCAAAAAGAAGTCATGCCTCACAGTGATTAGCACAGTAGAAGCAGAGGCTTATAGTAGAGTTACATGTATTTTATTAGAAAAATAAATGGAAATAGTTTAATCCTTTCTTAAGGAATACCATATCTTTATATTGCAGGCATAAAATTTGAAACTATAATGTGCTTTCTAAAACTACAGTGAAAATACTGGATCACAAGAAAAATATCACATACAGAATGAAGAAAAGCTTACAAACCACAAATACCAAAGAGATCTAGAAAGAGTAATTTTTAAATTCACTGTCTACCACATGTCTATGATACTTTAAAAAATATTGCTTTGGCTGTGTTTGTTGATTGCTTCTTTCTTAAAAATAAATTCGATATTGAATAGAAAGGTGAAAAAAAGAATGAAGAAACCATAAAAACAAAACAAGGATCAAGGTAGAGATATACTTTCCTAATCACTCAAAATAAAGAGAGATTAGTAGTATGAATACTGGGATAGCACAAGTTAAGCCTATATAGCACATTTACAATTTCCTGGAGATATATGTATCTGTATGCACACACACATATGCAAATAAAATGTGCCTTTCTCTTCAACTAACCCCTGTATCCAGTCCTCTAAAGTCATTTAGGTAATAATAATAAAAACTATTTGAACATGGATTAACTGAACTCATCTTTATTACTCACTCCCTTGACACCCAGTCAGCCAATGAACTGTAGCTAGAGACCAGAGGGCATTAAGACCTTATACTAACTGAAAACTTCTTGCAGATTAGCATACTCAAATTTAGCCAGGAACACTAATCCACTGCTTTTGTTACATCAAAATTTTTTCTCCTCTGAAACATGATCTTCTAAATTCAAAGAAATTACCACACAAGTCTGAACAATGACAGACTGTCTAAATTTCATTGATCATATTTAGAATCATACTTCACCTAAACCATTTAAAAACTTGAAACCATTTACATTTTCAAACTATTAAAATTCCATCCATGCCCTAGATAATTCTCTACTTTATTCAAGAAATCTCCTTTCTAAATTACCACCCCTAAAATATAATTGACAAACACACAAAAAAATCAATGATTTTTGTGAAAGGTTTATTGTGTCTCTACTCAAGGCTCTCATTTCATACCTCCAAACACTGACAAAGTCGGTCCCAATGTATGCATATAAATACACACACACACACACACACACACACACGTTATAGTTATCCCTCTGCAATATAGACGTATGGTTTTAGTGTACCCAAAATGCACTTTAAACACAGACATTATTGTTTTGTTTTTAGTGGTATAGTTTGTTTTGCAACTATTTAAATTAACTTCATGGTGTTGATACCATATGGCTACTCATTAAATAGTACAATTTTCTAAATCTATGAAATACAGTTGTACAGTAATTCCTCACTTAACAATATCCCTAGGTTCTTAGAAACTGCAACCTTAAGCAAACAACATATAACAAAATAAATTTTACTCTAGGTTAATTTATAACCACAAGTTAAGTACCTACAGCATATTTCTGGTCACAAAAATATCACCAGACTTCTAAATAAAGACCCAAAACACTTAATATTAATACTCTAATATTAAACACTGAAATAAATGTGAGTTATACATACATTTAAGAAAGATTAATAAAAAGTTAAGACCATGATTTTCCAACCAGCTTATTCAGTTCAGGGTATTAATGGCCAGAGCCCATCCCAGCTCAGAAGGCAAGGTAGGACCCACTCTGGACAGGACACGCTTCCATCCAAGAGTGAACTAACACACACCCACACTCACTCACACTGAGACAACACTGACACACCAGTTTTCCCAACGTGCACACCTTTGAGATCTGGGAGAAAACTGAAGGCTCCAGAGAAAACCCCAGCAGACATGAGAAGAATGTGCAAACTCCACATAGACAATGGCTCTGGCTAAGAATCCATTTTTTTTTCTCTCATCAACATTATAACAAAAGGACATTGAAGGAAAAATTATTCGAGAAACTGCTTACTGGGAAAACCAAATTTCCCTCTTCATTAATACACAACCAAAAGCAACTCCTCTAAAAATATCACTGTAAGTAATAACTATAGTTGTTACCACTCACAACATACTGAAACCAAATTTTACTTACTTTTAAAATGAATCTTAGTTAACATTATTCATCACAGTTAAAGAGAATAAAAACCTGCTTAAGTCTGTATAGATAATATTTTCATACAGTGTTAGTAATATCAAAACAACTTAGTATATTTCAAAGGTGAAAAATAAAAATAGTATATGGTTTATTCTTTAAAAAATAACTTGAAAATGACAGCAAGAATCCCTAAGTTTCTTTTGTATAGTTGCTAAAAACCTGTTCAATTTTTCATTCCAAAGGATTAAAAAGTCAAGGAAAGTAAAATAATACTTACATATTTTTGATTTGTGTAAGAACAATGAACAATTACTTAAAATATAATCCCAAAATGTATATTAAAACATTGTTGTAACTTATCTAAGTCAGCAGCTATCACTTAACCCATCAGTCTCCCAAGATCCAAAATTCTAGCAGCTCTAACACACTACTGAGGCTCGCAGACTCATTGTTTTATAACCATATTAGGTGGAGAGTGGCCATCTGTTTTTTGGTCATTTACTTTATGAAACAATTATTCTTGTTCCATTAAAAAAAAGTTCCTTGACACTAGTCAGCTAAATCCATATCTATTTATCCTTACAACAGTTCTTAATAAAGTACACTATTATATTTATGCCAGATAATAGCTCAAACACAGCTATAAAAAGTCTAGACATAATATACTTGAACTGACATTTTCTAGGAGACAATATTACTACCTTCACAAAGTTCTTAACAATTTTTGTGAAAGAACAGATCTCATGTTTTTTATGGGTCTGCAACCAATCAAATATCTTTTCTACATATTAAAGAAAATGAAAGGATTAGACAGATTGGAAATAGTAAATTACTTCTCTTATTTGATGTGTATTAGTGAAAACCAGATAATACTCCAAAGCTATAGATAGTTAATTCATAAAGAATTGAGATAATTGTTATCAGCTTATTTCATCTTCTTACTTCTGGTGCATTAACCCAGAAAAGTATAAATTACACGAACTTTTAGTAGGTAAGTAAACCTATAAAAACTAATTGAAACTTCTTCGAAGATATTAATATCGATTCACTTTCTTTACTGGAAATGTATTTTCTGCTCAGAAATTTGGCTAACAAATATTTAATAATATACACAATAAACTCACATTCATATGTTAATACAAATATTGCTTACCTCAGTCAGGTGCGGAGTAGGGTTAAATCCACAGAGGTTACACACTTGATTCTTGCATTCAGTGCAAGTGTTGAAGTTAGGAGGATCCTTGGAACCTATGTTGAGTTCGGTTTTGCAGAGAGGACAGGCTGATTCTGATTTGGGGGTTTTCTCCAGTTTGGGAGGCAGGGCAGCCTTTTGAAGTTCAGCTGTTGAAGGTTTACTATCCTTAACTGGCAGGGGCTTCTTTTCTGTTTCTGTTCTTTTTACTGATGGGACTTGTTCAGCTTTGGGCTCTAACTTTTCAGCTCCTGGAGTTTTTGTTTCTTTTTTCACAGGTACAGCCTTTGCAGGTGCTGGCGGTGCCTGGCTGGTAGATTTGGGTGGCCCCTGAGAAGGAGGTGGCTGAGAAGGAGAAGAGACTTGTTTTGCTGGGCCCCCTGGCCCACTTTGGGAATGAGATCCAGGTTGGCCTGCTGTGGAGATTAGAGTTGATGCCTGGCTAAAGATTGATGCTCCAAACCCAAAGAGTTTCCCAGTCACAGTTTCCTGAGGAGTGGTGGGCTGTGATTTAGGAGCATCAGTAATACCTCCTAGATTCAGACTAAAACGTCTTGACTGCTCCTGAGGCTTTGGTGGCTGTTGAGATGGGGGGGCAGTTTGGCCAGTTGTAGGTCGTGGGCCTGGAGGTGTCGGTGACCCTTTTGGCATGGGCTTGGCATCTGGCTTGGGACCGATTTTGGTTTGTGCTTTCTTGGGTTCTTCCTTCTTTTGAACTGGATCAACTTGTTTCTGACCTTTGCTCTCCATACTAGGTCCAGGATGTGAAATAATTTTCGAATCTGATGCAGGCCGAGGTATGACTTTAGAATCAAATGGGGTGACTTTTTCTCCTGTCGGTGGAAAACTCTGTGAAGGTTTGGCGGAGTCTGGTTTTAGAGGAGCAGTGGTTTTCTCTTGATCCTGCAACTGTACTTTGGAGCTTGGAATATCAGGTCTTGTTGCTGCTGACGAAGAAGACACAATGTCTGTGACTGACTTTGCCGTCTTGGGCAGCTTTGGTTTATCATCAACCATGGGGACCTTGACCTGCTCAGATGGGACAGAAGGCTCTTTGGGAGGCGCTGGCTTGGATGAGGACTCTGCCACAGAAGGCTGCTTGGCCGGGGTTGGGGGAGAACCATGAAGGGTTGGTTGCTTTACTAGTGGTGGGGGCTTTTTAGACTCAGGTGCCTTTGAGATATCCTGCTTTGGTGCAGCATCCTTCTTTGGAGAAATCTGCTGTGACTGTGGGGATGGTTTGCTCACCACTGATGCAGGGGTAACTGGGGCTATCTTCGGTTTTGGCTGGGGTGATGATGGAATTGGAGCCAGGTCACCTCCTAGAGCTCTTTGCATCTGACAGTTTAAACAGAGCCACTCTTTCACCTAGAAATGAAGTAAAACAATGGTCACTGAGATAAAAATAATGTAAAAACATTTTCAAAATGCATGGCACCATGTGAAACTATGTCTCTCATGAAAAACATAAAATATAGATCAAATTATTTAAATTAAATTTTATTCAAATCATAATTACATTAAAATATAATTAATGAACCTCAGAGACCTAACCACTCTATAGTTTAAGAAAAAGAAAAAGAAAAAATTCAACGCAGAGCTGTATTTTCCTTTAAAATTACAAAGAATTTGCTATTCTTTGCCTTTGATTTACTCAAAATTTGATTATTCCAAGAAACAGAAAACCATGTACCACAAAAAAAACAAACTATAACATATATTAGATTCCATAAATCAGTTATATTACATACTTTCTCTACTAATGGCTCATAACAGTTTTTCATTATATAACCCAGAGGAGGTTGTCAAATTATTAACACATTGCTAATTTCTTAAATTAGCAGAGCATTACTTCCCCCTCCAAGGAGACATAATCAAATGTGTGAAAAACAAAAAATGTTAACCATGCTGGGTTAAACAGAGAACATCCTGTTTAAAAATAATAATAATAAAGGCATCCCCTCAAAGTAGCATAAATAACATGATCTAATTAACAGAGAAAATACTGTTTCTTTATAAGTTTTATGAATATATTGGAAAGAGCAATATAGTTACTTGAAAGATGAGATACATATGTAAGTGACATACACATCCCACATACACAAACATATATATATACATATCCAGGTATAAGTGTATCTGCTCTTTTCATATCACATCCAATGTGAAAAAAAGATGTTGCTGAAATGAGTATTGTATTTCAGGAGATAATTTAAAAGCACCTATGTTTAACATTTACGTGTTAAAATTCAAAATAATATATGCTTGTAATACACAATTTTAGGTAGTACCAAAGTAATTTAGAATGGCAAATTCCACATGATACAATCTTCTCCACCAAAAGTAATCAATGTTGCCAGTTTAGTACTGTGTTTCTTTGTGCATAATTCTAGATGGTGAAAAAGTAAATGCATGAAGCATAGGTACCAGAAAAGCTTCCACAGTACAAAATTGTGAAATGTTATTAGGATGGCAAACAGCATACTCTTTATTTGCAAACAATTTACTTTTGAAAGAAATTGAACTCAACATTCCTAAACTTTTAAACATTTCTTTGTCATTTTAGAGTTTACATTGTTAAGCTTTTTAATGGAAAAAAAAGACCTACACTGAATCTTTTCCTTAATCATTAAAATGTCTTTAAAATCAAAAGAAAAACACTGATTGAAATTATTTAAACTCATACACCAGTATAACAAGGCTTATTTTGCAATCTCATGGAAAGCAAACTTTTGTTTGGAGAAGGTTAAAAGAGATTTTCAACTCCAACTGACAAGTTATATTTCTAATTAAAAATCTGAATCAAAAAGCAGAGTTAAAATATTTGATAAATATGGATGAGAGATACTTGAGTGTTCATTACATTTGTTCTCAATATGGGTGTTGAATACCAACGTATATGTTATATTTTAATCTTTACCTTTCTGCAGGTTTGAAGCATTTCACAAAATAAATAAAATATATACATAAAAAATTGAATCCCAAAGCATAATCAAGCAATTGCTACTTTGCAAGTACCATGACAAAAGTGAGCTAAAATATAAGTCACTCATTTTATCTCCTCAGTGGAAGGAAATTCCTCTCTATGCATCTAGCCACTCAACCATCTCCCATCTCCCCTACTGCCGGTGTCAATTCCACTGTTCAATTATTTATTTTTCTCATGTGTTTTCTTCCACAGCTTTCAACGATACATCACCTCATAATCATGCAACCATGAGAAAAAGAAAATACAATTAAAAGCATAATTCTTTACCTATACTCTGTCATTGATATGTTTCCTATAAAATATTACATGAGATCAGTGGCTACACTAACCACTTTAAATCACAAACTACTAGGGTCAGTCACTTTGATTATAGTTAAATCACGCTTACTTCTTTGGCAAGAGTCGTAGCCAAATGCAAAATTTATTCATTTCTTTATTCAAATATTGACTGAGCAACTTCTACTTAACACAAATATCACCAAATAAAAAAACAAAAATTTCTGTCCTCATGGATAATACATTATGAAGAGTCAGATAATAAACAAGGTAATCCACAGTGTAATTTCAAGGTTATTATAAATATATAATGAGTATCTGATGATGATATTGTCATGATTCCTTCTATCCTTTCTTCCTGAGTTTCCATCTTCCTCCTCCTCACCAACAAAAAAAAAAATCTCTGGATGCACTTGGTTTTAGCACTAAAATTTCAGGAGGTGGGTGTGGGTGCAGTGGAAGAAAGTGGTGGTGGGAAAATGAAGACACTGTACTTGAACAATAAAAAAAATTTAAGTCTCTTAATGTAATGTGGATACTGGAGCTTCATGTGTAGCCAGCCAGTAGGCTCTCATTCCCTCTTTGAAGCACTGTAAAATTAGAACACTACCATGGCATGTCTAATGTATGCTTGACCTCAACACTGGGAAACACATTCCACACTGTCCATATCACAAAATCAATGTTTCCTCATATACGTATGTATGTGACTATATCTCCACATAAGGAAGTTAGGAAAGAGGGGGGGCAATCACAAGTGGTTGCCCTTCATAGGGAGAGAATTCTGCTTTGTCTCAATACACCCTTGGGTTGTTTGTTTGTTTTTTTTTTACAATAGACTCCATTGTGTAATTTTTTGTCATTTTAATGACCACATTTCCTTCATTTTGAAAAACAATACATAAAAGACATTTGATCCCTCAACATTCCCCCTCACTGCTAGAATGCAGGTTACAATCATTGCCTACAGTTATCACAATATGAAAAGCTTTTTATCCTCTTAGGATTTTTTTAGAAAGAACATCCTTTTTATTTAATTCTACTGCCCAAATTTGTTGAAAATAGAAATTATTTTTTATCTCAGCATTTAACAATCTAGTACTGAAAACAGGAGAACTTTCAAATTTCCTGATTCAACCAGAAAATAACAAAAACAAAATAAACTTCCTACACGTTGAGAAAGTGAAAAAGGCCACAACCTGCCCCAGCACTAACATCATGAACCACCTTCTACTTCTGTCAATGCACTTAGGGAGCATACAAAGTATGAACAGTGCCTTTGCTCTCTCAGTCAGCTGAGTTGGAACTTCTGTCATATTGTTACTGCATTCTCAATTATTACGCAAATGTGCCTGCACTGCTTGAGAAAGGTAATTTCCCATCCATTTTTTCACATTTCCAAAGCCACTGTCCTTCATTTGGTCCTTGTCATTTCTCAAATACTTTATACCTCCACCTAATATGAACCTCCACCTAATAGCAACCACAGAGGGGATTACCTTGAACTACTTCCCCTCAAACCTCAATGCTTCCTTCTCCAATAACTGTGAAAGGAAATACAGTTAATGTTTTGCAAGAAATTACACACACACACACAATTTTGTTAGTGTTCTTATGCAAGAACTTACTGAATTCTATTTCCAGATCTCTATCCCCCCAAACACTGTCAGCAACAAATGGTAAGGACTTCCTGGTGTTAGTCTTTCCCTTGCTCCCCAGGGTCTAACTGACCCTTGAAACATGATAGATGTTCACCAATATTTTTTGAGCTGGTTTGAATTAAGTAAATCAGTTGAAAATGTTTGTCCTCTTGAAGCTACAGCATTTTCATGTTTACTCTGATAATCCCCACTGTTTACCTACCCTGAACGACAGGCTCTGCCTTCATTTTCTGGTTACATGTCATTCTCCCCAGAACCCTGGTCTACACCTCTGCCCAGGGTCCCCATTTTGATTCAAACTGAAAGTGCCCCCTTAATTCCACACCTGCAAACCATACAGATTTTTCCTGCCTGGAGAAAATGACTGCCTTGTTTCTCTTCCAAAAGTATATGTTTATCTCTAACTGTGAGCAGAGATGACCCTGAATTTACTACCAGATTGCCTTGGATACTTGCTGCCGACTCCATCTGGTACCCTTGTCTATAATACAATTGGTTCACCTAGTTCTGCATCATTGTGTCTTCATTTCTCTGATGCCATGAATGAGGATTTTAGAAAATTTTAGTCCTTATCACTTCTTCCCCTTGCCACAGTTCAGAGGAGCTTCCACCCATATTTAACGAACAACTTCTCAGGTCACCCATCACAAGTAGCACCCACTCCCTGACATTACACTCTATTAGATCTAACTATATTGCACTCTAATCATTCATATGCCTTTCAGACATGAAGGGAGAAATATAAGAAATACCACCAGGGAAGCCCACAACTGTATCAATGTGTTCTGGAAGAACTCTTACCTTAAATATACAAGTATTAAAGTGAAAAACTAACTGTATTAGATAAATATGCCTCAACTACTACTAAATTTTAGATTTTATATAATAAGTATAATAAGATAGTCATCTAATGTTTTCCCCACCTACAACCTTACAGAATTCAAGGTCTGGAGACACAATTGTTTAATGAGCTAATTCAATTAGCTCTATGGAAAGGATCAAGACAAAGGCATAAGGTGTTCATTCAGTCTTCTGACTTAACATGCTGCATAAATGAAGTTAAGAGAATGGTCGGCCAGGATTTCTGCTAATTCTGAGGTCTCTGTACTCTAATGTAGACCTGCATATAATTATTATAACCTATCTCCCTAAACCAGGGGGTTTAATCAATCCCCTGGGTTCCCTCTTGTCATGTATCAGAGACATAAAATACAGTAACACAATTCTCTTGACTAAGATCTCTGCTGGATAATCATAAATGTCTTATTTAGGTGTTTCAAGAGGTACCACTTAAAAGTTTAACTGAACTTCACATATGGAATTTTAATAAATGGTACCACTTTCAAAAATATCAAAACTATTAATTACTAAAACTTGTTCTGATTTTTATGAGTGTGTCTTTCATAATCATTCAAGAGAGTTAACTCAATACATCTAAGCAATGAGGTGAATTAGCAAACGTTGGGGTTCCAGAAGTAAAGCACACTCCTGCTCAGGCCTATTATTAATCTACTTAGCTTCAAAACTGATGGAAGCCTCTCGAAAACAGAAAATGTCCAGAAGGCTCAATGACTAACATTCATCTTTCAATATGCCCCAAAATGGAAATTTTAAACACAAAATTTATACAAAACTCAATGAAATCTCTGCTCAACAGCAGCATAATACTTGGACTAATGGATTATCAAAAGAACAAGCACATGGGCTTTTTATTTGCTGGTGTTCATACCATTCACATTAAACATCAAATCACTTTTCTTCAATCATGCTTTCATCTTGTCCTTTACAATAAAAGCTGTTGGGTTCCTTCTCTTGATGCATTGCAATTAAACTTCTCTGCAAATCATGACATACATCTAAATGTATCATTTGCTCCCTTAAAGTACTACTCTCATTCTCTTTTTTAAATTTGATTTTTATTGTATTTTTTGCATTACCATTTAGTCCCCATATACCCCCTCCCCCCAGCAATCACCACATCTCATTCTCTTTACATGAGTTATAATTCACAGTCCAATTTGTTCTCTTCCATATATCTAATTGCTACCTATCCTTTATGGTCCACACTGAATTTCCTCCTTTATCACTTAATATTCCATCATCAATTAAGTTTGGCCCTTCTCCTATTAAAACAATAGTTTGAACCACAACATTTAATCTCAATGTTTTACATTTTTTTCCAATTATCTCCTCTCTGCTCCTCACACAGACTCTTAAACAGAGTGACCACTTCTTATGATTACTCTTATCCCTGTATTGGATAGTAAGAAAATTTTAGATATTATTTAATGATAATCATTCTAAACTTTTTTCTATTTCTCATCAAATTATGTCCAAATATTCATTGAACATATTATTTATATTATAGTATATTATCTTGAATGACATAGAAAATATAATCATATAATACATATTAGATAATAAGGTAATATATAATATTATACAGAGGAAACCAAGCTAAAGTTTGATAACAGATTATGCTTTCTGTTATTCAAGGACTGCCCAAACCACACCACCTCCTCCACTAACAGCAGTTTGGTTGCAGATGGCTCACTGTAGGTGACATCTCTAGATATGCACATTAATGCACAATGTATTCTGGTTAAAAATTAGACACAAGCATTCCTCAGAACTGTGATAACACACCCAGCAATTTAATGAAACAATTTTACTTAAAAGAGTCCACCCGGAAGTTATGGGTATTTTCTCTCTGAAACTGTATGGACTACAATTTCTGCTGTATAACTCAGCAACCATGAACAAACCTTGTGAAACATAAACTAAATGGGTCCTTTTTCCTTCACACAGCATAATAATGTTCACCAAATGCTAGCAATACCATTCATAAATCCTCACATCATAGGATCAAATGATAAAATCCCCATATCATAGGATCAGATGATTTAATATGTCTGTCGGGGTAGTCTAAAACAAGAAAACTGACACTTTCGCCAAAACACAATTTACAAAATAATTACAGTACACAAACATCAAAACATATTTGTACTCTATTACAGTTACATAAAGAGAGGAAGATCCTGCCCCCCTCAAAAAAGAGAGGAAAATCACAAATCACTAAACTAAACTTACATACATTATATATTAACACTTCTGAACAGCCTCTCATATGGCAAATTTAAACTTTTGTACCTCAGTTGATTAACACACACATTTTGTAGCCAGTGATACAATATATCTAATTAGGCAGTGTTTGTGCAGTTATTTGAATAACTTATTGAACTGTCCTACTATTTCATTTAAACATGAAAAAATAAATTATATTAGTTAAAACAGTTAAAGGTCTTATAAATTATGTGAACTCATGAAGTATGCTGAAAGCTACATGTCTTTCACCCAATCAGATGCTCACTGGCATGACAATCACTTGCATATTGACTTGGAAAGAAATGAAATACTTTTGAAAAAAACATATGAAATACTAGAAGGATATTAAAGCTTGTATAAAAAGACAAAGATTCATTAGAGATTTTAGTCTCTCTTAACTTTCTGTGAATAGAAGCCCCTTTTAACTTGTAGTTAATCCATATTTTTTACAGTTGTATATATGTACATTTTCAAGAATGTACTTAAGGAAAGTCTGACTTTAAAATTATACTTAATCAGTTTCACATTATTTTCATTTTTTTCAGGGATTCTATCTACATTTTTTATTATCATGTATTTCTTTCTTACCACATTTTTAATACTTACTCTTACTACTAAATACTAAAAAACACAATGATCTACACTTCAGTTGCTAAATTATTGATTCTTCTATCAAGGATGTCCACCCCTTGGCCTGTGGGTTGCATGCAGCCCAGGATGGCAATGAAAGTGGCCCAATGCAAAATCATAAATTTACTTAAAATGTTTTTTCTGTTCATCAGTTTTCATTAGTGTTTGTGTCTTTAATGTTTGAGCCCAGACAACTCTTCTTCTTCCAGTGTGGCCCAGAGACACCAAAAGGTTGGACATCCCTGTATCTAGACACTGAGTTTTACTCTTGAGAGTGAGCCATCATCTCAAATGTTGTCATCGGTTTTTTTCAAAATCTAACGGAGTTGCTGGCAGAGTAGAAGCACACAGCTTTCTTAACTGAGCAATATAAAACTCTGGTTTGAGCAAGAGTGAAGAGTATGGTATAAAAGTAGGCTCTTGGACCTTGCTTATTTTTGTATTTAATTCCAAAAATAAATTCCTCCCAAGAAGGCTAATTTCCTTTTAACTTTAAAAATGTGTAAAATCAACACACTTAGATATACACACACTTTTTATAGTAACCTAGAAATGTAGGAAATGGTCTATTTAAAGACAATGTGATATGTAAAAGGATGCTAAAATTCAGGTCAGCAGCTCTGGTTTCTTGAATGGGATCCACTGCAAGTCACTTAAATTCTTAACTTCAGGTTTGTCATCTACAAATGCAGGTAAACAATGATGGCAATATCCCAATTTGCCTTATAGAATTTTTATAACAATTAATAATAATAAAATAGATATTTATTAGTTTCAATTTCAAAGCACATCCACTTATATAGTCAAATGTGATTTATACTTTATGAATATTCTTATCTCATAAATAAGGATACTAAATACTCAGGAAATAAAAATGACCTGACCAAATCACAAATCAACTAAGTGGCTGAGCTAGGGGTTCATATCCACACTGTCCAAGTCTAAAATCTCATATTCTTTCCACTTTCCAAAGGGCCATCTGATAATTAATTTATAGAGAAACTCTACAGATTTCAAATGCTTCATGGTATGGATTCTGATATTTTAGCCTCTTGACTTATCTTTAAAATGTGGATACCACCTAATTTAAAAAGCCATAAATGACAAAATGCATACAAAGTGCCTATTGTACAGTCTGAAATGAACAGTGTTCAAAATCTCTTCTTTTGTGACTAAAGACTAGTTAGTCGAAAAAAAGGCAAGAAACATGGCTTGCAGTGAGGCTGTTGCTTCCTTATCAAGGGTCCCTAGAACTACTTTTAAATAAATTCATAGTGTTACAAAGCACAAGGATCTCAAGGTCTGGCAAGGTCTGAGCAGTTGTTACTAATGCTATTCTCACTAAATGTTAAAATGAGGCACAGTATTTTTCTGATGCAGCTGTAAACAGGATAAGCTTAAATGGGAACCCAACCTGGTAAGTGTAGCCAACTTCAAAAAACCAGTGACATGTAACTAACCAAACAGTATATATTAACAATGGCTAAGCCTCCCTCGGAGGAGGCAGAGCTTTGGAGGTAAATGCCTATCTACTTTACTTGCTGCAAATAAATAAAACCATCTGTGACAACCACATCTCATTAATACAACAACCCAACCAGTGAACCCTTGGAGTTTGGTAACAGCAGAAATGTCAGAAGGAGTGTACATTTTGAGCAACACAGCTAGGACTCCAACCCAGATCTTTGTTGCTTTATAAATGCAAGTGATAAAAGCATTTCTTTAATGTAACATGTTTGAAATTTTGTAAGTTTGAGCCAATTTTTATCTAACCTGTGCTAATTAAGATATGGAATGGAGGAGAATGTTAGATGTGTGTGTTTTTTCAAGGGATGTAAACAAAGAGAAAGTTAGCCCATCATTGTATTAAGTTTACTGATCCAATAAATGACTTTGTTAAATGTGGGTATCTGCTTTCACAGAAGATCTGTTCTTACTAAGTATACTAAGCAACTGTTCACCATGCCAGTTGCAATAATATGTAGCAACACTTAATAGATATAAAAGCTGACCATGCAGAAATACACCTGAAACATCTAGTTATTTAAAAGCTGAAAATGAAAAAAACTGAAAAAAAGGCTTTGGTTTAATGATTAAACTTACGAGTAAAGCATGAGGAATATAGAGTTATTTTATATAGGGAACATCCAAGTCATGGGGGAAATGTAAATCAGACCT
This sequence comes from Trachops cirrhosus, assembly GCA_028533065.1. Classification (NCBI taxonomy): domain Eukaryota; kingdom Metazoa; phylum Chordata; class Mammalia; order Chiroptera; family Phyllostomidae; genus Trachops; species Trachops cirrhosus. The sequence goes on along the minus strand of CM052549.1, from coordinate 35,578,036 downwards.
AATCAAAAATGAGAGCTAAACAAACATGGTGCTTATAAACATATTTAAGTAATGCCAATTTTTAAAATATTAATCAAGCACTTCTATCTTTTAAATTCATTATCAAATTATTTTAAATGAAGATAAATTAATTTTGTTATAATCAGGGTATTCTTTTACATACTATAATAAATAACAAGGATTAACAGACAATAGCAAAAAAAAAATCCCAATATCCTTTATCTTCTAAATACCTTATGTTTAGAATTAAGGGACTTTCTTCTTATTGGATTTATATAAAAATGGTGATGAAGTACACAGGGCTGCAACAAGCAAAAAATGCATAAAAACTGACCAAACTCACATCACAGGCATAGAGCATTTCAAGTTATCACTGTTATTTAGAACCTAAATTTCTTGCCATTTCACCAAGTATCAACAGAATGCCAAAGCTGAAGATGTAAAAATTAAGAATCTAAATCCTTTATCCATCCCTTCACACTATATTATTGCTTAATCAATCATTTGATGAATGAGAACTTTTTTAAATTACTCATGCTAATTTAAACACAAATTTACATATTAAAAATAGTACAAAAATTATGACATTACAAGTAAAAGCCTCTTTTTTTACCATCAAGCCTTACTCTCTAGAATCAATCACTGTTAACTGCTGCCTTGAGGTTTTTTGTCATCGCCATTAAAACATCAAATAATAAGCTTTGAATCAAATTTGAAATATCACTTATTTTTCACCTTACTATAAAAGCTACACTTTTTCAATAGACAATCTTATATTATCACTTATTTTAGGAATGTCTTAAACACTATCCAAGAAATCATATTTGAGGAACAGTATGCCTTCAGAAACAGTTATTTCATTCAACATCCTTTTGTTATAATGTTGACAAGGAAAGGAATTAGTTTATGGTAAAACTGGTTTCATTATATATCATTTCACTACCATTCTAAAGCATATCAACAGTGTTAAATGAGGACTTAATGTACTGTATATTTTAACACATGATAAAATAACGCATAACTTTTTTGAGTTTGGTTTGTGTACCACCTAACATCATCTCACATTCCACCACTATTCTGAAATCACATTTTGAAAAACACTGATTTAATGTCATTCTAGTTTTCTTCATTTCTGAGGTATAGTCAGCTACTCCATCCTATTCTTTTTTTAATTAGAGGAACTCCTAACATGATTATGAGATATACATACACACTTATTCATATTTTCTCCTTACCCTTGAACTCTGATATTTCACTCAGATATATTAGTCATTTTATCAGTCTTTCTTGGTCAATGGTGGGGCTGTACCATCTGAACACTTAAATCTTTCTTTAGCTCAGAAAAATGTTCTAGAGCCTGCCTCCACAGTCTTGATTCCAGAACTCCTATTAGAGTTTTAGATATAATCTCCATGATTTTTAATATGACTCTTAGAGCCTCAGAACTCCTAGAGTTCTGAGTCATAGATAACAATCTCAAAAAATGTCTACAACTCCATGGGCAGGAGTCTAGAAAAAGCTGTTGATACTAAGGATAAACCCCATCCCCAGCATCCACATCACTAAAGGAAAGAGTACAGGGGAAGTAAGTAAAGCATAGGAAATATAGTCAATAATATGGTGGAAATGATGCGTGGTGCCAGCTGTGGTGCTGGAAATATCAAGGAAAACACTATGTAAAGTATATATTGTCTAACCACTAAGCTGTACACCCAAACCCAATACATAATATAAAGGGAGGAAGGGAGGAAGTAGAGGGGAAACTCAGAAGTCTACACATTCCTGGATACATTCCTACCCGTTATAGGTCACCAACCCCACCCCCTCAAATCTCCAGCTTCAATTAAGTTTATTCAAACAACTTAGACGGACCTTTAGTCATCACTAAAAATTCCAGATTTCCAATTGATCCCTCAACTCCCAGATTCCAATCCCCCAATGGGAAGGAGGGAACCCCAATACCCATCATATCCCTCCCTTGGTCTATGCCATAAGTGCCATAACTTTCTCATTACTCAGTTTTCTCCATAACACTTATTACCATCTGTCACACTACACACACACACACACACACACACACACACACACACGTTTTATGTGTCACTCTTACTACAATATAAATTCCATGAGGGAAGATTTTTTAATCTATAATATTTTGTTCATTGCTATATCCCCAGAGTCTAGAACAGTGCCTGCAATATAGTGGGTGCTTACTAAATAACTGATTTTTTTTAGCTGTATTATCTGGGAAAATGCTGGGTCTTTATTTTCTAGAGTATTAAGTGGGCCCACCTTCACTCAGCCCACTGAAATGTGAATCTGGTGTTTATTGATAATGATTATCTCTTAAATATTTCTCAGGAATAGTAAGAATATGTGTAAGTTCTTTATGTTTTCTAAATGAACTCTTCCATGAGGTCAGGTGTTTTTTCCTTTTGTTTCATTTTTCACTAGGTCATCTGTGTCCTTCTTATGCTATTAATGTTAAAATGTCAAGTTAGTCTCTTCAAACCATTCAATCATAATCAATGTTTCCACTATTTAGTAGAGGTAATCAACAGGTTTTTCTGTATTTGTGAACAGGTGTACTTTCCCATTAGTCCTCTCCTCTGAATGAGATGAAACAGAATGGTAGAGGGTCAGGGTCCAGATAAGGACAGTTTTACTAAAACACTAACTTTAGTGCGTTTGACTCATGGTTGAGCACTGTCTCCTTTGTTTGTTTTTTCCTTTCCATCACTGTGTTTTGGGAGAAGCACATTACTTCTTCTAACCTTCTACTGAAGGCCTTAGTTTTCTTTCTCATGAGGGCCCTTCCTCATGCAGCTCATCCCTTCATTTGGAAAATTCTATGGTTTTAGTCTTGGGAAAAAATAAGGCCTCTCCCTACCCCATCTTCTACTGGAGATTAGGAAAGGGTCCACTCGGCATATATTTTTCCTTCTTTAACTTACTATTTGATCACTACCCACAACCACTACTGCTCTCTACAGGTGTTGATACCAAGCTTAGAGCTTCCCTGAAATCTCCCTCATGAGAGAGAGTGGTTTCCTTGGCTATTTTTTTTGTTACCTCCTTTCCATTTTCTTTCTACCTACTAGGAATTCCTCAACATGCCAATTTATGCTATTGGTGGTCACACCCATTTTCGGGAACTACTATACTTTCAATCTTTTAAAAAGTGGGATCTACAGAAAGAGGAGATGAGCATATGTATGTTCAGTCCTTTTTTAAGAGGAACTGTGTTGTGGTCTTTGCTCAGAATTTGGGATGACAGACCTTTGTGCTAAAACAGCAAACGACTGAAAAGAGACTATCCACTTTTCTAAAAATTCTTTAATTTACTACACCTTCAGAAATGGCTTACTGGCTTTCTTTCTCCGCAGGTTCCAGCTTCCTGACATTTCACATGGCTCTAGTCTTTTCTCACCAGGCCTCCTTAACACATTTCTGCCACCCCCTCCCCCATTTCTCTTACTTGAAAAGGAAGAAGCAACAGGCCTATCCACCTTAGACATGGCAAGTTAAACCATTTGACAGACCATTTGACTGAAGAATTTCAGTCATTTTTTTGTTTTGTTTTGTTTAATAAATTGAGGGAGTTCATATGCAACTCTAGGTATGTTTGTTTTTTGAGTTTCTACACTGCTAAAATATGGTCATGCTTTTGTTAAATAAAAATATCTGGATTCAGCTGGAAGGCTTATTAACATGAGCAATAATAATCAAAAATAATACGACACAAAAACACTTTAATCACTAACAGTTGGTTCATTATAAACATTCTGAACAATGACAAGTCATTTCATGTATTACAAAATTTCATAAAAGCCAGGAGAACTATCAGACATTAGGGACAAGTCTTTAAATTTGTTCCTAAATCTACTGTGTCCCAGGCTACACATCAAAAGAGATAAATGAATCCAAAATAAGAAAAACAACAACAAAATGTTTTGTTACTAATTAGAAAGCAAATACTCTCATTCTGTGTCAGAAAGCAAGAGAGAGAGAGCGCCTGTGTTGTTTAAATGTATTCCTTTAATGGATGGCAAAAATAACAGATGTTTGAGATAAAGCTATAAACTCCTCTTGGGATCAAAAGTCTGGGCTTGCGATCAGTGGATTCTTAAGGTTTATTTGGAAAAGCACACATCTTAACAGCTACCAGAGAGGACAGTTCATTTTAACACCACCCTCTTCACACAGATATCTGGGTTGTCTAAGGTGTGTGTATGCCTGGCAGGGGACAGGAAAAGTGACAACTTTAGTTAAGGAAGTAAGTCTCCCTCCCTAATGCTCTTATCTGAGTGTTGGTACCTTTCTAGTCCTTCCTCTCCAGATCTGGTAGTCATTTAAGAGCTAGGATGTTCATAAGCAAATGTAGGCACAATTCCGATGTACTGGTAACAAAATATATAAGAGAAATTCTAGTCTTTTCAAGGAGTGATACAAGAGACCAGTATTTTATTCTACTCATAGTCTACAAAAGTAACAAGATAGAGTTACTACATGTAAACATCAAACCTGAAAATAAAAAAATTCATATAAATTAAAGGGCTAAAAAAGATTCAGCTTCTTTCCCTGTCATGCATAGAAAAACTGTTCACTCAATCTGAATATCTCAGTACAATTTGACCCAGTGAAGTTTTATTTATACATATATATGTGTGTGTGTGTGTATGTGTGTGTGTATATATACATATATAACAGTTTATAAGTTGATATCTTTCTCAAAATTTCATTGATCCTAACTCTTAAAACAGAAGTTATTAGGTTCTATCCAGAGCTCCAACTTCCTAACTCTGACTTCCTAATAATTCAGATGTTTGAAGAACAGGCTGGCCATTTGTTGAACAGGACTAGGAAAGATGCATTCCCAGAGTTCAGAATTAGAACTTGGACTGCATTTTTCCTTATGAAGAAAAAAGAAAAGAAAAGAAAAATGAAATGTTACTATTAACACTATAGATTAAATGGCTTTTGATTGCAACTTCAGAACTCAACAATTTATAATGCTGTAGCTATTGAAAAAACAAACTGAGTAAACTTTAAAAGTCAACCATTTAAAATAGAATATCCATGTTGCATTAATATTATAACTTCAAAAACACTTTATATATTTTAAAAATACCTCCTTATACAAACATTCAGTTAATTTTCCTACCAGCCCAATGTGTCTGGTGGAGAACATGTTACTTACTTTTCAAATGATGTCATTCTCACAGAGTGTAACTGACTCGTCCTAGCTCACGTCATCATTAATGGGGATGTTGCCTTTATTGCAGGTGAGGCCCTCTACCTGCCCCCACATTCCCAACTCCTTTCATGTGTGTCCAAATTCTTATTATTCTTCACAGTTCCAGGTCAAATATTTCTGTTCTCATGAAGATAGTCATGAGACCCCCCCCTGCTGACAGTGACGGTTTCTTCCTTTGACCTCATGGCCCTTTCTCTCTCTTCCTATCATGACTAAATGGATTTGGAATCAGAAGATTTCACTTGGTATCTGCTTGCCCACTTACCATCAGTGTGATCCTGAAAGTAAACTAATCATAGTAACCACATGAAGAGCAGTTTGTGCATTAGTATGGTAGAAGATATAGAATATATGCCCTTGGAGTTATTTGGAAATATAATTTTGGTAAAACAAATAGGAAAGAACTATGTGAACTATAAAACCCTATCCCAAGTTCTCCTCACACACACAGAGAAATATACATAGTTTTTCTTTCTTACATACAACTTTATTTCCCCTATTTTCTGGTTGAAGAAGATTCTATAACTAATGAATACTTGATTTTGTCATAGCAGTCATTTGTGCCTCACAACTAAGTATTTGATACAAATTTCTAAAATGAATGAAGGATTGAGGGTATGACTATGCTAGCCAAGGTAAGTCTCATAAAGAAGAATGCTCATCACTACCTCCTAAATATGGAAAGCCAAAATCTGACTTCAACTTCCAATCTCATTGCCTATTTCTTCTTAGACTGCCACCACTTCAGTCAACCTAGAATTATCCCTGATTCCATAAATATTCCCTGCATTAGTCTGGCTCTAGGTCTTGGACCAAATCATTACAACCTTTCCTGTCCTTTATCTGTTGAAATAGTATCCAGTCTTATATACCTAGCTCAAATGCCACTTTTCCAAGAAGCCTTCCTTAATCTCAGCCACTGGAAATGACACCCCCTACTCTTAAATCCACAATATTTGTTCGTATGTCTCACAGCCATTATCATTTGACCACACAGTTTACGTGCTTATGTGTGGGTTATCTAACCTAGTACATTGTGATCATGTTAAGATCAGCACTATGTTTTAGTTATTTTTATATCCCACAAAACATGTAGTAAAATGTCTTCTATATGGTATGTACTCAAATAATATAAAGGGTGGAGCAAAAGTAAGTTTACAGTTGTTCATATGGAAAATAATCCAACAAATAATAATAATTTAAGAATGAACTCTGTCTCGCATACTCACAACTGTAAACATACATTTGCCCCACCCTGTACGTGGCTTGACTGTTCAACTGCATGTTTCTGCCTTATAAATTGCCATAAAAATATAAAAAAGATTTTACAAAGTGATAATCTACTGTTTGAAGTCATTATTACTGTTTGTTCCTATCAAGATAGCATATTATGGGCAGAAACATACCTTTACTAACATTTAAAAAACTACAAATACATTAAAAAAACTTATCTGATTTCCTCCATAAGTAGACAGCAGCATGTTCTTATTAATTGCAACTTTATCATTAAAGAATGATTTATTTAAAAAGTTAAAGTACTCAATATGACATTCGGTTACAAGTGTAAAAGATACTTTATAAAATAACACAAGGCTGACACATTTTAAATACACATCACTTTCATCTTTCATCACACTAAGTACCCAACCTAACGTAACAGCTACCAACAGTCTTCATTCTTGTTATTATCGTAACATAAATTTCCTTTATAACAAGGGCACACAAGTCTCCTTCCTCAGGCATATTTAACTCTCATAATCCCTCACTGTCACCCCCCACCCAAGCAGTTCCAGACACAGTGCACACTCAGCCCACCAGCAGCTGTTCTCCAGACAGACTAAGTGCTTTCTGTGCTTCCTCATTGGGTAATGGCTCCCAGATTTCTTTAAAAAATATATCCTTTTAGATGCTAAGCCTCTATGGTCTCATTTTATGTTATTATCTTCACTGTATTACTTAACTCCAAAGAATTTCTGGGTTTTTCTGCTATTTGCTGTATTTTGTCCCGTCCCCACCAATAAACAACCTTGAATTTATTTGGGGCACTACCAGCCCCTTTCTAATCTGACATGTCAGGAAGGCTTGCCCAGACTTGGGAGATACAAACACTGGTCCTTTAAGAAGACACCCATCAATGCTGAACCTTCTCTAATGACTTCTTCATTGTCTGAACTGACTTAGGCTGTTATTAATGACTCTCAACTAATGAGGGAAGCAGGCCCTCTTAGGGGATATCAAAATCACTGTCAAGGAAAAGGGATGTGTGGTTTGAAAAACTGTATTGAATTTTATATTAAAATTGTATTTAGAATTTGAAAACAATGTGTTTTTCCAAGCACAAGTATGACCGCAGTTAAAAGTATCAAATTTTGATAGGTAGGGACATGAATTTAAAATTAATTATCACTGTGTACTAAATAGTAAATAAGGTGGCTCTTACAGAGTGCAATGAGTAAATGCTCAGCATCTTTCAATAAATCCATGTTTCCTTTATATGCCAAATTTACCACAAATTGTGGCAATACTTTAGGCTTATTATTAAAGAAGATTTTTTTTAATTCTACCTTACAATTGGCAGAAAAGAAAAAGAGAAAGAAAGAAGGAGAGAAAGGAAGAAAGAACCAGGGAAAAATAATGCCATCCTACCATATCAGTGATGAATGAAGCACCCTTGGTAGAAGATGGTAATATGATTTAAGAGCATGGACACAGTGAATAAATACACTTACCTCAGTTATATGAGGATTGGGGTTAAAACCACAGAGGCTACACACAGTGGTTTTACATCCAGTACATGTGTTAAAATTGGCCTTTTCTGGAATGTGCAACAGCAATTCAGTGGTATTGCAAAGAGGACAGATGGTTTTAGGGGGGCCTTGCACTGAAATCTGGGCTGCAGGTGAAGAAGTCGGTGGCTGAGGTTTCCCAGGTCCTGTCTGGCTTACTGGTTCTGTAGACTGCTGAGCTGAGGGCTTTGCTGGGCCAGGCTGTTGAGGTGGGGGCTTTGCTGGGCCAGGCTGTTGAGGTGGGGGCTTCGCTGGGCCAGGCTGTTGAGGTGGGGGCTTTGCTGAGCCAGGCTGTTGAGCAGAGGGTTTTGCTAGGCCAGGCTGTTGTGCTGAGGGTTTTGCTGGGCCAGGCTGTTGAGCAGGTGGCTTCGTTGGGCCTGGCTGCTGAGTAGGAGTCTTTCCTGGCCCAGGCTGCTGAGCCAGAGACTTTACTGGCCCAGCCTGCTGTGCTGGAGTCTTCGCAGGCCCAGGTTGCTGAGCTGGAGATTTTGGTGTCCCTACGTGTTGGGCTGGAGGCTTTGTTGGTCCTGGAGGCTGAGCTGAAGACTTTGGCCCAGGCTGCTGAGCTGCAGGTTTTGCTGTCCCTGGTGGCTGGGCTGGGGGTTTTGCTGTCAGCTGCTGAGCTGAGGGCTTTGCTGTTCCAGGCTGAGCTAGGGCCTTCACTGGCCCTGCTTGCTGAGCTGAGGGTTTTGCAGGGCCTGGCTGTGGTGTGGGAAGTTTTTCAGGTCCAGGCTGTGGTGTGGGAAGTTTTTCAGGTCCAGGATGCTGGGCTGGAGGTTTTCCAGGACTTGCATGTTGAGGCGGTGGTTTGGATTGGCTTTGCAGTAAGGGTTTGACTGATTCTCCCTTGACTGTGTCTACCTGTTTAGTCTGAGGCCTAGTTGCATCTCTTTGAAGTGGCAATTTTGTCTGATCTGTTTGAGGAGCCTGGGTAAGCCCCTGAATTGGCTTTCCAGTCCCTGGAGGTTGTGACTTCATTTTTTCTGGTTGCTGAGAAGATATTGATTTGGGAGAGCCATCCTGCTGAGGTGGGGCACTTATAGGTCCTTGCTGCTTAGGAGTTGACTTGGGTGACTGTTGTGATGGAGGCTTTGTGATTCCTTCAGGTTTTCCTTGTTCCTTCTGAGCTATTTTTTGTTTCTTGGCTGTTTCTTCCTGGGATGCATCAGAGTCTGATATCAAATCGAAAGGATTGAACTTATTTACAACAGAGGAGACAGCACTTAAAGGGTTAACCTCTGAGAGGAAGCCAGGCATCATACTGGACTTGTGCTCTTCCTTAAAATCAGTTCTGGACTTTGATTCTTTCAAACTAATAGTGGAAGGACTCCTTCCAGGCAATTTCTGCTCTGACCTCAAAGTGTCTGTAGTTCTACTTTTACTGAGACCAGGCTGAGCTGGACGGCCAGGGTCCGGCGGTTTTCCTGGTGGCTTTAAAGGGTGACTACTATCCAACTCTTGTCTCCTAAAAGAGTGAAACAAACAGAAGTGAAAATGTTGAATTTATCACAACTAAAAGTAATATAAAAGTTATAACTTGCTTATAGCCTCATAATTATAAATGTATAAATATAATGAGAATCCATTTTTGCAGCATCCTATAAGTGATCATAAAACTTTTAATGCCTTTACTACTTTCTTTATAGGCCCAGGGTAAAGATTTTCAACAAGAATGCAAATAAAAGGGAGAAAAATACAATACTTACTATTAGGAGTGATGAAAAAGTAAGAAAGCTAGTTACAAAGCATTCATAATAAAAGTAATGTACATATGTACTTAATAGAATCTGGCCATTCTTAAAACCTAATTAAACACATTAACTCAATAAATCAATGCAATTCTATATCCTAGTACATTCACGTTCACAAGGTGTTATCCTTTTTCATTAAAAGTTATATTCAAAGAATGTTAGTCCCTCAAATACTAGCAGTGACTAAGAAGTAAAACTTTAAAATGTGGGAATTCACTGCAACTGTATTTTGTTGCTTTTTGTTTCTACTTGATTATGATAATTTACATTAGTTACCTAAAACAGACAATGTTACATCAGGGGCGTTTCTAGTGAAGAAGGTTACGTTCAACAGGGATTCTGACAAAGCTGATCATTCTTTCTAAAAAGGTAATATTCATCAAATATTAACTTTATAGAATGAAAATTCCTCCTAATTAGCAATTTTTGAGAAACATTTCCACCTTTCTTGTGGAAGAATGTTATATCATTTATTTTTTTTTCTAACAGCTAATTCTGAGATCTTTTTGCAGGGTAAGAATAGATACATAAAGCATCTTGAGATATAGCCTGCTATGCAAATAGCAACAAGGTAGCTGTGACTCCACTTGGAAAAGTATTGCTACTTTCCTTAAAGAAAATACCCAATGATCTTTTTAATATTTTCTACAACATTTATTATTGCTATTTTTAGATTATTAGTATTATTGACATTGTGTTTAAAATGTAATAAGTCACCCTGACCAGGTGCTCAGTTGGTTAGAGCATCTGCCCCATATGCCAAGATCCAAGATTGTGGGTTCAATCTCTGGTCAGGGCACATACAGGAAGGAACCAATGCATACATAAATAAGTGGAACAACAAATCAATCAATCAATCTCTCTCTCTCTCTCTCCCCCCACCTTCTCTCTCTCCCTCATTCTCCCCCTGCCTTCCCCCTCTCACAAATAAATAAATAAATGTTAATAGTTTTGCTAAGACCAAATTTAAATGATTATGTTAAATAATTAAAATAGTTGTTTCTCATATATACTTTTAGCCAAAAATCAAGTACATTTTTAAAATAAGTCATTTTCTTTATTGATAAATTTGAAACTAATAACATGTGCATTAGAATTACAGAAAAAAGGAAACTATAAGTATTTTGTTTGATAGCTCCCTTTTTCATTTTGAAAAGATTTACTTCTTTCTAATTAAAAGAAAAAAGGAGAAAAACAGAGATTCAGTAGCACTTAAAATATAAGATGATCACAATAAAGTTCTACAGGTTTTTAATTTGTTTCATCAAAATTTACCTGCTCACGGGCAGGTTAATTTTAAATTTCAGATCATTTGTTAGCTAACAATGTAAAGCACAATAGAAAGACACAGAAAAGGAATACCTCTAATTAACAAAGGGTCAGAAATAAAATAATCTATAAATGGTAATGTATACACAAAATGATTTTCTAATAAAAGAGTAAATAAAATTCTTCTTCTGGCACTTTCCTCCAGAAAAAAAGTTATACAAACTTTAGATATTACCATGTCTCTGAAACCTTTACTGAAACAAGGAACTAAAATTAATCTCCATATTAATTCCAAGAGTTCAAATATGTTTCTAACATGCTCTGCAACATATTTCCATTCAGGGAAATAATTTTGAATGTTTCTTTATAGGCCTTCCTATATGCTCTCTTCCATTTGAAGGTAGAAAGGCCATTGTAAACCCGTAATGAATTATTTTCAGAAAGTTCCTGTTTGGATCTTTATATTATTCTAGCAATGTTGTGCATTCAATTAATAAAACAGACAAATCCTTGAAGGGCATATGCTTAGGTACTCTGTTATAGAAATGACTATCTTATAAATAATTATTTAGACAAGTTATTGAATTGGCTGTCTTGTACAGCATCCTAAAAATCAATATTTAAGCAGAGTGCCAAAAATCTATTCTTAATTTAACTAAATTTTCCACTACTGAAAATACTATTATACTTAGTCACTGTTTTGTGATATTATTTTACTTAATCAACACATCTACTGAACAAATGAAAAATAAACTTAATACCAAATAATTTAATAAAAATATTTAAAGTTAGCAGCTTGTATAGGAAACTATAATTGCATGTACTCTCTACAAATGTTAAGTTGTACTATATAACAGAGTCACCCTGTGAGAAAATACCTATATAGCTATAAAGATTGCCCTACAATTTAACTTTTAGTTGCTGTAATTATGTAAAGAAACAAAACATGGAGATCAGGGAGTGAGAAACAGAAAGACAATCATTAAGAGAAAATGTAAGCTTAATACCAAACAAAAATATAAAGGTGTCTTAGCAAGTTGTCCTTTGGTGAATTTTTGCTTGTTAAAGCAGTTGTTCTGTTAAAAGGAAAAATGATTAAAATGCAGTGTATGTCTCCTTGATTTCACTCTGAACTCCTGGACAATGTGTGTCACTCATCCGTGCATCACTAGTACCAACTCTGGTAACTAGTAGATGAGCATTAATGAATGATGAATAACAATGAGTGAATGAATGAGTGAACAGGGCAGGTTCTGTATTATTCTAGATTAACGTTGCTTGAATTCTTTCCAAATGGAAACATTCCATATTATTTTTACATCCTGGATTTGGCCTGATGCTCTGGGAAGAAAAACAGTTGTGGAAGTGTCTAACCAATAGGCGAGGACTGAAGGAAATCTGAAGAAAATAATTGAGTAAGTCAGAATTCTTATAAGATACCCTACTAATCAGAAGAGATTTTTAGGCCTTGCCAGTATCTCAGTTTGTCAGGGTATCATTTCAACATGGCAAGGTTGCGGGTTCCATCTTCAGTCAGGGCACATATAAGAAGCAACCAATGAATGCATCCATAAGTGGAACAATAAACTGATGTTTCCCTCTTTCTCTTCCTCCCTATCTCTCTCTAAAATCAATAAACAAAAAAAAGTAATAGATGTGTTTTTAGTAAAGTCCTTTTCATATGACATATCTGTACCTGTAAAAAGAATGAGTAGAAGAAGTAATAAAATTGTATTTCCCTGGGTCTACAATGAATCAAAAATCCAGGACCATTTCATGTGTAACCTGTAACTTCTAGCTTGCAACTACCCATGCTTTATACAACATCACTATTTTACTATTGTCATCCCCAGATTAGAATTTTTCTTTCATAGGTTAGCAGAACAAATGGTTCAGCTCAAATGAAGTAAACATGTATTCAAGTGCAGAATGTAAAAGCAGTTGAAATGCTAAAATTTTCTGTTAAATATAACAAGATAGGCAATGACAATTTGACAGTGCTGAGTCACACAAAATTTTACATTAGGGATGTAAGCAACTACAGGAATTCATTTTGATAGTGTAGAGGATACTAGGGCATAAAGAAGCTAAGAGATTAATCCATGGCTATAAAATTAGTCACAGAAATATGGTGTCTGATTCCTGAGGATGAAAGGAGGGGTAGATTTTCATCCCATTGCACTGACTTTCCCATATGTAAAATATAGATAGATCAAATATCTCATAACAGTGAATAATTCAACATACAATTTGTCTATAGCCATCATTGCTGGTGCCATTCACTGCTGATATTAATATTATTACTTTTTTATTTATAGGGTTTCTTCATATTAAAATTCAAACAAAAACACCCCTCTTAATTTTTCATTGATTCTCACAATGATTTTACAATACAGGAAAGACAAGTATCATTTTCCTTATTTAGAGGCAAGGAAACTGAGGCACATATGACTGAGAAGCATTTATAATTTACCACGAGTCAGTTAAAATTAACAGGGCAAGAAACTAGGTCCCTGGGTTCTCAACACTTACTGCTTATTTGTTTTTGAATCAAACCCTATCTCTTAAAACTTCAAATAATTTGGATACACTTCCTCATATATGTTTAATGTGTTTTTAATATTTAAATTATAAACCAAGTGTGTCTTCAGTTATCACCTTTGGGGATAACAACTTTCTAAAAATTATCTTCTCTAATATTAATAGAAATCTTTCAGTAAAATATAAGCAGTTGCAAAAATTAGAAACATACTGTTTATATATTTACATGAAACTTTCGCCAACAACAGGGCACAGATTACCTATTAATAAGAATTCTACCACAAAACTATCCATTGGGAGCTTTAAAAGTATGCTATCTGATACAAATATGGCATGAAACATCAGTGTTTCACAGGCTGAAATAATTTTCAGACACCCTCTGAAAGAAGAAAAGTTAGGAATTTAGAAATCAAAGCTCACACTTTCCTTGGTATTTGTAACCAGCATGCTAACTAAACCTGTTGCTTGTAACACTTATGAGAAAGAGCAGAACAGACGTACATTTCGAAAGGTTAATAGAAGTATTGTGCCTCATTTTTATCTTATGAAAATCTAGTCTATGAACACTCAAAATATTTTACAAGTCAAATTTTCATCAGTAGTGGAAAACAGTGCATATCATAAGTTGTTCTACTTAAGGTAATGAATAAGAAAGGCTATTTGCCAAAGAAATAGCCCATATATTACTGGTTGAAAAACACAGAAAAACGTATCCACTGTAAGGAGCTAGCTTAACTAGCAGTGGTGGTTTCATTTCAAGAAAATAGAGTTTTTACCTGATATATATTAGGCATTTAGGATTTTATGTTAAAACTATCATCATAAAACATTAAAAGCATATGAAACATTTTACATTTCTCCTATATTAAACTTAATATTGTAGACATATCATATTCATATGCTTATGTGATAGATCCTAAGTTAAACTATCTTCACTTTATGAGGTATAGTATAAGATCTACACCTATATATCCAGATCTGTCATATTTCCAATACCTGAAGTGAAAATTGTGTTTCCCTTCAGTTACCATTACGCAGGAATGGTTTCAGGACCACGGATAGAGAACTATTATTCTCTATGGGAGGGAGAAAACTTGAAGGGTTTGTTTACAATAATAAAAGTAGGGAAGGCACAATGATTATACCCTCTTACTACTCTAATTAGAAAACAACTAATTTATTGGGATGAAGGAAAATGGAGAGCAAGAAACGGAAACTAATATGTTAATGTTACAGACTAGCTCTTAATTGCCTGTACAAGTTGTCATTTATTTCCTTTGTCTTTAAAAGTATGCACTGGTAACTAATTTTTAGATAACACAAATTCACATGCTCTTCCATAAACCGTAAGACACTTTCGTATATAAAAGCGTGACTTAAAAAAAAAAACAGCATATGCTAATTCAGAAATACACGGCCAGCACCTGCCTTGCAGTGACCAAACCATCTGTTAATGCCACAACACATTTCGGGGCCCCACACTGAATATAAAAGATGTATTCATTTTATACCTCCTACCTAAACAGCTCCTGTTCTCCTCTAGGGATGGGATAGGAAGGAAGGACAAATCACCTCCAGGAGAATTAATGGTATTATTACAGAAACATTTAGACACCATTTACAGAGAAAAAGACCCAAAAATGACTGAGGAGGTTCAAGAAGAGACAGGTAAACACCCATGTCTACCAAATTCCCAACACGTCTGTTCTGTATTAATGGAAGACTTTCAGATTAGTAAAGCACCGGAGGGCGTCTCTCCACGCCATCCAAGAGGGGAAAGGTTCCCAAAGGCCAAACATTACAACCTAAAATCACAGTTCCAAGAATGCAACCCTTGACTATCCCACCAGAAACTCTACAATGCATCATTTTTATTCTGCCCATCGGAAAGAAGGCTTATAATTTTTTTATCGCCACCCCATTAGGGAGAATAAAACGAACGGGGACGACATATATGTACTGCCGTGCCGGCACCTATGTGCAAGGGAAGCTGTACATATATGCCCGGACATAAGCATCATGCGGTGCGTGCCTGTGCAAGGAAGGCGGCTCCGCAGCGGCCACGGGAACGCTTCCCTTGGGCAGACCCTGCGCCCTTGACATGACAGCAGCGATCTGTCTCCTCTCCTCTTCGCTCAGCTGGCTCAGATCTGCCTCCATGCCGGCCGGAATCACGGTGTGCAAGGGGCTCCCCGCCCCGCCAGCCCCTCCTCCGGCGGCCGCCGCAGCCGCCGCCTCCGCCAGCCCTTCGGGGAGCCCTTCCCCTTCCAAGCTCGCCTCATTGCCCATTGCGCCGGGAGACTCGGGGCCCACGCGCTTCCTCCTGGCGCTGCGTCCCAGTCAGGAAGCCGGGGGTCCGCCGCGGGGCGTGCAGGCAGCGGAGTCCCAGGGCTCCGGTCCTGGCGTCGCTGACCGCTGCGACGGGAGTGGATTAGTCTCGCTCGCAGGTGACGCCCGCAGCCGGTGCCTCCTCCATGTTGGACAACGCCAGGCAACCTTTGCAGAAGACAACTCCCGGACGCCGCCTCAGCGCCCCGAGCCGGGGAGAAGCAGATCTGAGCAGAGCCAGCCGCCCGCCGTCCGCCCCTCCCACCGCGCCCCGCCTCCTCGCAGTGCGCATGCCGGCCTCGGAACAGGTGATGTCCGTGCCCACGCCTATCCCGTCTGCGTCGTGCAGCATCCTTCCTCACGCTCAGCACCGATTTAAAGGAGCCCAGCGAGAGCATAGGTTTAAAAGGTGGGCGAGGCAGCTGTGGTTTCTCTCAGGCATATTGCAGAATGCCTCAACCTGACTTTTGGCGAACTACATTCATGGGTGGGCGCAAGGGGACTGGTGAGGATGTGTCCTTTCCCATCTTTGATTCATGGGATTTGTAGTTTAAACTTTTTTTCCTGACCCCTGATTACATTCTACCTCCTTTAAACATAAACGGTTTTGTTTTGTTTTGAAGTTATTTTTTTTCTTTTTCTCTCTCTTTTTTTTTTATTTTTTTTAGAAGAAGGTTTTAAAAGATACCAGGAATTGGTTCGGGTAACTGAAGATTAACAGGAAAAACCTGATATCTTTGGGACGAATTTCCCCAAAGGAGCTAAAACTGGCCCCTATCACTTAGATGTTTACCAGAACAATTGCATTAAAACCTTACATACAGCATCAGTAATCAGGTAAAGTTTCTGAATGCTTGTAACTGTGTTGAACCCTAAAGGGACTACATAGAAGTACAGGATTATGGGAAATTGTGAATAGGTATTGTAGTGAAAAATAGATTGTAGAATATTAAAGTGTTATAGTGAAATTTTGAAAACATTAGTTCAGTGCATTTTTTTGTAAAAATGTGGACAGAAAAACCCCGAAAGATCAATTAATGTGTACAGTCACACGGCTGGTTAGCAGCAGAGATATAATTAACCACTCTTTTGGACCCACTCCTTACCCAACCCCAACGCACAGTCTTACCTTGCCACTACATTTCTTAGAAGGCAATGATTTCTTTCAGCACTGGATCTGCAGCCCCAATTTTACTACCTGCCTTTCCTAACACAATGGACTTAATGTCCTGATTATTGAAGTTCAAGAAAATCAAAAAACAACTGGAAATGAATAAATTAATTAAACAGAAAAGAATAAATTGCTCAGATAGTAAGTTTCCAAGGTTTCCAATGATCATAATGAATTGACATTGTGCACTTCACTCTCATCAAAACTAAAAGGTGGCACATTTACAACAGAGCGCGACTACGTGACTATAGCTCATCTTCAGATGAAGTATTGTACCTGGTTGAGTTCCTACATAAACTTTGCATAAACTTTGATTCTCTCATATCTAACAGATGTGCCTTCCGAAGTCAAAACTGCACAGAAAAGAATGCTCTTACTTCATACAAACAAATCAAGTTGAGGCAACCTGACATTCTAATTTGCAAATACACTATGGTCATACCTCCTAGAAATGAGTGTGCTTCAAAAAGGGAGATTATTGGGCACACAATCCTGAATCGCCATGCCTTCTCTGACAAAACAAGTTAGCCTCTTCATGCTCAGGCACCCCTGTGAGTCAGTAACACTCCAGATGAAGGTGAGACCAGATAAGAGTCATATGCTGGCTCTTTTCTCATAATACGCTCAAGGTTTGTGAAAGAAAATATATTCGATGTATTCATACCCACAAACCACAAGCTTTGAGATAATAAGGGAAATATGCTTTCAAACTCTAGCCTCAGGATAATGGTTAAATAAGAAAATATGTTAACTCCATGTTCTCTTCCACTGAAGATGAAAAGGAGCATGTGAATTAATAAGAAAGAAATAAATGATAATCAACATGCAAAGTAATGTTGCTGGGCTAAACAAAAAGTAATCATTTGTAAGATGGGAATATTATAGCCCATTGTGCAAAATGTGCATTCACCTTCACCTTCCCTCCTCTTTCCTAGGAGCAAACATCATGCCCCCCCCCCAAAAAAAAGGAAATTGGGATATATGGTGAGAAGAATGAATAGACTGTGAAAACAAATGATATGGTTCTGACATTTGGGAAACATTTTAATTGTTGATTTTTTTTAATGGTTTTTGCCTTTGGGATCTTTATAACTGTGAATTTTGACTGACATTTTTTTTTAATCTTCCAATTGGGCTTAAGGTTTCTTGTGCTTGGGAGGTGTTTCTGATCTAAAGAGAAACACTGCATTCCTTTTGTGTGGCTTCTCAGAAATCTAAGAGTACAAGGATGATGCCTTACATGTTGTAGATAACTTTATCAATTTCCTCCTGGCTTACCCATAAAAATACCATAATTTGTTTCATTCTGCAAATTAATGGTACTGAAATCAATATCTTTATCACTCCCTCTTTGTCGTATTTTACTCTAATGATGATTTATTTGAATTTAAATTTAATTTAACAAGCTGGTATTACAGTTCCAATTCATTCAGCTCGATAGGTGGGTCATGAAAGGAATCAATTTCTTAACACCTCCACTGTTATATATCATCTTGTTTTCTAAAATGACTAATCAATTCCAGAAAATCAGATCTTTTCCTATTGTATTATTCTTGCCTCAGTTTCCCAGGTAGTTTCTATTGTAGTAAATTAGAAACAATCTAAAGGTGATAGTTAATAACTAAACATGACTCCATAATGATTCATTGGATTTACAATTCCATGCATTTTAATGTATGTATGGATGTATATCTTTATGTTTGTGTAAATATACACAATACGAGAATTTTTATATAAGCACTTATCTTTTTTAATGTTCCTTCTCTGATAGGGGATAAGAGAGGACTGTGTTAATTTAGTGGAGCTAGAACCTGCAGAGGCTAAGGTGCGACATCATTTTTGTTACGGCCGAGCTGCTTCTCAGTTGCTGTTCTTGGCCATTTTCGTTAGCTCTGATTTAAAACGAGATTTGCAGCTAGAGTGAAGGAAATTAAATGAGATTACTGTTGATTATAAACTGCCTTCTCAATTTTGAAGGAAAACTCATGAGAAGTGTTTTAAAGAAAACTTCAATAAATTTATTTTTGAATTCTGACATCTGGAATATGAGGGGGTTTCTTTCCCTTTATATTTATTCCAAAGTGAACCTGTAATATAAAATTAAAAAGTTGCTTGCATTTAAAATACAGCCCTATAGACATAGGTTGTATAAAATATTAATAATAAAATTAGTTTCACTGTTACTTTACAATATTACTTTGTACTTTGAAAATTACTAATAAGTGTTAAGGTTATAACTTAGATGGTTCAACATTATTTAGCCATTTTATACACAATCTTTAGAATTAAGAACCTCATCTTTGGAAAATGGGAATACTATATGTGCGCATGTCTTAATCATGATTTTTGGTTGACAACATTTGACTTTAAATCCTAGCTCTGCCATCTTACACCAATTTGTGTGTATTGACTTTTCAGAACTTGAGGTGCCTCAGTGCTAAAAATGAAGAAAAAATATACTACCTCTCAGGCTTCCTGTGATAATTAAATGAGAAAAAGATGTGTAAGACTTGTAAGCTAGGAAAATATTATCTCAACTGTGGTAGATTCTTACAATATTGGTCCTCAATGAATCAGATCTGCCTGACCACCACCCTCTACAGAGGGACTGCCACATGTCCCATCAAGAGGTAGGGTTTGTTTCCTCGCCTCTTGACTGGAACTGAACCCCTAATTTATTTTTACCAAAAGAATGTGGTGGCACATAACTTCCCAGGCTAGCCTTCCAATCCGGCCCTCTTACTTATTTGAGGATGTCCACACTCTGAAAAAGTGCAGGAGGTGGGACTCCATGAGGAGAGGAGCCCAGCTGCCCCAGCCTCCAGCCATCTCAGCTGAAGCCCGAATGAGTCCCCCTGAGCAACCTGCCCTGGCAGAGGTACCTGCTGGCTACAGTCATGTCAGTGAACTGTGAAACCCACAGAACTGAACGATAAACCCAAAAGAATCATTAGAATAATAATAGTATTATAATATTATTTTAGATCACTAAGTTTGAGAGGTTTAGAAATTCCAGTTTTTACACATTATGATTAGGCATAACCTTTCAGAATTCCTTTTTCATCCTTTTACTTCTTGTGACTGTTTTCCCATTACTGTCCAATTGGACTTGAGTTATTTGTTCACAATTTCTAGATACCACTCTTCCCAGCTATGAATTAGAGAGAACCCAGTTATACTGAATACTTACATGCTTATTTCATAGAAGGCTCAAACAAGAAAATATATGACAAGATGATTTTTGAATTATGTAACACTATGCCAATAACAAACTTATCTAAATAGATGGAAAACATTCATGAAAAGTTTTTTACAGGCCAGTGTATTCATTGGAGAAACTGCTGGGGAAGGCAGGTAGCACTTTTAAGGTTGTCCTCAAGTTATCCAAGACTATGGAAAACAGTATTGAGATTCCTCAAAAAACTAAGAACAGATCTACCATACAACCCAGCAATTCCATTTCTGGGTATTTACTGAAGAAAATGAAAACACTAATTTGAAAAGATGCATGCATCCTTAAGTTCACTGCCACATTATTTACAGTAGCCAAGATATGGAAGCAACCTAGGTGTCCATCAATAGATTAATGGATAAAGAAGATATGTGATATATATATATATATACATACATACATACATACATACACACACACAATGGAATATTATTCAGCAATAAAAAAAAATTCTACCATTTGTGACAATATGGGTAGTCCTAGAGCACAGTTGGCAAACACAAGGCCCGAGGGCTGAATCCCGCCCTCCACCTTGTTTTATCTGGCCCGGCACCTTGTTTCTACCGAGCAGAAGTGCCAAGCTCTCACTTAAGTGTTAAGGAGTAGTTACATTTACAAAGTCCTAAAATTACATTTGGCCATTTGAAGGCAACCGAGAGGCTAATGTGGCCCCCTATGAAAATGAGTTTGACACCCCTCTCCTACAGGGTATTATGCTAAATGAAATAAGCCACACAGAAAAAGACAAATACCACATGATTTCACCTACATGTGGAATTTTTTTAAAAATCAAAACAAATGAATAAACAAAATGAAAACTCATAGAAACAAAGAAAACAACTGATCCTTGCCAGAGGGGAGTGTGATGGACTGATGGGTAAAAATTTGCAGGAGATATAGTTAGTAATAATATGATAACTTTGCACAGTGACAGATGATTACTAAAGTTAGTGTGGTGAGCACATTGTAAGATATATTAATGTCAAATCACTATGTTTTACACCTGAAATTAATATATTGTATACCAACTATATGTTAATGATAAAAAATGGTGGCTAGATTACAGATTTAGAGGTTCCTGTGTGAAATATTTGGGATGAGGTTGAAAAATATTTGGGAGAACTTATAAATTTAATATGATATACTGCATCTTTCAGATCATAAGACACACCTAGGTTTTAAAGGAGGAAAATAGGGAAAACTTTTTTGAAGCAAAAAATGTGGTAAAATATTTAATAACATAAATAACATAATATTTCACCAATGTAAATGTAAACAGAACTCAGCAGCAGCATTTACAATCATTATTCCTCCCAAATTGGGGGGGTGCATCTTATAGTCTGAAAATATGGTATATTACATATTACATAATAGTAACTAATAGTCTGTATAGCCAGGAAAACCTGTTAATATTCATATTAACTTCTAAAGAAGTCAGGATCACATCAACTAGGAGATACTCAATTGTATCCAGCTTGGTGATGGATTATGTCAATTGATGGTTGTTGGCACCAATTCTACCCCATCAGGAATCCCCAATATGGAGTGCAGTGAAGGAGGAACCTTTATTCAGTGCAAAACATCTCAATTGTGATACAACATGGCTGTGAAACAACACAGCTGTGAGGTAGACCTGGGGCCAGCAACCCTCAGGCCAGGTACCTCTCTGGCTAGACAACTCTGCTCCTCACTGATCTGCTCTGGTTTCTCTGCTCCATACCAGTCTGCTTTGAGCTCTGCTGGTCTGTTCCACTCTACTTTGGTCTGCTCTGTGTGCCAATTTGCTCTGGCCTGCACTGGTCTGCTTTGCTCTACTACAGTGAGACATCTTTAGTGTTTCAGCTCAGCCAAGGCGATGCAGTCTTCATTCTTCAGTGGAAAGGAGAAGTGTGCTCCCAGAGGCAGAGAAAAGTTAGCTTATATGGACAGAAGTCCTCTCCCCTGGTCGCTAATTGGGCCATCTTCATGCAAATGAGGATTCCATATCCTCACAATTTGCTTGGTCCACTCACACATTGTCCTGATTGGTCAGAGCTGCTCTGATTGGTCAGAACTGTACAGCTCTGATTGGATGGGGAAATCTTCAGTCCTATTAGTTGAAAGAGGATACCAGGAACTCCTTTATAAGGGCTGTTTCAGATGCAGAAACACAATGCAGTCCAGCAATTCGGTGCAGCCTTCTCCTTGAAGTAGAGTGTGCATGAGAGATTCTTGTGCAGAAATGTCTGCTGGGAAAAATTTGAGCCCCATTAGCCACCAGGAGACTTTCTTAGTAGGTATCTTCTTTCTCAGGGTTCACAATAGGAACTCAGACATCTTAAAAAGAGGAGCTAGAGCTTACCTGAATTGCTCTTCAGAATAGAGAGAAAGCATTTTGAATTGGTTGAGTATCACAGATTGGAAGACAAAAGTATAAAGAACGAAGAGTATCTGATGCCACTTATTTGTTGGAAAGGAGAAATGGAAATGTCCTCACTGCTACCTCTAGTGATGATGTGGTCTAGGGAACTTTATAGGACTGACAGGTCAATGAAGCTTCAGGGTGGTTTCTCTGGATGGTGGAATGTGACAAAGGAGAGCCAAGCCCAACTTTGTCTCTCTCATGCAAATTCCAGTACAGTCCACATTACTAAGGTATTTCTGCACGGACTCTTTGAGAGGGCGTAGGGGTAAAGGTGGCACAGAAGGAGATGGAGAGCTTTATATCCAAGTTGGTATGCATTAAAACTATAGGCACTGTAGTTATCATGTTCATACACAGAATCTGGGGGACAAAGGGTATTTGAGATCTGTGTTTCAGTCATCATTATCATAGGTGCTAAAGTGTAAGGTTCATTACAGTTATCCTAGAGCCCTACAATTTTTTCATGTGCTAATTCCAAACTCATGGGAGAAATATTTGGAAAGATTCACTCTTGTCTGTCTGCAAGAAGAAAAAGAATAGATAATTTTCAATAGACTTTTGTAAAATACAATAGGAAAAAATGACAAATTACTAGTACAATGATAGTTTAAAACTCTGAGAGGACATTATGATACCTATAGATATTTTGAAAAAGATCAATAACTGTGCCTCATCTTCAACAAATCAAATAAGAAACATGAGGGAAGGGCATTTGTATTTTTTAAAGCTCCCTAGATGATTGTAACACAGTGTAGGCTAAGAACCCATGCTTTGAAAGGTTAGTGGATTTTAATGTCAGAAATACAAGTGAAGACAAGAGGCACTTGGGAATCAGTGTAGACTTTTCTTTAAAGCTGGAGCCAAAGGCAACAACATGGTTGCTATCATCAGAAGTTATTTTTGAAGAAAAAGCAAAAAAAATATGGATTTACTCTGTTCAAAATGGTTGTGTTTTGCATTTGGAATATGATATATAATTCTGGTCACTGCATTTTGCAAAATGTGTAATAGAGCTAGAAAGGCACAGTAAGTCAAAGAAGAGATATCAATCACTTCCATTTACAAAATTGAAGAAGGAAATCTAGGAAGATTAGAGCCTTTTACTGAAAAATATGAATTTAAAGTAGTCATCCAAATCTAGTGAACTAAATATAAGGGGCTTTTTGCATACATGGAAAAGACATGCTTAAGAAAAAAATAACAGGATACAGTACACTTACAGATGTGTTTATATTCCGTATTGGGATGAATGCTAAGTCTTCACCAGCATCAGTTTTCTCCCCTTTTGGGCAAGTAGCTTGACCACAGTTGCCAACGTCTCCTGCAATTACATGTAGCCTTGTGACTCTACCTGATGAAAATGTGTTGTTTCATCTAGCCTAATGGAATTTTGATGTGTGCACCTCTATGGCTGACAGGGAGACAGACAGGCATACTTTAGAGCAGCGGTGTCAAACTCATTTTCACCGGGGACCACATCAGCCTCATGGTTGCCTTCAAAGGTCTGAACATAGAGCTCCTTGCCCCTAGTTAAGGAGTAGTTACATTTATGCAGTCCTAAAATTACCTTCGGCCCTTTGAAGGCAACCTCGAGGCCTATGTGGTCCCCGGTGAAAATGAGTTTGACACCCCTGCTTCAGAGGTTGCATGGACCTCTAGCGGCAGAACCATTGGGCAGGTTTTCTGGTTGGTCATGTGTAGAATTCTGCCTTCCCCTTCAAAGCCCACCTTCCGTGGAAACTTTTGTGAATGAGGGGGAAAATATCTACTATGTTTAAGCCATTTTATATATGTTGTTAAGTCTTTTTTGTCAGAGCAGTCAGTGTTATCCTGACTAACACAAGACAGCAAGAGGTATTTCTGCACAGAAGAGACTAATGTTGATAGAACACAACCCCTTCTTATCCATTCTGCACCAGTGATTCTGGTCCCATTTTTCTTTGTCATGAAAGAGCATGACAGGCAAATCTGAGTCCCTCATTGATCCCAAAAATGCCAAGCTCACCTCTTTTCCAGTTTCTGTTTTTCCTTAATCCGGAAAGATTGTCCTTTTGCTTCTATCCATACATTCATTTCTCAAGGCCCATTTACTATGAAAAGGTCTTTTTCTACTCTGAAGTCACTATTGTTCTCAATTATGAGTTGAGAATCTTATTATCCATTTGATTATTTACATATGCTCTTGCTAATTATTTGGTGTTTCAGGACTGAATTCTGAGAATGGTGGAACAATAGTTTTATTACAATCCTATCAGTATCTACTTCACACAGTGAATGCTCAAATCAACAGATGTTAAATGAATTAGTGAGAAGTCCTCAGGTAAAAAATGTGAATAACACAAATAATACTTTAGGTTATTTTGTAGAGAACACCTGTAAGGGAGGAATAGGGAATGCTTTCATTGGGGTTAAGGAATATTCTTCTATAATGATAGAATTTTAACCTGAAAATATTATATTTAATATACTACCAAGGCGCTCTGTTAAGTATTATGTCTATTTTCATCTCAGTTAATCCTTCTGACAGTTTTGTCTTATAACTACTGGTTTGTCCATTTTATAAATGAAAAATAGAGATTCAAGAAAGTTATTTAAATTTCTTAAGGCCATTTAACCAGTAAATAACAAAAGATAATTCAAACTTGGCTCAGCCTGAATCTTATACCTACTGGTTTTTCCCCAAAGTAAAATGCCACCAATTTCTAATTGGAAAAGATAGTTCCTACTAAAAAGTGCATAGACTCATTGTGTGATATGTCTTTGGCCACTTCAGATATTTTATAATACTTTAAGTATGGTGGAAGTATATATACTTTCTTGAACAAAGTGGCCAAAAAGTACAAGGATAATTAGAAAGTGGCATGTAGTACTATAATTATCTAAGAAATATTCCATGTATCTGAAGAAGAAAAATGAGGACACTAGAATATGTAATAAAATTATTTTTATTATTCTGATTTTATAATTTAATTAAAAATTGTCATTATCAATGTATCATGTTTTATTTGCATTTAGGGCTAGATGTCTTTGCCTCAAATCATAGGGCAATAATTTTACTGTTTACCATTTCATGAGCCTTTTAGGGAATTTTTAATTTTATTCTAAGGAAGCTCTAGATTTGCCAGGTTAATTATTGCTTAGTAAGTGGAAGATGGAAAAAATTTTATATAATTCTGCCTGAAGCATTCCATGTCTTTCCTCATTCGACTTACTACTCGTGTAAAAAAAATCAGTGACTGCTGTTGGCAGATGGCCCACAACCTGGTTATATAATACTACTTCATGTTTTCTAATGGCCTTCACTGCAGGAATCTCAAACTTTTGAAAACTTACAGCCGTACAATACTGCAGTAACCATCACAGGTCTGTTTACAAATGAATAAACTGCAAAAGTTGATTAACAAGCCCTGGCTGCGTGCTCAACTGGTTAGAGCCTCATCCCAGTTTGCCAAGGTTGCAGTCTGATCTCCAGTCAGGGCACATATGAGAAACAATCAACAACAACAACTGAATTTAATAAAACAAACTAAGCAAACAACAAGAACATGAACAAAATCATAGATAGGGAGACATTTGGGGGTTATCAACTGGAAGTGGGAAGGGAGAGATTGGGGGGAAAGGTGCATGGATTAAGAAGTATAATTGGTAGGTACAAAAGAGGGGAATGTCAAGAATAGGAAGTGGAGAACCCAAACAACTTACATGCATGACCCCTGAACATAAACTAAGGAGGGGATTGCTGGAGGGAAAGGGGATACCAGGTAGAGAGGGATAAAGGGGGAAAAGTTGGGACAACTGCAATAGCATAATCAGTAAAATATATTTTTAAAAAGAAACAGCCAATGAATGCATAAGTAAGTGGAACAACAAATCTATGTTTCTCTCTCTTCTCCCCTCCCTCTCTGTCTCTCTCTCAAAAAAAAAAAAAAAATCAATGAGCCAGTCTCCAGCATAACTCTTGTGCCACTTACACTTGCCACTAGAGAAGTTTAATTTCTCACACATTTTATTCTCATCATCCATCTCATGAGACCAAAGACATACCAATCACAGATTCAAAATCTGAGCTCTTCAAAGAAAAAAAAGTATTTGTATCAATCTAATAAATGACATTCCAGGATAGATTATCATGATCGTTTATTGGTTTCTTTGCCACTCTTGGCAGGAAGTGGGGGCTATTTTTAACCATAGATAGTAAAAGATTCAAATAGCAGCTGTTAGATTCTCCATAGAGGGAAGGTTCCTTGTAAAGAGAACAATACATATAGTTTCTTTCTAGTCCAGCAATTTTCAACTGGTGTGCCACAAGAATTTTTAAAACATGCAATACCTGATTATTTAGTCAAGGGTACTGATCTCTTTTTCCAATTTTTTGTTGGATCAGCAAAAATACATGTTTTTTAGTGTGCCCCATGCTGCCGAATTTTAGTAATTAGTATATGTGTGTCATGAGATGAAGAAGGCTGAAAATGCTGCCTTGGAGCATGGGCTGGCCCACTGCCAGTGTCCTAGGGCAATGAATTCTTTTTCACAGATAGCCTTGCTCATTTCATCTGAAAAAGACTCTCTGACATTATGCTCAGCAGAGCAATTGCTGGTTCCAGACTCAAGATACTGAATTTCAATTACACTGCCACTATAATCAAATGGATGCTTCATTTAAATACCCACATTCTCTAAGCTAAAGCATCAAGTGGGGAAAAATTGAAAAAGAAAAATAAAAAGGATAAAAAATTTAAAAGAATATATACTAGAAAAAGTAATAAAAATTATTTTTTAAAAGAGAGTAAAGAATAAATAAATGAAAGCCTGACTAGCTTTGCATATGCCACAGGATTTGAAAACATGTTGAAACACCATCTTTCCCCACGCTTAAGTTAAAATTTGCAGCCTATTAACCAACCCATGGTCTCTAAAATCAGAACTTTTCCATTAGTCCTCCCTTCTCATTTTCCCTGATCCTTGTATAGCTTCATTGTCATTGTTCATTATTTCAAACTTCAAGGAGCATACAAATTACCTGGGAATTTTGTTACCACAGTCAAGGGCTTCACCACTTGGGGTATAAAATTCAAGAACAAGATGCTTAGGCTGTTGATCTATTCAAGAACAAGACGTAGTTGTCTGAAGGTAGTTTTTATTTAATTGCAGGAAGTAAGGGAAATAGAGGGTTCCTATGCCAAAGTTCTGTCTCCCCAAGGGGAGGCTTAACCAGTGCTTATATACACTATTTCTCCCATTACCCATGTGTAGTTACCTACATTTATCTGGTTGAGTTCCTGTCGAGCTCATCCTGTTTACAGCTGCATCTGCAAATAGTAGGTACTGTGCTAAATTTTAACATTTAACAAGAATAACATTCAGTAAAAAACCACCCAGGCCTGTAGACCCTTGTCCTATCTAACAATTTTGTTTAAATGCAGATTCTGGAGTCAGGCTGGAGAGTCTGTTTTTCCACAAATTCTTACACAGTGCTGATGTGGAAGGTCAAGAACCATGCTTTGCCAAAAAAGATCTCACACAATTGCTATAATTTCTTGCTCCAGGATCAGCTAGGCTCCTCTTACTACTCAGTGTTTTTTGTTTGTTGTTTTTTAATTTCATTCTCTTCTCTCATTCTTCTCATGAGCTATTTCAATTTTGAGCTACATTTTACCAGCTTCCCTGCAACAGACCTCTAGGGTGAAAGCACCTTTCTCCAGATAAGACTTTCATTTGGTTTTGCCTTTTATCTAGAGGTACAAAGGGGCCATTTTAATATTGGCAACATAAAGTTTGAGCCAAGTTTTCTTACAAAATTTAAGGTAATTTAAAGAAAGATGCTATTTTCTTTCAGCTTCCCCTCACCCTGTAGCCCTGTGGTGTTTCCGTTTATTACTGGCAGCATCTCCTGTCAGACCCTTCACCATCTGCAGCCTCTAGGCTTTTGTTTTAGGCCTCCTCACTCAACAGGGCTGTTGAAAGGGGAGTTGAACATTTTCTGAATCAGCAAATGCTCTCTGCGCAAGAGCAGCTTGCAGGTTCCCATTTCCCTGCAAGTTTAGGCCTGCTAGTACTTCACTGTATTGTCGGATCTCTGATGCACCTTAATATTCTTTTAAATATTATTGTCAAGTTATTTTTTTCAACAAGGAGACTTGTCAAAATAAGCTAGCTGCCATTTTTGAAAATATGAAATCTGTGATCACTTTAAAAAATATGTCAACCCCACTGCACTACATGCTCTTTAAGAACATGAACTGGGTCTCCTTTGTATGCCACTATATTTCTAGCACCAGCACATAGTAGGTGCTTCAACTGGTTACGGAATGAAGGCAGTTTGCTCCACTGAGCAAAACCAGAGATCATCAATAGCTGGTAAGGCGGGCAGGCAGGCAAGCGAGAGGGATGATTCTAAGGTAGGCATCTAAAGCAAACAGGTGCGCTGCGCGGCATGACCTTGCTCCTGGTGCCAGGTGGTTCACCTTTCCTCAGGATGCATTTGAGAATGAAACCTATAAGATGACTAGAACAGTGATTTTCAACCTTTGTCATCTCATGGCACACAGAAACTAATTACTATAAACCAAAAGCTCTGTAGCACACCAACAAATATATTTTTTGATGATCTGACCAGAAATACAGGTATAATTTTGGTTCATTCACACTAGATGGCTGTTGTGCTGGGTGTTGTCATTTTTTACATTGACAATCTAAGGGAAAAGATGTCAGTGCCCCTGACTAAATAAATCGTCAGATGTTGCATGTTTGAAAATTCTTTGCATCACACCAGTGTGCCTGCCACAGCACACAGGCTGAAAACTGCTGCTCTGCATTAATGATGTGAAACTGAAAAGCCGTGATCAAAAATGTGGTCATGATGGAGGAGATGCAACAGGACTTGGTGAAATGCACTACTCAGGCACAGAAGAGCTGTAGTGTACGGGACATTGAGACTCCTGTGGATGAGTTCGGTAAGAAGTCCAACCCCATGGGGCACTGCATTGTGAAGAAGAACTTGGGTAGTCCTGTGACAAGTGGTAGTCAACCACTTTATCCCTTTCTGCCTGGGCCAAGTGGCCACTGACCTTTTCAAATCCGGTTAAAAGCATGAACTGTGCCATACACACAATGATCCATCAAAAGGCAAGAACTGTAGCCTAAAGTGTGAATTCCAGAAATTGACACCTTCAGCCTTGCTAAGGGAACACCTCTCTACCTTTGGGCCTTTATTATGTTGTCTCAAACAGGGTACTCACTGTACTTTTTTGTTGTGGTTATAAAAAATAATAAAACAAAAACAAAAATTAATTTAACTGTGTTTTAAAAATTAGAAATATTTATACCAACCTGATACATGTTACTTTAAGCATGAAAATGTGCTGTTAAATATTGACAACTTTTTCTTAGCATTATTTCTTTGACAATGTTGTACCATAATTTTTCATAAAACATCATGTGTAGAGCCAGTAGTAAAAAAATGAAGTCAAAACAAACCAAAAATTGGTAGTAAACAATTTCTTGAATTAAACAAAGGGAGGCACATTCATCATGAGAATTGGATTGACTCTTTGGGAAGCTTTAGGAGTCCTTATCTACATATTGGCCAGGGTAAATTGGTGATCGCAAGTCCATTCTTCTTTTCTAATAGTGACTAAGGTGGCAAGCCAAGGACTAGAGGACTGACTGTGGCCCACACATGGTTTGTCCATTTCACACAGCAATTTTTTACATGCTATTTTTTTAAATTGAGGGCTTTCCCATATAAAACTTTAGATTTCTTTTTTTCCTATTACAAATACATTTTTTTCTTCTTTTTATTGTTATTCAAGTACAGTTGTCTCCATTTTCTCCCCACCACTTTCCCCTACCCCACCCACCACACCTCCCACCCTCAATCTTGCCTTATTTGAAAAATGAAACCCAATGTTCATAGCAGCACAATTTACAATAGCCAAGTGTCGGAAGCAACCTAGATGCCCATCAGTAAATGAGTGGATCAAAAAACTATGGTACATTTACACAATGGAATTCTATGCAGCAGAAAGAAAGAAGGAGCTCCATCCCTTTGCAACAGCATGTATGGAACTGGAAAGCATTATGCTAAGCGAAATAAGCTAGGCAGTGAAAGACAAATACCATATGATCTCACCTTTAACAGCAACCTAATCAACAAAACAAACAAACAAGCAAAATATAACCAAAGACACTGAAATAGAGAACAGGCTGACAATGACCAGAGGGTAGAGGGGAGGGAATTTTAGGGGAAAAGGGGAAGGGTTTACAGGAACAAGTATAAAGGACACATGGACAAAAACTAGGGGTAGGTGGAAATGGGAGGGAGGTGGGGAGCACTGGGGGGCTGGGCTGGGATGGGAGTAAAAGATAGAAAACTGTACTTGAACAATTAAAATTAAAAAAATGTTAGAAAAAAAAGAAAAATGAAACAAAGTACCGAGACCATTCCTGCCTGGCAACAATCAACTATAGTGGGGTAGCAACTTTAGAACTGCTCCTGTTAAGTAAGATAGATAGTAAACAAAGGCAGGGAAGAGGAGGGAGACATGCCTCACCCACTAACTCAACAGTCCTGAGCCTGGTCTGATAAGATTGTGAGGTGTTCTGAACTTCACAAACAAAACTACAATAGAGCAGGAGGATTGAAGCTCTCGAAATTTTGTGTGCATCGCTTCCATGGGAAAGAAAGGCTTCGTTAACAGTTTCACTAGCTGGGAAAGAAAGCCTTTGAGGTTGTGTATTAATCTCAAGGTCTGGAGAAGGGAAGAAGAGGGGGCACCTAGAAGCCGACTAAAGTATGTAACTCCTGGAGTTCCAATAGTTGGTGCACTCAGATTGGCTGGATGACCACTTGCAGCTTTGGGCTCAAGTATACAGAACAAACTTACTAACAAGCTTACTAACAGCTTTATTTCCCCTATACATGTGGCATTCAGACTAGTCGGGTGCCTGCTTGCAGCTTTGTGCTCATATGTGTTTCATAAATAAACTTGCTCTCTCATTTCCACTATTCATGTTTGTCTCTTGCTTGAATTCATCTCTGGAAAGCAGGACAAGAATTGAGGAACAAGCTCGGGGGTGGGGAGGCATGAACTCGGATCTCTCCCTGGTAACAATATCATTGTCTCTTTCCTTTGCTGATGATCAGACATGCCCAGGTCTGTGTTCTCATCCCCATCCCAGTCTATCCAAATCTTACCCAGGATTACGGGCATGTCCTCCCTGGAACTGTTGTGGATTACTACAGTACTATCTGAATCACTCAATTTGGTATATATCATGCCCAATATTGAAATATTATTTATCTTATTAAGTGAATTTAATTATTTTTAGCAATGTTTACAAAAGAAGTGAGCTGTATCTCATGTGTTATCCACAATATTGCTTTTTAGAAAGATTCTGTAAGTACCCATGAGGGCATAGTTCTGAGATCTAATAGATTGAATCAAAGATCTTACACCATCAGATTTTCTCTCCATTAGATAATCTTTCCTATCAACAGACATGTTTCGACTCCAAATATGTTTTCAACAAATCCTGTCTTGACTTCATGTCTCCCTCTAGTGATAGCCCATTTCTATTCTCCCCTTTGTAGCTCATGTTCTCATCTGATATTCATGGATTTCAATGTCCAGCCTAAATACATGTAATAGTTATATCAAACTTATCCTGTCCAAAATCAATACCGACCCAAAGCACTCTTCTTGCCATTTTTCACAACTCATTTAACTGTCACTTCATTTCTATAGTTGTTAAGGTCAGATACCTTGGGGTCATTTTTGAACCTTCTCTTTCTCCTGTATCCAATATCTAATCCAGTGGCCAATTTTAACCGTCTTAACCTCCAAATTTACCTGGATTCAAACACTTCTTACCTTCCACACTGCTACTGTGATTACTCAATCATCTACTTGAATTACTGCAGTAGCATTGTAGTAGCCTTCTATCCGTTCTGCCAGCTTCCATCCTTATGCAACTTTAGTCTGTTCTCCATGCAGTAAGTAGCCAGAATGCTGCTATTGGATCATATCACTTCGCTGCCTCGGACTCATCCAATGACTTCCCATCCTAAGGAAAAATCAAAGAATTGCAAGGACCTACAAAGTCCTATTCATCTTAACCCAACCTTCTTTATCCCCTGGCAGTCTCCCTTTTACTCATATTCTTCAGCCCATTGGCCAACTTGTTTTTCAAACGTATCAGCCAGGTTTGTGCCTCAGGACCTTTTGCACTTACCATTCCCTCTGCCTGGCACACTTTTCCTTCCTGTGTGACACATAGCTCCCTGCTTTTACGTTTTTGCCTTTTAGTTGTTTTTCCAGTGTCACCATTTCATTGAGACCTTACATGAACTGTCTCTTTAAACTGGCTATCTCTACCCACTTTAGCACTTCTTATTATTCTTCATTATTTTGCTCTTTCTTCACATCAGTTATCCACATGACATACTATATATTTTATTTACTTATTTTGTCCTCTCAACTAGAATGTATACTCCATTAGAGCAGGGGTTTTATTTTTCTGTGCTGTTGTTTACGGATTTAGCCTCAATGCCAAGAACAGTGCTTGACACATAATAGTTATTCAACAAATATTTTCTGAATGTACAATGCTTGAATGAATGAAAGAATGAATGAATGAGTGACTAACAACACTATTGTAAAACTAGCTTATAGGTGAAATATAAATATAATATATTTCTTCTGGTAAATTTATAGGGAAATTCCCATGCTATGTTTGGATGATACAAATAACTCTTTTAGAATTAAGTACCACATACACACTACTAGCTTATTATAATTTTTTCTCTTTCCTTGAACTTTACACTTACCTCTCTGATGGAAAATATATAATGATGTTCTTCAGGCACTATAGATTCAACATGCCCAAAATCCCATCCTAGTCCCTCAAATTTACCTGTTCTGTTACATTAACTATCTCAATAAATAGCAACAGTTCTTGCCCAAGCTAGATATGTGGCAGTTTTCCCAGAACCCTTCATTAGTATAAGCATATCTCAGTTCTCTAATGACAAAAATTTCAGGAACATCCCCCACTTTTTCTTCTCTTTTCAAGAAACTATGGCAAGACAATATTTTTAATCCTCATATGAAGATATGTTTATTGACTTTAGAGAGAGCAAAAGCAGGGGTGGGGAGATAGAGAGAGAGAGAGAGAGAGACATCGATGTGAGAAACATCGATTAGTTGCCTCCCATATGTGTCTGGACAGGGGATTGAACCCACAACCTTCTCATGTATAGGAGGACACTCCAACCAACTCAGTCACCCAGCAAGGGAAAGATAATTTTTGAGAAAGAAATTTGTGTGTAGGGGGTTCTGTTTTTTCTCTGCTGTTTGCATCCAACAGGATAGAAGACCCATACATATTTTTAGCCACAGGAATTTTTTCAGCGTTCAAAGTAGAAGCTGAATAATTCCCAGGGACAGAAGAAATGAAAGAGTATGGGGGCGGGGAGAGAATGAATGCAAACCAAGACTTTAGAAGAAATAGTCATACTGAGTACATGGTGCTTCCAAGGAGGCTCTGTCACTGCCATAGTGGTGTTCAGACCTTCCGAAGAACCACACCTCAGTTGTAACCTGGGAGCTGGGAAGTGCACAGATTGAAAAGATAACTGCATGAAAACTAGGACAATGACACTCTTAATGAAACCAAAAGGACCAGTGACCACTGACCTCCTTGTTTCTGCAGAAAACCTTGAAGATCTTGAGTATTAGCAAACACATGGAGTACTGAATCCCAATAATTAAATTTAAATGTCCCACCAGTCTGCAGCTAAGGTTCTATCAGCTTTAAATTCATACAAAGAAAATACATACTTAAGGTATTTCAGTATTTGTAGACTGAGGCTTATGTTATCTAATCAGTCATTTGTCTCTCTTCTCTCCCCCTCCCCAAGAATGAGTCATTTTAGATAAGGGTTTTTCTGAACAACCAAAGAATTAAAGGGTCTCTGGGAAGCACTGAAGCTCCATGCAAGAGTACAGTCTCTCTTTTTATCTCTCATTTCTACTTTATCAAATAACATTCAATAGGAACAGTTATCCACTGACACAAAACCGAGTTCTGCAAAAACATCATCAACTCATTTAGGGCCACAATCTTCCCCCAAACCTAAAATCTTAGAAGAGTAATGAAGTAAAGACAGTAGGAGCTGGTGGTATTGCAAAGGTGATTGATAAGGGCAGAAAATGATGAACTCGAGCAAGTGAGTCTTGCCTCAAACATCTTAATGCAGCCATTTTGATTAAAGGGCATTTTTAATGCAGCCTAAATCAGCAAATTCTAACTACCCTTATTATCCAGAATTATGAGGCACAGATATCCTCTACACTTACCCCTCACTGCTTCCCACTCCTGTGTATAAAGTGGAAGGCAGAGATTGATTGTGGAAAACAGACAGGGTGTTCGGTACTAATAGCTACACAAACTATCTTTAACTAAGTTTCCTATAGTTACCACACTCACTTATCTCTAAAGGGCCATCAGTCATTCTAAGCAAGATATGTTTGTCTCAGAAGTCCTTTTTACAGTAAATAATCTACCTTTTAAAATATCTGACTTCTTTCTCAAAATTAAATTGTTTTACTAGTGTCACCTTATAAATAGAGTTGCATGCTTATTTATTAGGTGTTTTATTTGAAGCTGTAAAGGGAGACATATCTCCTTTTTTTGCCTTCATGACTGTTGACTTTGCCAATTCGGAACAAATATAGGCCCTTGTATGATGGGGAAGGTTTGTAAGTATGGTTATTTGTATCTTTTAAAGAGTACTGGTAGTGTTTTTTTTCCAGACTACACTCAATTTCAGTTTGACATTTTCTCATGATTATATTTGAACTATACATTTTTGGCAAGAATAAGATAGAAAAATGAGATAGAAATGAAGTGATTTTTCTCAATGTCCTTTTGTTCTAAAACCCAGAATGCATAAAAAATTCCCAGCAAATATTCTCTCATTTTAGTGGCTAAAAGACTTGCCCTGGTTTTGTTGCTTAACTAGTCTGTGCGACAAGTTTATCCCCCTGTAAAGTTTGGGTACCAAATTATGACTTCCTCATACAGCTATTGTGATGATTAAACAAGGTCCCATTTATAAAATATGTGGGAGAGTACCTAACACATAGTAAATTCTCAATGAATGGTAGCTATTATTAGCATTCATTAATAAACTACATAGAGTTAACATGCATTATGCATGTCTTTGCTCTCATTATTTAACATGTTTAAACCAGTGAACAACTCCATCAAATAAAACTCACTTTAGACTACTAAAGCACTGATGCGGGTAAGATCTACCCATGGACACTAAAATCAGTGGATGAAAGTTTAAGAAGAAACTGGATATTTGCATAAATTCAATGTATCTCCCCCTAGATATTTATTAATTAAAAAGATGAAAAACAGTAACTTTACAATGGAGAAACCCAGCAGATATCACCGAAACTAAATAACGTATCAACATCATGTGCAGCCTGATATGATGCAGCGAGAAGAGCAAACATTTGTGACATTCTATCCAGAAGGAATAACTTCAACCTAACTGTGAGAAAACAGAAGGCACACTCAAACTGATTAATATTCTGTAAAATATCTGGCCAATGTTCTTAAAATTATCAAGGTCAAAAAATACAAAGAAAGACTTAAGAATTGTTAAAGATTGGAGGAAATTAAGGAAATATAAACTCTAAACGCAGTCTGGGATCCTAGATGAATGTTGGGTAGGAAAATGTACAATATTGGAAAAAATGGTGAAATCTGTATAAAATGTGAAGTTTAGTTAATAGCATCACCCTTCTTTTGGACAGGCACTTGCCAGAAGTAGGTCTGCCACAGGCCTGCTTGTCGTGTGTGGATTCTTGACACCCGTGGGAAAGATTTCAAAACATGAGTTCCCGTGATTTTGAGAATATGTTTATTAAGGCTGGGATCAGTGAAACAAAGGAAGAACTGAAGGCAGAGAAAGTAATGAGAGAGAGCCTAGGCAGGGTTACCTTGGATCTCTAGAAAAGTTATAGGAAAGGAATGAGCCAAAGAAGGGCTGACTTCACCTGGAAGTCAGAGAAAAGGGGTCACTGGAGACAGGATCAGGGCTGAGTTGGGCAAGCCCAGATGGAGCTTCCCTGCTCACTGCTCCCCTGGCTACAAGGCTCCATGGAACCCTTAGAATTTAAGAGGAAGTAAAAAGTTCATGCTCAAGAAGGGGCCTGGGTGTGCTCTAGGGTGAGCCTGTGCTGTGTCTTTGTTATGAGGGCTTTTTATCTTCTTTCTGTGGGTGAGAATCTTAAGGGAGGTTTTTAGCAGAACATTCATGGTTTTGCATTTTTAATATGCTGATGCGTCTAAATGAGCACATTGGGGTTTGGGGATATTCTTTGGTCAGCTATACTATTTTACTTTTATCTTTGGTCTATTGGCTTCAATGGTTTTTTTGTAATTTGTTTCCCTGACTTCATTTGTCCTTTGCACAAATGACATTAATTGGATCTTTGTTCTTTATTTTCCAGACCAGGGAGATTCAAGCTATGTATTCTTTGGTTAGAGAGGAGAGGTACAAGCCATTCACTCTAAAGTGTCCTTGGTTAGGGGAGATAAGTTCTTGCAATTCACCAGCTGGCTGTAAGTTGCTCAAACTGCCCTTGTTTCATTGTCTTGTTTCAGCTTCCCCATTCCACTCACCCAGGAATTTTCCTAACTTCTCACTATCCTGCCTCAATACTACTCCATCTTCTATCCCCCTACCACATCCTTTAGACACAGGGGTGTCCAACCTGCAGCCCACAGGCTGCATGCATACCAGGATGGCTATGAATACAGCCCAATGCAAAATCCTAAATTTACTTAAAACATTATGAGATTTTTTTGTGATCATGTATCATGATGTATTTAATGTGTGGTCCAAGACAACTCTTCTTGCAGTGTGGCCCAGAGACTCCAAAAGTTTGGACACCCCTGCTTAGAACATCTAAATTTCTATGGTCTTAGAAATAGAGTTTTAAGAAACTGGAAATAAATTAATATACCTGCTCACTCTTTTTATGAAGCCACTGAAAGTATTTTATACCTGCCTTTTGCCCAGCTACTACCAGTATACAACATAAGTTATACAAGTTTTAACTTCTATGATGAAACTTTTCTGAAAGATTGGTTAAGTACATTAGTATCTCCATTAAAATTATGTGGTTTTAGTAATTTTCAATTTAACTGTTTGGTTACTAAATGAATGAACAATTAAGAAAGCTTTCTAATTATTTCAATATATGTTAGTAGGAATTCACATTAATACATTAGGTCCCAAATAGCAACAGTGATACTGAAAAAGAAGAACAAAATTGAGGGAATCATGCTAATATCAAATTATACTATAAAGCCATAGTAATCAAAACAGCATGGTACTGGCATAAAAATAGACATGTAAATCAATAGAATAGAATAGAGAGCCCAGAAATAAACCAACACCTTTATAGTCAATTAATATTCAACAGAGAAAGCAAGTACATACAGTGGGTTAAAGATAGTTTATCCAATGAATGGTATTGGGGATATTGGACAGATACATGCAAAAAAATGAAACTAAGCTGCCTTCTTATGCCACACACAAGAATAAATTCAAAGTGAATTAAAGACTTAAATGTTAGACCCCAAACCATAAAAATCCTAGAAGAAAAATATAGGCAATAAAATCTTCGACATTGCTCAGAGCAATATTTTATCTGATATATCTCCTCAGGCAAGGGAAACAAAATGAAAAATAAACAAATGGGACTACATCAAACCAAAAAGGTTTTGCACAGCAAAGGAAACCATCATCAAAATAAAAAATAAAACCCAAGGAATGGGAGAATGTATTCACCTATACATCTGATAAGGTGTTAATATCCAAAACTTATAAAGAAGTTAGAAAACTCAGCACCAAAGAAACAAATAATTTAATTAAAATACGGACAAAGGACCTCCATAGACAGTTCTCCAAAGAGGACATACAGATGGACAATATACATATGAAAAGTTGCTCAACATCACTGATTATCAGAGAAATGCAAATTAAAACCACAATGAGATATCACCTCACACTAGTCACAATGGCAAGCATCAATAAATCAACAAAAAACAAGTGCTGGTGAGGATGTGGAGAAAGGGAACTCTTTTGCCCTGTTGGTGGGAATGCAGATTGATGCAGCCACTGTAGAAAGCAGTATGGAGATACCTCAAAAAATTAAAAATGGATCTGCTTTTTGACCCAACGATCCATCTTCTGAGAATATATTTGAAGGAACCCAACACATTAATTCAAAAGAACATAAGCACCCCTATGATCATTACAGTGCATTTACAATCACCAAGATATGGAAGTGGTCCAAGTGTCCATCAGCAGGTGAGTGGGTAAAACAACTCTGGGACATTTACACAATGGAGTACTACTCAGATGTAAAAAAAGAAGAAGAAAATTTTATCCTTTGCAACAGCATGGCTGAACCTGGTGAACATTATGCAAAGTGAAATAAGCTCGTCAGAAAAAGAGAAATATTGTACCATATGATTTCACTCATGTGGAATCTGATGAGCAAACTGCACTAACAAGCAAAATAGAGACAGACTTATAGATAGAGAGAAGGATGACAGGTAAGGGGGTAGAGAGAGGGGGCGGAGGGATTGAGCAACAAGGAAGAAGGATTCATGGACATGGGCAACAGTGTGGTTCTTGCAGGGTGGAGGGAGTATAAGGGGTATAAACGGTAATGGAAAGAATACGATAAAAAAGCAAGAAGAAATATTAAGTAAATTTAAAAAAGAATACATTGTACTTGGTTTGTAAACCCACAAGACAGTGTATTAAGAGGCTTTACTAGAATTTTTGAGGAAGTTGTATCCGTAACTGTACTTCCTATTAATTCTTTCTAAATTTTGAGCATGAAAAATAATTAGTACAACCAAAAAAAAGCTATTTGTGATATCAACAGTATTTTCCTAGACCTAAAATTTAGTTATTGTCTTAACACTAAATGTGTAAGGTTACTAATTTTGCTTTTTATTGAAGTCTTTCTATTGAGACAGGATATTTTACAAGCAAAAAGAATATTATACCCTCAATTCCTGTGGTTCCACACATTTAACTCTGCTTTACTTTCCTTAGCAAGACTGTTTTTAAAGAGGATTGGATGAATAGTTATTCTTCTTGTGACAGGCATTCAGTACAAGCAAGAAAGACTGTGATACATTGGTCTTGCTAATCTCTTTATATTTTCCTTGAAAAAAATTGAATGCATTATCTTGCTCTAAATACTACATATGGGCTATGAAATAAGCAATCCTTTAATATAAAATACCTGTTTGTTCTATACAAATAAAATTTATTTAGAATACAGTTTATCAAATAAAATTAGAATACATGATTATCCCTCCAGTTAATATTAGTAAGAAAATCTTATCAGTAGATAATACTATATAATTAAAATTCATATACATCATATTCAAAGAACAAACATATCATAATTAACTTTTTAAATGTACTGTTTTCTAAAAGTATATAATTACTTAACCATGGCTCTGTCAGAAATATTAAGTATTCTTTTACTTAAGTATATAATAGAATTGTAGTTAAATTAGAAAATGAACAAGAATGTTATCAAATAATGTATCTGTTTATCTGTGGGATGTAAGTAATGACAAGGAAAAATTCTGACATTTCCTAAATTAAATTACTGCCGGCCAAAAACAAACAAATGAACAAACAAACAAGTAAATACAGCAGGCCAGAGGCTGGGAAGAAGAGACAAGGGAAATTCATCAGTTAACAGAGCTTGGGGCGGAAACCAATAAAAAGAACTCACTTTTCTGAATGTATTATTATTAATATGTTGAAACTTGAAATAAACTCCCAGGAGACTATCCCAACTCTTATCTAGAAAGGAAGAGCTGACCACCAAATGCCACTGCATGTTTCTCATGCACGAACTTGCTGGACTTTTGCCCACAACAGATGCGGAAGCATGAAATATTTCTTCCTTAGTAAGTATCCCCTTTCCCAGAACTAGCCTAGTTTCACCTTTTTCTGCACCCTTTTTCTATAGCCAATACAAATTTATCAGCCCCAGGATGGCAGAAATATTTGTCTTCCCTACCTAGCCTTCCTGCTGGTGGTTTAGACTGCATGTCCCAAGACCTGGTCCTTCTTTCTGACTAGCATACAGTTCAATATTTTTTTTTCTTTCAAAATAGCTTTTGGTTTTTAAAGTTTTTATCGAACAGCAGATGTGAGGTATACATATTAAAACTATATCTTGTGAGTAATATCAGTTTTAGAAATCTGATTTCCGGATTGTTGTCACATTTCACACCAGTTTGAATGAAGCCGTTGATTTTGGCTGGTGGATTTTGGTAACAGCTATGTAATTTTTGTCTTGTTTCCCTTGCCCAGAGCTTAGGGGACTTTTCAATATTTTTGTTATACTTTTTTTTACACGTAGAAAAGGCACTAATTAAAAGAAGAAGTAAAAATTAAAAAAGGGGAAAATAGTCTCATGGGGACATAAGAACCTGTGCCCATATGATGAAGAAACTGTGATCCATTCCACACTCAGATATCAACTCCTTAAACATTTTGGGATGCATTGTTCTTCTGGGAATCATGGCACAGTTAAGTTACAGGGGGGAGTGGATAGCAGCAACAGAGAAGTGGTATACCCTAGTGCTTCAGTGCAGGGCTCAGACCCGGCTCTCTTCTGTGACCTGTGCCATTTGCTCAGTACTAATAATAACTAACCGACCCAGGGACCCAGGGCACTTACAATGAGCCACAGGCTATTCTAAGCTTTATGTCAATTTAAGCTTCACAACAGACATTTTATGGATTAGAAAATTAATGTTACTTTGCTTTTTTCTCCATGTCCTCTGTAGTAGTAGAGTTGAGATTTTACCTCAGGTAGTTCACCTCCAGAGCCCATGCTCTTAATCACAAAACTACACTCTTTTAAGCTTTAGTTTACACCCTTACAAAGAGATAGCATGGGTGAGTATAACTGTATACTCAGCCTACTGTCAGAATATAATAAATTTAAGTATGGCTAAAGGGATGTCAAAGACCTTTCACATAGTAAGTTTTAGGTAAGTGTTGACAAGGGCTAAGCTGGTGACAGAGTAGCTACAGTGTCTGCAATCATTAAAACGGAGTTTTAGAGGTTATCTTACTTTTATTAAATTTTGATTTCCAAATTAGATAAATCAAACCTAATCTTGAAAGGGAAGTGCTTGCCAGGACCATTGACTATGATAATTAAATAAACTAATTTTTAAACATCAACTCCATTTGACAGTGCGTAGAATTTTGAACTTTGAAAAAAGACAAAGAACATTTAGTGTGCAATAAAGCATTAAAAAAATAGTAATCCCTTGGCAAAATCACGAATCAGTTTTGGATGTTGATTGGCACTGAGAATAATGTTCTAGGACAGAATTTACTTGGTTGATAGGCTGGTAGTATCCCAGTGGTGTTGAACCCATAGCTTCTCAAGTCATATACACTGTCTGCTGTCATATAAATGTCGGGTACCACTGGCTTTCACACTAGGGGCCTTCCTGCTGAGATTTAGAGAGCAGTCCTGGGAGGTCATAGACTTCTCCTCCAGACACAGTTGGCCTATCATTGTGATAATCATTGACCCTTCTTGAGCCTCTGCATTAACAGTTCTTTAAAGAAAGATGGGAGCACCTTGATATACAAGGAAATTGTCCAAGGCAGCTCTGATTTGTGTCCTGAATATGTGTCAAGAAATTTACAGTCTCATATACTGAGGAGCTTACACTGCTTTGGTGAATGCAGATGTGAGTGAAAGTTGGGAAATGAAGGGGCAACAATAAACCAGATGCCAATGGACTGGCTATTTGTCTAAAAACAGTGATCGTATGTCACATGATATGTTTTTAAGTTAGTATATGATGTTTGGGTCTGGGGCCCAGAAGTTAATAAACCCAAACTGAGATCTTCTATTAAAATATTTGCACCAGTGTTTCATTTTTGTGCAACTTAGAGAATTCTTCGGTGCCCCCTTATTACTTCCACAAGTAATTCTTTCTTTGTATGTAAGACTGCTGCTGTTCATTTTCAATTTTCTTAGCATATGCGTAACCTCTATAGAGAACAGCTATATCTAGACACTGATTAAACAATTATGTTAGCTGAACCAAAAATAGAGCTTTTTAAAAGTTTGATTAATTGACTTGCCTTTCAGAAGCTGCTTTGAACAATGACATGAGATTACCACAACTTTAATTGCTTATAAAATTCAGATGGGCTATATTTAATTTTCTCAAACTTGATTAAAATCATTACTTGTTAAGCAAATAGTATTTTGTCTATTGCTGTTTACTATTTTGCCACTTTTTAGTAAGAATTTCAGAGATAATTCATTGAAAGGGAAATAAAGAGGCAAATATTCCTAACAAAAATCCAAATAAAATGATTTGACAATTAAAAGAACACTGTTTACCTAAAAAAAGTATTACATGCTTTAAAAAAGTCACATATATATGACATATATACCTCCAAATTTAGATAACTAGGAAAATCATTCACCTACTAGAAATCATTGTTTCAAGAGTTTCCAGAGTGTTC
The DNA here is from genome assembly GCA_028533065.1 of Trachops cirrhosus. NCBI lineage: Eukaryota > Metazoa > Chordata > Mammalia > Chiroptera > Phyllostomidae > Trachops > Trachops cirrhosus. Next base: position 35,534,665 of record CM052549.1, on the reverse strand, counting down.
CCCTATCATTCAGCAGCTCGCCCCTACATTTGTGCTACTGCTTTTTTTAAATGGAGGGAGCCACATGTTGAGTTATGGTACCATAACAGTCTTTAATAAATAGAAGCATATCCTAGATTAACATAAACATTTGTTTTAATTTATGGTTATAGAAGACTTTCAAGTAAAATTGAACAGCTTTGATTGCTAACAACAAAACTAATATGGTAAATTTTAAAGATACAATATCTAACATAACTAGATTACTGAACTAGTTTTCTAGGGTACATTTATCCACTAATAAGAGATCATTCACATGCCTTGAATAATTTACTATTAAATTTTTCATCTGCTAACCCAACCATAAAATTGCTTCTTTCCTTACCATCAAATGACAACATTGATTTATAGTGACGTTTGAGTTCAGCTAGGGAGATACATACTCTTTGGGATAAATATACTTTGGCCTCCATTGGCAAAACAAAACTTTAAATTAAAAATAAAATAAAATAATATTTTTATTTTTATCACATGTTTTTTCACTGTGTGTGTTTTTTAAGCTAATAAAATTGTCTAATACATAACTGTATTTCACACTTTTATAAGAAAATAATTTTGTGGGAGAAAAGACAGATAAAGATGCATAAATTTCAGACTTATTATTCTCTACCTTTCAATTTTAGTAAGGTTTATAAAAATAATTTATGCAATTTTGGCAAACTGCTCAAAATCAGAGCTGGTTTCATGAGCATGAACCTCAGTGTGATTACAGAAGACTTTGTGCTTGGAAGTACCCTGTTCTGGGTTAATTCTTTGTTGTTACCACGTTCACATTCTTCTAACATGAACCCGAGGCCCCGCATTTCTGTTTTACCTTGGGCCTTGCAACTTATGTAGCCAGTTCTGATCAAATGCCCATTATATTTGTGATTGTAATATTGCCTACTTTAGTAAAAGAACTGTCATCAATTTAAACTTGTGAACACATCACCCATTATTGGTTTTCCAGCCCCTTCACGGGAAGAATAGCACACTCAAGATCAGGTCCTATAAATCATATTGCTGCTTTGAGACCTTGACCAAAGTAGATTTTTCTCCTCTTTCACCTTCCTTAGATTTGACCCTTTCAGCTTCCTGGGATTGCAAGTGGTATCAAGCAACTCTCTTGGGGGTAGGAGTTAGGTGGAGGTGGGCAGGTGGGAAAATGGAGACGGAAAGAGACTTTGCTTGGGGTGATAGCTGCATGATGGAGTGTGCAGATGATATTTTATTGAGCTGTACACTTGAAATCTGTATGGTTTGCAAACCAATGTCACCCCAATAAATTCAATAAAAAAATAAAATGCAATGGACTAAAAATAAAACTCATGTAGCTGAACCAAGCCTATGAAGATTTCAGTTAAATTCACCCAAATGACATTTAATCAATATAAAGATGAAATGATATTTAACTATTGTGAATATCATCAATAGGTATTTAATTAAAATAAATAATGAAAACTCATTAAATAAAATATAATGCAATACTAGGAAGAATGAGATGAGGTAGGAATATGGTCAGAAAAGATACAATGTGTCAAGTTTTTTTTAAGTGATTTGCAAGACAATACTTAGGGCAATGACATATATATATATATAAATGGGTTGGCCATAGGAACATTTCTATGTATTTCTATAAGACAAGCGTTTGCATTATTTAAAGTTTTACCACAATGTTCTTTTTGAACAGAGAAAGCTTAAAGATGATATTCCTAACAAAATAAATATCTGAATTAATATGACTTCCCTTTTTCAGGAAATCCATCCATGTTTTTAATATTTGGTCATTTTCCAAATAAATATTTTAAATTATGATCTAGTAGGGTTAGTAAGTAAACTATTACAATCACCTACATAAAACTTTCCCTCTAGATCATGTTAATTATCCAACTATTTCATATTTATGAAAATTAATGTGAATGTTCAAGACTGTGAACTATACATACTGCTCAACCATAGTTCACAGTCAAGAAAATCAGTTAAGTAACCCCTGAGGCAGACACCAGCCTGCAATGTCCTCAGCATTATGGATGAGACACCAGACAAATTCACATGGACTACTGAATCCTGTGGAGGAAAAGGGACAGCACAGCCACTCTCTCAAGAGGAGAATGCCCGGACCTTGCCTTGACAAGTTTTTATTGGGTTCAATTTGCAGGAGAATACAGGTAAAGCTGATTAATCATTGTCAGGCAGTAAGGATCAAACCATAGATAGCATACAAAGAACTCTGAGGGCCTATTCTGAGTCAAGGTCTGTCAGCTAAAGGGCTACAAAACTTTGGGAAACAAACTCATTTCCTGCTCAGACCCTTATCATTTAATTGAGAGCATTCTTAGCAAAGCAGGTTTCACAAGAGTTTATGCATTCTTTCTTAGGCCCAATCATCCCGGGAAACCTGCCCTTTCCAGCACAGGGCTGCACCACCCTCTGTCATTTTTCAGACTTAAGTCATTGTTTCAGGCTTAATGCCAGGCAGGGGAAGTGAGGCATCCAAGATATTAGGAGACTTCTTGGAGACAGAATGAGGACTCAGGCTATGTCAAAGCCGAGGGGCGAAGGTCCACCACCCCCTTTTGCTATAGCCCCCCAAGTCCTTCCCTGGGGCCTCCATGTGATCGTGCCTGTTTTAGGTCGTTCCCCCCTTGGGGAATCTTACCCGTCATTGGCTAACCGATCAAGCATTGGTGGCCAGGCAGGGTGAAAAAAAAGGAGCAGAAGCAGCGCTCCTGCCAGGGAGATAAGCTTTGTCTCCTTTGTGACTTATGGTCCAAAGGTTGCTCACTCACCCTTAGCCATGGGGGGTTATAGCTTCTGAAATCAGGCAGGGCGGTTCCCAACAAACCCATAGAGTGATAAAGTATAAAAAGTCTGTCCTTGTCCTCAAAAATCTCACAGTTTAGTGAACAAGACATTGAGAAAGTCATATTTAAAGTCACTTTATAAAATAGATAAATTACCTATTGGGAGTTGTAAGTTAGAGGGCAGAGGCAATCCCCTGTTTGATTTCTTCCCAACACTAAAGGAAACTTTCTTCTAATAGTATCATAAAAATCCTGACTGACTAGGAAGTAAGGTGAAGAAAGAATTCTGTATTGGGAATATATTTGGAGTCATTATTTTGTTAAAACCAAAATGGTAAGCCCAAATATAATGATGGTCTAACAAATAAGATCAATGAACAGTGATATTCTAAATGATCTAATAGTAATAAATTATATTCATCTAAGAAATTGCTGTTATTGGTAAAGGTAACTACTGATATCAGCATGCATAATTTGTAATGCTGTTGACGATCTAGTCAGTTTCCATGAAACATGAAACTAACAAAAAATATTTGGAGTATTCTTTTAAAAAAATTTTTATTTTTATTTTTATTTTTAGAGAGGGGAAGGGAGGGAGAAAGACAGGGAGAGAAACAGCAATGTGTGTTTGCCTCTTGAGCGCCCCCAACTGGGGACCTGGTCTGCAACTCAGGCATGTGCCCTGACTGGAAATCTAACTGGTGACTCTTTGGTTCACAGTCTGGTGCTCAATCCACTGAGCCACACCAGTCAGGGTGAAATATTCTCATTATCATTTGCAGGTTCTCTCTGAATACACTTCCAAAAATCCATATTGCATTTAGAAGTTATCATTTATCTTCATTCATCAAACTCAAGGATGTAGTGTAAGAGTCAACATTAGGGGAGAGTAAACACATTTGATTCATGTTCCAGTCAAATACAGTCAGAAATAACCTGATAACATGTTATTCCAGAAAGATATGATGTGGTAGATCCCCTCTTTAATATCCTTTAAAGAGTAGTGACTATCTCTTAAGTAATTTATGAAATTATAGAATAATTAATAGAAAAATTGCAAATAATATTGATATTGTTCAAATCTTTCCTAACCAGTCTACATAAAATGATATTGAAGTTATGATGTTCATGCTGAAAATCATAGGAAATCTCAAATGACAAGAAAACGCATTGCTAAAATGGCTAATTACATAGGTGATCCCTGTCAATGTTTATCATATTTTTATGAAAATGGTAAATTAACATAAATACCAAAGGAGCAATTTTTACTTATTTCAAATCTTATATATTTGAGCAAACTTGTAATTCTACCAGAATTTTACATACACACATATTACCCACCACAATAAAATATAAGATGAAGTAATTGTAAAAATATTTATTTGTATACTTAAACTTCATTCTTATTTCCAAACCTAAAGACATTTTTTTCAAATATGTCCTTCTTGATAAGCCTTGTTATGAGCTGAATTGTGTCCACCCCCCATGTTCATATGTAGAAATTCTAATCCTAAGTACCTCAGAATAGGTTTATATTTGGAAAAATCACCTTTAAAGAGATAATTAAGATACAATTAGCCCTGGCTGGTGTAGCTCAGTGGATTGAGGGCAGGCCTACAAACCAAAGTGTTGCTGGTTTGATTTGCAGTCAGAGCACATGCCTGGGTTGCAGGCCAGATCCCCAGTGTGGGGTGCACAAAAGGGAACCACACATGGATGTTTCTCTCCCTCTCTTTCTCCTTCTCTTCTCCTCTATCTAAAAAATCTTCTTAAAAAAAGATACAGTGAGTTCATCCCTGACTGGTGTGGGTCAGTTGGTTGGGCTAGGTTGCAGGTTTGGGCCCCAGAGAGGGCACATATAAGAGGCAACTGATCGATGTTTCTCTTTCACATCGATGTTTATATTCCTTCCTTTCTCCCTTCTTTACCCTCTCTCTAAAAATAAATAAATACATACATACATAAAATTAAAAATATAATGAGTCCATATGAGTAGTTCCTCATCCAATATGACTGGTATTCTTATAAAAAGAGATTATGATCCAGATACACACAATACACAGAAGGAAGACCATATGAAGGTACCAGAAGAAGAAAACCATCTACAAGGCTAGGAGAGAGGCCCTTTGAAGAAACCCTGCCAGCACCTTGGTCTCAGACTTCTAACCTCCAGACTTATGAGAAAATACATTTCTTCTGTTTAAACCACCCATTCTGTAGTACTTTGTATGGTAGTCCTAGCAAACTAACACAAACCTCAACAGTGCTGTTGAAAAATACAATGTTTTTAATTTATATTTTGATGCCAGTGGCACTCAGAAGCACAAGTCCATTCTTAAAATATGGCAGAATAAAAGCTAAATAATTATAATTAATTTCAGTGACTACAATATACTTTGCCATGACAGGCCTTCAGCATAGTCACCCAACCAACACATCACCTCAATTATATGTTTTCTATGACAAAGTCTTCTTTCAACAAGGGGCTATAGAAGGCCCTATAGGGTGGAAAATATTAGCTATTGGATGTAATTTGCACATATTATTGATAATTAAGGATACTGGTGAATGAATCGATTATGCTAAAGGCTTGTCATGGTAATTGCAGAATTGTAAGAAATATGGATTATGCCTGTGTTGGTTGTTATACTTATGAAGACTTAAGACATAAATATTTTATGTATGAATATGTCTTTCTTGACAAAATGACACTATTTGCTAGGAAGGAGATAGAGATATATCCTCTGTGATTGTATCCTTTTAAATATGCATAAGCACAAGTTTTTGAATCATCTGTTCAGAAATTATTGTATTTTTATTTTCATGTATTATTATGTCTAATGATTAAAATATGCTAGAGACATGCAAATTTTCCTGTTTCAATATTTTCATGCAGTTTTTCTCAAATCTCAGAGCTAACCTTTTAGACACCCAAAAAGAGTTCTTGGTTCTTTCTCCATGGTTAGAAAACAAATCACCCCAAATTATATAAATGGGTATTTTAACCTTCAAAAGCTTCTCTATTAGGGTCTATCAAGATTTTCATTGTCCTTGCTCAAGAACTTTCACATAATAAATCCATTTATAATGCAATCTTTTCTTTTACATTAAATTGAAGTCTCTAACAACCTACAGCTATTCCACCAAATAGGCTTTTGTAGTCTTCATTAAAATTTACTTTGTCAGTTATACAGCCCATTAAATTCTTCTATAAAATCATATCATGTGGTTACTAAGTTAGAGAAGTTGGATGTAACAGAGGTAAAATAATTACTTCAACCTTATGGCTGAGGTTGTGTTAAACATCTCTGTGATTATGAAGGCTGAGGGAGCTCCACTACAGTTGGTCCCCTTTTGCTCAGATGTGTGGTAATAAATTTACATGTTAAGAAAAAGCATTTCTGTCTGGGCATAGGAAGCAAAAGTTTGAAAACTGTTAGTCACATTTTTATAATGGCCTTAAATTAGCCATCAACTTAAATGAGCCAGAAATATCAAACACTGTCTCCATTAACTTCCCCCTTTTGGCTGGGTGCTATATTGTAAAATAAACCATCAATAGACCCAAACAGAGTGGGTGTTATAAATATTCAGCCAAATAAATACAAACAAAAAACCCCAACATTTTAAAATCGCCTGGTGCTTCCACAAAATAAGAGAGAAAAAGAAGAGAAAATGGCAAAATTGAAAAAAGAAGATGTGTGGGTGTGGAGTTGCGCTGCTCAGAACCCCCTTCAAGAGAACCTGCTGCAAGGAGTCTTGCTGTCTGACAGCCTCCAGCAGCTCCACCTCCACATTCATCCCAGTGCAGAAGCAGTCAAGGACAGCTCCTGACTACTGGCTGAGCCCAGAGCTAGTGCTAGCCTGCCTGTACCCAGGACTCCTCTGATGGGCAACCTGTGCTCAAAAGCTCTTCATAGGCCTGAGCAAGACTCTCAGAACTGCACTTCAGTTTGAAGCTCTTCCTACCCAACCCTCCTTCCTTGCCTTTCTCTTTTCATGAGTGTCTAGTGTCCGGCACCGGTGATACATCTATCTGAAGGCTCTCCACACCTTTCCATGTTCCATCCCCTCTTTATCCTTTCCATGCATTACTCCCCATAAATCATTTTCGTGTCTAGTCCCAACTTGGTATCTGTTTCTCAGAGGACCCAAGCTGACCCAGGAAGGAAGGTCAAGGAAAGAAAAGAACTTGTTTTTCCTTCAAGAAATATAAATTTCTACCTTAACTATTTTGGCTCCTTGCCACCCAAAGATGAGGAAAACCTATAATTTGAAGAATATTTGACTTTAATGACAGAATAAATTAAGAGCAGAAAAATTTTTGGTGTTTCTTCACTTTAACCTTTCCTCCCTTCTTCCCTCCTGCTTTTCTTCACTGTCTCCCTCTCTTCCTTCAGTTTTGAAAATAAAAACTAAAACTTGGTGAGAAATTTTACTCAAAAATTTTGTTCTCTCTATTGTACATCTAAAAACTTGCAAACAACATTTTTTGCAGGGTTCTTTTAGTGTCACTCATGGTGATATTTTGGTAGACTATGTATGTATGGACACACAACCAAACAAAGAGAGATTGCTACTACCAGTGTACTTTAATGAAACGCATTAGTATAGGGGAATAACTAACATATATACATTTTAAAAGACATTTTTAGAAAGATTCCACTGATGGCTTGCTATTGGTATAATAGCACATATTAACACAAAGCTGCTCAAGGTGATATGTTATTATTTATCAGTGCTTCATACACATATTCTTCATATAGATAAGATCAAATTTTGAGTAGTACATGCCACCTGAAGAGTTACTGAAACTCATTCTTCTATTTGCACATCTGCTTCTTTATCTTTTACTTAATATTTACAGATAATATATAATTATTAAAATGTATATCATTACATGATATTACATGTAAGAACAAAAATATAGAACATAGAAGGAGAATACTAATTTGTATAGCTGTAATTGCATTCACTTCTGATTTAAAAAGGCATTAGTTAAGGTATAGAATTGATAAAAAGAAGACTACATTATAAAATTTGAGATTATTTTTATTTTGTTTTTGCTTTGCTTTGTTTTGCTTTAATATGAAAAGGTTATTAAATGTGAATACCACTCTATTTTGTTCATTTTAATCTCAATGTCAACATTACAATTATTCCTATCAACATTTCCATTCCAGCCTCCCACTGTTCTTCAGCAGTGACTCAAGTGTGACTGATTCATTCGCTATTCCCCAAACCACTTTTTCTTTCCTTCTTCTGTGCTTTGTTTATACCAAGTCCTCTACCTAGAGACTAGAATACCTGTTGAAATCCATTTACCTTTCCCGTCCAGAGCAGCCTAACTTTCTGATCTCTCTTCACAGTTAGTATTAACTCTTTTGTTCTGGAAACTTGTGTACTCCTAATTTTAAAACTCTTTAGACAGCACTGCAATTTCCTTTAATAACCACTATCTCTTTTCTAATTCCTGCTTCTTAACTATCATGTCTTCTCCGTTCTTGAACTTCATTTTTGACAGTAGTACCTACTGAATAAATCTTTCAGAGAAGGCTTTAACATGGTATAATGTCCTCACCCTTAGACATCTAAAAATACATGTAGTTTTCCTTCACATTTTAGTGATGGTTTGTGTGAATAATAAATCCTAGGTTCTTTTTTTAGGAATTTGGAAATATACTTAATTTTCTCTTTTTATCTATTATTAAAGATGATTTGTCTGTAGTTCACCTATTTTTATTTCTTTATAAAAGAAAAGTTGCAGGTTATGTTTTTTATCCTTGAGTTTTTAACATTTTTGTGTGGTCTGTGTAAGTGCTAGTCTTCTCAGTTGTGTAGCTCAAACCACAGAGCTCATTTCAGTATGAAAAAATATGCTTTTCTTCGAGCCAAGAAAAGTTTCTTTTTTCCTTGAATTTTCTTTCTACCTTTTACTATATTTTTCCCTTGTAACTCTCTTTAGAATGGTGTAGAAAGGTTTTTATTCTCTTTAAGAAGTTTTGGAACAGTTGTGACTCTACTTTTCAGATTATTTTTTTTAGTCTATAGTAATTTAAATTATAATATCTAGCCCTTTCATTGACTTTTAAGTTTTTTTTTAAATCTACTTTTAGTATCCTCTGAATTTTTTATTGTTCTCTAGTTGTTCTTTTAAAAGCCTGGTCTTGTTTTCGGAAGCAACAGTCTTTGTAATCTCTCTGAGGACACTAACCCTAAATTATGTGTTCGCTTTTGTGTTATTTATTCTGATTGTCTACGTTAGGTCTTTTGTTTCATGAGGTTAGGTTTTCTAAATTGTTTTGACCCTTAGTTTCCTATACATACTATTAGGCAGCCACTAAAGCTTTCCTCTGTGATTCTGTAGTCTCTCTCTCTCTCTGTTTCTCTCTCTCTGTCTCTCTCTTTCACACACACACACACACACACACACACACACACACACACACACACACAAGTATCCTCAGTGGGAGAACTGATAAGAACTGAAATGTGTTACCTCCAGGGTTTGGTTTTTCTCTGCAGCACAAACTCTTCCAAGCTTTCCTTGGGCATTTCCCAGGTTGGGACTAACCAATTCTTGCATGACTTCATTAAGTATAATGTTGATTAATTAATTGCACACGTTTCTCTCTTTCTATTGCTATACACAAAGAGCTTTTAATTACTTGATTAAACTCCCACTATGTCTTTTCTTTCCTCATTTGTAGGCATAAGAATATAAACACTCTATAGTTTCCCTATACTTTCTTCTATTTCTTCCCAAGACCTCACTGACCAACCTGTACCCACTCCCTAAATTTATTGCCTTCCTACATTCTATTTCTATGAACTAACCTGATTCCCTCACCATTTATAGTAGTAGATTTTACCTGACACTGCTAATGAATCCTGATTACTCAACAATCTTTACATTGGGTTGGCTAAAAAGTCCTTTTAGTTTTTTCTGTAAAATAAAAGACACATTTTTTATTTTTAGCAATAACTTTATTGATCTGGATATTTTGAGCATGTCAGCTATCTCCTGGTATTGACTTCTAGTGGGTAGAGGCCAGGGGTGCTACTAAACATCTTCCAATGCGTAAGACAGTCCCACAGCAGAGAATTATTTAGCCCAAATGTCAATAGTACCAAGAAACTTCACAAACCACTTTTGACACATTTGATCAGTCACAGCACCTTCTCCAATCTTTTCACAAATCTTTTTCTGTATTTAAATTGCATTTTTACCTTTCTTGAAAGAATAAAGCATAATATGCTGAAAATGTTGCTTATTTTCTTCCATCTTCAATATTAAAATGACTGGACAAAAATTCACCAATATTGACTTTTTTAATGCATGCTAATATGATAGTTGTCATAATACAATCTAACAAAATTGTTCCAAATGAAGACAACTAAGCACTACTAGAGCCATCCTATGGAAAAAGACTAAAACTTTTTGCCTAACTCCAAAAACTTACTATAGTATCTTTCTGCTGCTCACCATGAGGATAGATAAATTATCTGTCCGTGATCAAAAATGGGAGAGGAGACCTCTCCTGTTAAATATGGTTAAATAGTGCTTTGATCTAGACAAAGAATCCATTTCTCTGAACTTGGGCTTCCCATCTACATGGCTATCTCTTTGATTAAAGAGAACCATATACTCATCAATCTCATATCTCTCAAACAACCTTTCACCATGTCTTTTTCCACCACTTCTATTTTCTTAGGTTGTGCCATTACCATCAGCTTCATTTGCATGTTTCAAATGTTTAAACCTCCAACTTCTAATGGGAGTCAACCACCATTTTCTGCTTTTGTGTACAGGAGGCAGCAGAATTGTGGAGGAGAGGAGAAAGAAAAGGAGAGTAGGTGAGAGATCTTTTGACTCTGGATTATAGACAATGATTTGCAACTATAAAACACTGACTGTTTTGCCTTTAAAACATGTTCTCTTTCCAATGCAAGAGCATTGGCAACTTTCCATGACAGCTTTCCAAATGCAAGCCATGACAGGTAGTTCATTATCAAGAAGGAATACACAGGTACAGCCTAGAACAGAGCTGGTCATTGGTCCACTTTGAGTCCTGAGGCTGAATTTCTTCACATCTTTAGTCTGGCAATGGTTATTGATGCTAAAAACACCTATTGAAAAATAAGTTTCTAACTTACTTTAAATTTAAATAATATTATTTTCAAGCATGGAGAATTCTGGTTATGGATTTAATTCACTATTGATAAAATATTACCCCTACTCATATTGTAGCTAATCAAGGAGGCCTATTTTTAAAGGAAACTAGCTTAAATGACACAGAGAAAATACCAAAATCTAACTTCTTCCCTCTTGTGTAATATAGGAAAAACAATAAATTGGAGACTGAAATTTTCAAATTGTGATCAAATATACGAGCAGAAAACCTAGATACTTCTAGTTAATGATGTATTTCTTTGGTCAAAGTCAAGGGTTTGCAGACAAACTCCTCCCCCACCCTGAGTATTTTCACATTCTGTAACAGTGCCATGTGCATAGGAGAAATGGCAAAAAGAGCAGTCTAAAAAAGGCAAATAATTTTATAGCAAGGGAGTACTTTTGGTCTTTTGTGATGCACACAAGGAAACCAGAAGTTTCAACATAGCCATATAAGAGGATAGAGAAATTCTGTGGAGGCCAGTAGATGAGTACAGGCCTGCCTGGGCTCTGCAGAAAAAGGGTATTGTAGTTAAGGACATTATGGAAGTAGGCAAATAGGGGGGACTATAGCTTCCAACATAGTATGCCAGCACATTGATATTTCAGATCTCTGTTACTCTAACCATAATAGAGACCCAAGGAGATTCAGAAGATTCCAACAATAATTCCATGACCTCCTTCACCCCTTTTCTGCTACACAATTACATAACCTCCTACAGTATGTACACTGACACCATCTAGAGAGGGGCACAAAAGAGCAAAAATGATGAGCACATACCTGAGACATCCAAGCAGAGGGTGAATTACCTGAAAAAAACTATTTAAATGATTAAATATGTATTCATTTATCATATATCTATTCAATGTATGTATTGAGACCTACCATGTGCTCAGAAAATATATTAGAAATTCAGTGAGCAAAAGAGAAAAAAAACATTTTCAGAGTTTTTATTTTCCTGAAAGTATTGGGTCCCACTAAACTCACCAAGATTGGACCAAACACATTTTCCCTGAGCACTGTAGCATTTCTTTCTAATTCAGTTCTTTGGTAGTTGTCTGACTGCTTTTGCACCTTTGCATGTTAGCAATTTGCACAGGGCAATTTAGGTTCCCATACATGTGAGTTAACAAATAATCAGATTGTCAAATCTCGTGACACGCAAGTCAGATATTTTACCCAGTGTCAAACTTTACTATGAGCAGCAAGAATACCAGTAGTCAGAACCAGATGAAGGGAGAGTTATGGATACACCAGGTCGCAGTCCTTTCTTCACACGTCAGCCATGCTCTGTGACCCGGAACAACACATGAGGTCTTTAATAGGGTGCACAAGCCTACCTCGCACTATAGAGGGCATCACTCATTACCAAACATCTCCATTTTATACCCAGATAGTTGCATAGCTTACATAGTATTGTTTGGAGTTATATTTCATAAATCCCTAGAACCTAGATTTGTTTACTAAGAGCAACACTAAACCAGGGGTATCCTGATAAAAGAATTCAATAGGTAAAATTCAACTCCTGATAAATTTTGGTTTATTTTCTAGAGATGAGCTCTTAGTATATTTAGAAGATTAGACCAGGTGTCTGTTTCCTTTCTTTCCTGTCAGCATGTTTGCCTCCCCTTCTAGAAAGGGCTCCCAGGCCAGATATTTAACTCCATTCTTCCCACTATGCCATAGAAGCTGTGAGGAACCAGGGCCACAGCTCAGCCCTTCTAGTTACCCGCTTTCCTGTGCCATGCTCACGTTCCTACTGACAGGGCACTTTGACATGGCTGAGCTGAGGGATGATTTTTCCCAAGGACCTGGTGCTTTCACATACTCTCCTCCCCCAGATAAGTTTGGCCTCCTCTACAGTACCCAACCTGAGGTGCAGAAGAGGTAGAGGATGAGGGGGGATGAGAACTCTGACTTCTGGCATCCTTGCTCTTTCTCACTTGCCCCCTTTATTCCGGATAATCTAACAAAACTTGAAAGGCAGTTTATTTCTCCTCTTCTTCATCCTTTATGTAAAATTTCATGCTCTGGTATTCTTAATAAGTTAAAGGTATTTATTTAATTTAAAAATTTTTTATGACAAAAACATGGTTTTCGTATTTTCTTAAAGGAGTCAAGAAAGTCAGTCCTGTGACTAAAGTTAATACCAGTCCTCTTTGTTTTAAAGTTGAGCGATTCATTTTTCATGACTATCAAGCAGTGTGGGAAGAGATGGCTCCTGAGATGGTTCAACAAGCTCAACAATGTAAGGGCCAGTGTCTCTGATGTTCTTTAACTTTGTCCTTTTTTCTTTCTCCTCATAGCCAATGGATAGGCTTCAGCTCCACACAGCACACCTGCCCTAAAGGCAGAAAGCATAACAACAGAAGTCCAATCATTTTTTCCCATTTGTTAAAAAGAGAAGATGCTTCCCTGGACATGTAGGAGGAGGCTGTTTCTATTTTATAGTGCTGGAATATGTTATGTGGTAAACACAGGCCATAAAAATGATTATTTTGCCTGGGATAAGAAATAGCATGCTATGATAAAGATTATATTTTGGTTAGTAAAGAAAAAGGAGGAAATTTAATATTTGGTTTAAAATTAAGTTTATATGCCACAGACCTTAATATTTGTTTCTAGTACATCGCACATGCACACAGATGCACACATATTAATATAATCTATCATCACAAATGAGTAATAGCCTTTCCATTTTGATAATCTGGATGCATTTATTTATCACTATACTGCTTTATATGAGGTCTGTCCTGAAGGTATCCAACCACATAATATGAAAAACAGAGACATTTATTTAAGAAAATACAAGATACAAGAAACATTATACACAGGACAATGACACCTCAGTCCCCTTCAAAGTAGGCACCTTGGGACCTCACACAGTTCTACCAATCACCATCAGTTGCCCTGTTGTATTTTCCTGAATCTCACCAACAGTCTGAAATCTCTTCCCCTTCAAAGGGGATTTTAGTTTTTGGAAAATCCAGAAGTAGCAAGGCAACAAATCTAGGATATAGGGGACTGAGTCTCCTGGATGGTTTGAGGTTTCACCAAAAAACTCTGCACCAGACATGATGCATGAGAGTGTACATTGTCGTGATGAAGCTGTGAATCACCAGTTGCCTATAGCTGCGGCCTTCTGAATCATCCTAATAGTTTCCACAGAGGAATGTTCAAGCTTCATGCAAATTTTGATGTAGATTTGTTGCTCTACTCACTCGGTCATTTTGAATGTGATGGCCGCACAGTACACATGCTCACTCAATGGCATCTACCACTGCCACTGACTAGTACAGTGAAGTCATCATTGTTTACACATGCAATTCCAGTCCAGTCTCTGTGGCTGCCAAGTTACATCTCTGGCTGGACCTTTTCTGGACAGACCTCATATAAGTCATGTGAATGAATTTTTCCCTCATAGAATTACATATTATTTCCCTCATATTACTGTACATAATCTTATGCCTCATAAGTTTTTTTTGCAACTTGAGTTCTCCAGAAAGCAGACTCAGAAAGAATTGTGCATGTAGGATGTTTACGAAGGATGTTTGGGATAAATATCTGTAGCAGAGAGGGGGAGGAAGCAGAACTGAGAAGCTACAGCCTCAGCTATTTGCACAAGGAGGGAGACTTGGAGCTAGATGGTCCTCCAAAATTGTCTTGAGTTCAGAGATGACTGGTCCTCTTTTCCTCCATGTCCACAGTTCACTGGACGTGAATGTGGTCTTGGTCAAGGAGGTGCTCTTCAGTTGAGACAATCTCAGAAGGGCTGACAGCTAAAGGGTGCCTCTTAACACGCACAGCAACAAGGGCAAGGAGCATTGTTTTTCATTTGAAATCCTTATCCAAGGATATGTTTATTGATTTCAGAAAGAGGAAGGGGGAGAGAGAGAGAAGAGAGAGAGAAAGAATGAAAGAGAGAGACACAATGTGTGAGAGCAACATTAATTGGTTGCCTCCTACACATACCCCAGCAACCTAGGTATGGTATGTGCCCCAACTGGGAATAGAACCCACAGTCTTGTAGTGTATGGGACAATGCTCCAATCAACTGAGCCACCTGTTCAGGGCAGGACAACAAGTCTTGTGTGGTGTCATTGAAAGGAAATATGAGCTGTGCATCATCAGTAAGTGAGAAAATTATTTGCCACAAATAAAGATATTCAATTATAATATTCTAGCCCAGTCACTTATTTTATTATATAATTACTACTTTATTCAAGCTGGGGACCCATAGCTTTAAACCTTAAAAACATATACTATATTGAATTTTGGTGGGGAAAAGTGTAATTACATGCAACAGCAATCATACTGCTAAGAGTTAAGGAACTAATTTGAGTTGAGGTATATCCTTTGTAAAAATATAACTGCATAGACCTGCTATCTATACATCGCTGTGAAACATTTATTATCTTTTTCATAGCTAAAGAAACTGAGGTTAAGTTTCTTACCCAAATAAGTTTTCTTTAGGATAAAAACATCATTTGTAGTTTATGAGATTTATAAGATCTGGAAACATTGTGAAATAATGTAATATTATTTCATTAATAATATTAGTACATGTGAAAATGTATTAATAATACATTGTTTATATAATACATGTGAAAAAGCTTCATTAACTGCCAAACTCTATACAGACATTCATTATTTTTATTACTCTAGGATAGTTAACCGAGAGAATTTTAGTGACTATTTAATCTACCTCATTATTTTTTTTACACAGGAGAAAGCATTAAAAAAAGGCTAAGAATCCTTGTGATTTTTTTATTTATAATTTTGCAGTCATTGCATTGAAGTGTTAACACCGAGGCCCAGCTTGTCAGATTCTGAGATCATGCTTTTCCTTTTACCCATACCATGTTTTAAGAGGCTTTCTATATGTTATTCAGAAGGTGACAATTTAAAATATGAAGAAAATAAGAAGATATGTCCATGGTATTATCACTTAAAACACAAAGGTGAAAAATTATTTTCATGATGCAATTAAAGTATCATTGTAGTAGGACAAATGTGTACTGATTTTTTAAAAACTGAAGGGTGAAAAGCAGAGCTGAAAGGGTGAAAGAGCTGAAAGGGTGAAAAATGTGTCATTATTTCCCTCCTGTACATATCAGGAGAGAGTGGTCTTGTTCTAGAAAGAGAGTCTCAGTTTTTAAGCAAATAAATTCCAGGAACAGAGAAAAACAACTTATTGGACTATGTTCTGATGACGGCATGTGCAATGCATTGTTCTAAGTCTGTTTTCATTACCCGCCTTCTCTTATCTTAAATCTGAATTATTGTAAATAACATGCCCCACAGGAAGAAGATGCCCTATGCAGACATGGATTCTGGTATTTAGCCAGGTATAAAATTGGAAATAATGAGAGGACAGTGATATAAATCATTCTATCAAAGGTGATCTTAATAATGAGTGATTAGCATTTTATGGGACAGTCACCTTAAAGTAAATGAGCCTGAACTCAAAGGGATGAAATCCTAGACCTCACATGACTATAAGAAATAGCTATCTAAACTTATGTTTATGTTTCCGGAATTCTGTAACTTTCTTATTTAAGTGCTCAATAAATATTAGGCAGATATCTAAAGTATAACAGTACATCCTTTATTAATAAAAGTCTATACATGTAAATTAGATAAAGTAAAGAATTTAATCTCTATTATAAAAATTCTCAGTACAAAGTATCATTCAAGTTTTAAAAATATACTTTTGAAACATATCTATTATATTAAAAATTCACTTGATTTACCCTGTAAAATATGGAGAAAGTTTTTCTTTCTTATGATTAGAAATTCCAAAGTCTAGAAATTATATTACAACTTATGATGGTCTATTGAATTCCTCAAAGTACACACACACGCAGCACAGAGAGGTAGGAATTTTGGAATATAGCCACTAAATAGATTGATTTATTACTAGATTTAAGTGAAGTATTACTGAACACACATTTAAATATGACCCCCAAATAACCACTGCACTAAAATTTATTACAATAGGCAATATTATGATGTCTGTCCAGAAAAAGTCCAGCCATGATTAATATAATGCAAATGGTTTCGGCAACATCAATATAACCTGGCAG
>CM052549.1:35473879-35517083 GCA_028533065.1 Trachops cirrhosus | reverse complement strand
TTTCACATTTAAGTGAGATCCCACAGTATTTGTCTTTCTCTGTCTAACATTTCATTTAGGATAATACCCTCAAGGACTGTCCTTTTGTCACAATGGCATAATTTTATTGTTTTTTCTTTTTTAATCACTGAATGATACTCTCTTTGGATATATACGCCACATCTTCATCTTTGTCCCTCCACTGATGGACAATTTTGTCCATATCTTGGTTAGTGTTAATAACACTAAAATGAACCTGAGAATACGGGTATCTTTTCCATATCCTGTTTTTATTTCTTTTGGATATACACTCGGAAGTAGGATTGCCGGATCACATGGCATGCCCAGTCCACACACTAGACCAGTTAAACCTGTCTGTGGTTGTAGGGCCCAGGTATTTCTCTGAAAGCTCACTAGTTGTCCAGTGTACAGACAAGTTTCAGGGACTGACTTGAGAACTGACTCCGTTTGTGCCTTCAACTACTGACTTTGCTCTCTCATGCTTTTGGCTTTCCCTTTCTCACAGAAACTCCCAAATGTATGAGAAACAAACAGCAGCAAATAACGAGACATCTTTTATTTGAGAAGGGCATGATACTATTTCATATGATTTTATTTTACCCAAACTTCAGGCTTGTTCAATATCTGCTCTTTGGGGAAGTGCTCACAGATACTTAGGTTTGTTTGCATGCTCCACAGGTGTGCTCCTTGCTCTGAGCTCTCCCCTATGTGCACTGTGGAGCCATTGTCTGCGCACTTTTCTGTTCCCTCCACTAGAGCAACACTTTGAAGAAATGTGCCTTAGTTGTTATATCATTAAGCACATAGTAGATACCAATAAATATTTCTCTGCAAAAATATGAATAGTCCAGTTGAGGAAGTAGCATTATTTTATCATTACCTTTTTGTAAAACCAAAGTATCCCTTATTGTAGATATCATGTCTATTAATATGATGATGCTGAATTTCTTTATTTGATCGTTTATTTTAAAATAATGCAATTTCTCTCTATTACCTCCTCATACTGGGAACCTGGATACTCTTCCCACTTCCCTGGGGTAATAGTCACTTTTCTATGGAAGCACTATGGTTAAATATGGCCAAGTGTGCCTGTTCATTGTCCCTTGACCAAAATTATGGTCAAGGAATTTTTTTCTGATTTCTTTATTGTGCCAAAATACACATAGCATAAAACTTATTTAGCCAGTTTTGAATGTGAGTTCAGTGGTATTCGGTACACCTACATTCTTGTGTGACCGTCACCACCACGCATCTCAAGCACCCTTCTCATCTTTCAGAGTTGAAACTCTGTACCCATAAATGAACAACTCCTTGTTATCCCCTTGTCCTGGCCTCTGGCAAACACTATTCCACTTTTTAAAGTCTCCTCTTTTTGCCCAGATCAATGGTATATCTTTCAGCCTTTAAAAAATAAAATTTAAAACTGGGTTTTATTTTTCTTACATTATCAGGGCAAATTTTTAGGGGCTATACAATTTTACAAAGATTCTTACCAAAAATCAGTTCTTCCTGCCCAGCACTCTTTCATCAGCCCAGAGACAGTCACTTTGAACCACTTCCTATTACTTTTTATCTTATCATCTCTATCATTTAATCAGATAATAAAATGTGTCATTTTTCAATTTTAAGCATTATGTATTTCCTTTTTACAATGGAAGAAGAAAATTTAGATCATAACTTCCCCCATACCCACTACACACTCACATACAACACACACTCAATACCTATCCCCACCGCACATACACATATAATGCATACACCCTCTGAGAGAGTTATAATTTTGGATAGGTCAGCATTTATATTATTATGATAATAAGTGCTTTTTCTTTGATAAGCTATGGATACTATCAAATTATTTTCTGTCTATGTTTTTTATTTTGGTCTATATTTTGTGGTAGATAATTTTCACAAATGTTTAATGATCTTTGGCTGTCTACTGATAGATAGTTAAGAGCTGGACTTCTACCAACTGGGAGTTTTGTGTGCATGGGCAGATTTGTCAAATAGAGCCTCATAGTGGAATGGTATGATTGGATTCTTTTTGGAGAAACCACCAATATTAATACATACTTTTTTAGGTTTCCTGGGGAATAATTTTTATATTATTTGCTTAGAGTGTAAGCCTAGTTTGCAAGGCTCTAGGATCCAATAGATAGACACAGCTAGGAGATTAATCACTTTGGTAAACCTTTTCAAACTCATTAATCATCAAGAAAAACAAATTAAAATTATCATTTGATACAAACCTATATATCAGATCATAGCATGTGTTGGTGAAATAAGTAGTAATTAAAATTCCCATGTAGTACTGGTGGAATTACAAATTGGTACAACCACTTTTAAGAATGGTTTAGCAATATCTATAAAGCTGAACATGTGCATGTCCTATGATTCAGCAATTCCACCTCTTAGTATGTACTTAACACAAATGTGCGTGTACATTCTTACATATTTCAATTTAAATTAAATATGGATGATTCTTACAAATATAGTGTTGAGCAAAAGAAGCTAGCACAAGAAAATATATAGAGTAATTGCATTTCAAGCAAAACTAGTCTATGCCGTTAGAAGTCGGGATAATAGGATCTGGATGAGAGAACAAGGTAGGGCTTTAGGGGAGATAGTAATGTTCTGATTTTTTGGTTTGTTTTTCAGTGTTGTTTACTTAGCTATTTCCAATAACAAAAAGTTGTTCTGACACTCCTAAACAAAGACTGATTATCATATAACTGGTAACAAGTAGCCACCAGAAATGGCTTTGAACTTCTTCAAATGATCAAAAACTCGCCTCAGTGGATGTGCTTTCACAATCAGTGACAGCCTCTTGCTTCCAAAAGCCAGTTCACCAGGAATGAGTTTTCTGCAGTAAACTCACCTCTGACAACTAATCAATAAAAAATCTCACCTGGGTGAGTACTACAGATAATGTTAACTCAGTTAACCCCTCAAAGGTGTCCATACCAGATTTCCACACTTCCCCAAAATGTTTACATAAGATCAGCATTCTGTTCTGCTCAGAGACACTGTGCCTGGCAAATATAACTCTTTGTCATAAAATTAAGCAATAATTTCAACCTCTTCTATTTTAGATAATTAATGGTGGTCTTGTCATCCTTTGATTATAGATTATACACATTTATTTTACCACATTCTTATGATAGGTACACTTTTCTGTATATGTAGAGATAACCAACACAAAAGAATGGGGAGCAGACTTACTCTATTGCTTTAAATAATTAAAAACACAGACAAAAATATATAAATCACTGTGTTTCAAGACACTGAGCATTAATTAGTGAAGGACACAGAGCCCTGACAGGAGGTAAATGAACTGACCCCTAGAATTGCCCTAGCTTAATGTTTTGAGACCATGGCAAAAAGAGAGAGAACCCAGTTGGAGTCTGACAGACACTGGTAGCTGATTTGAGGAGACAAAGCTAGGAATCTCCATTTTTTTAAAGCACCCAGAAAATTCTGATGTGTGTGATCCAGAAACCACCGTTTCAGCTGTTTTATAAATGGCTATGTTGCATCCAGGCTTTCTGCAGTAACTGGTAGACTGATTGCAGCTTGTTCTTGGAAAGCCATTTTAGTTTCTTCTGTAAAAATGGGAATAATCATAGCAATTACCTCATGAAGTGACTCAATAGTAAATTAATTAATAGATATAAAATTCACAGAATATAGCCTGGCTAATAAAACTTCTTCAGTGAAATCTATTATTAGTAGCCTATAATCAGGTTGCAATTAGGGATTGGCACAGTTTTCACGCCTGGAGAGAAACCAGGGTTAGCCATGGGGCATTCAATTGCTGTTTATGCTCCTCATAATACACTGTGAATGATTTTGAGATTATCTGGTGGACATCAGGGGATACAGATTTATGTCTGGGAAATTTCCACTTTAGCAGTAACATGACAAGGAGACTTGCAAATGTGTTCATCACAAACTCAGTTAATCTATAATGCACTCTTGAAATCCTGAATGGGTGTTATATATGTAATGACATACTGCACATAAGTCTTTTCTAGGATGACATCTAAAAATATTTGTTTAATTTTTAAGTGTAAAATACCCTCAATATTCTGACACTGTTTATAAGACAAGTTACTTGCCATTGATTGGAAGAAAACCTATTTAAAATAATGACAATAAATGGCAGTTCTTTTTCTGCTTTCTTGTAGTGACAAAAGGATTGAGCAAAATTTTGTGAAAAAAACTTAGCTGCATTATACAACCATATTAACGTATGCTTCTGTCTAGAAACCTTGGAACCTTTTGAACTTCCTCTAAAAACTCACTGAACAGAATGGATTAGTTGGCAGAGAGAAGCCAAATATTATGGGCATCTAAAATGAATTACAGAGGTTTTACTAGCTACTTTAACACAATTTCAAACTGTACATAAGGTTGAATGCTTTAGACTTTTGAAATTTTTTACAATGGGATTTCCCAGAAATCCTGGTATTAATCTAACAAAAAGAATCAATCATGAAGCCAGGGGAGCTTTAATGTTCTTCTCCCCAAGAGCCAGCCAGATGGCTGTGTAAAATGTACTTGAACCTGACAGTGTTGCCATTTATAAACTGTTTAGGTTTTCAATTTCAGGCTGGATATTAACCCCTAGACTCAACATAAAAGATTCTGTTTTATAATTATATTTGTGTGCCATCTTCAGCTCAATTTGCAAGTATGTCTAAAACTTAGTTAAAGGTTTCTTGTAATTATTTTTTTGACCTTTGCTGGTATGGCTCAGTTGGTTGGAGCGTTGTCCTGGAGCCAAAAGGTTATGGGTTTGATTCCCAGTCAGACATATTCCTGGGTTGTAGATTCAATCCCTGGTCCAGATGCATAGGATCCCCAGTCCAGGTGCTTATCCCTGGTTCATGGGAGGCAACAAATTGATGCTTCTTTCTCTCACACTGATGTTTCTTCCTCTCCCTTCCTCTTTATCTAAAAGCATTGAAAAAAATGTCCTCAGGTGAGGATAAAAAAGAGAAATTCTCTTTGTCAAAGTCAAAGAATTTTGCCCTGACATGTATGGCTCAGTGGACTGAGCACTGGAATGTGAAGCAAAGGGTTGTTGGTTTGATTCTCAGTTAGGCACATGCCTGTGTTGCAGGCCTGGTCCCCAGTAGGGGGTGCACAAGAGCCAAACACACAGTGCTGTTTCTCTCCCTCTCTTTCTACCTCCCTTCCCCTCTCTCTAAAAATAAATAAATAAAATGTTTTTTTTAAAAGAATTTTGAGGAGAATAATACAACAGTCACAGAAAATATAAAAAATATATTTATAATTTTTCAGATAAAATTACATTCTAAGCTAATATATTTTATATGTAAATTTCATTTGTTGGAGCTATTGTAATTGTGTTTTGCTGATTGACTCAATTCAATTAATGAAAACATCCTCAGGACTACATAGTCCTAGAAGTACTCATCAAAAACATAGTGATTTAATTTTTTAAATGCCAATGTTTTGATTCAATACAGACACTTGCTTCTCTAACTGCATTTGTATTGAGGTCTCTGAGGGAAACAAAGAAAAGTCGTTGAGCAGAAGGAACAGTCAGAGAAGCAAAGGCAAAATTGTCAAGAGTCGTTTTATTCATACTAATTGGATAGAGGTCCCTCTGTGTCATGAAATAATAGATTTAATTTCTTTTCCTCTCACCTCGTCTTCTGCCTCAATGACAGTAAGTTTCCTATTACTAAATTAAATAGCATTTGTTTATCATCTTTCTCAGTATTGTCTGTGCTACTAGTAATCTACTTTTCTGGCACATGTGTCCTTTGGAACATATAACCCTATACAATCCAGACAAATAATATTTTACTATTCCTTGTGTTTTATTTAAAAAGTTTTGCTCCTTTTTTAGATCCATTTTTTTTACCTACATAATCATACACATCTGTCTTACAAGTTCCTTAATTCTGACAGTGCTAAATAGAGTGAATTCTGATTTGGCACTCCAATTATATTTCAAACATTTCACACACTGCACATTCAAATCTAGTTCTATTTCCCACTACAGAAAAAAAGTTTCTCCTTATTTTTTTTTACCATTTCTGTAATCTGTCCTTGAAAGTGCATACTAATTTTAACTCAACACTCTCATTTTTCTTAATATTTAGTCAATCACAAAGTCCTATCAAGTTTTATATACAATATGATTCTCACATCTATTTTATGAGATTCCTAGATAGATTCCTAATAGTAGTCTCTCTGTAACCAGTCTTTATTAGAAAGACTTCACATTTCCATACTTCTGCATAGTCTAGGCTTTCTGAGCAGAGTACTGACAGCCCAGGTTAAAGGATGGTTGAATGGTAAACAGCCTTGTAAGTTAAAAATATTGAATTGATCTGGAAAGAATTAAAGACCCAACTCCCAAAGCTATTTGCTTACATTCTAAAGGTAATAAAACCTGGTGATTATTTTTCCTTTCCCTCAAGTACTTTTGCTAACTTCCAGGATAGTAGTATCTTCCTCATTCCTGGAGAGAATTGGTTTACCTTTTTTTTTCTTTAATCCCCACCAGAGAACATTTTTCTTTTTATTGCTTCTAGAGAGAAAGGAAGGGGGAGAGGAACAAAAGGAGAGAAACATCAGTTGGAGAGAGAAGCATGAATTGGTTCCCTCCTTTACCCATTCAGACCATACTGGATTGAACCTGCAACCCAGGAATGGGCCCTGACTGGAAATCAAACCCGCAACCCCTCAGTTATCCAACAAAACTTTAACCCAAAACTACGCTGGCCAGGGTGAGAATTGGTTTACTTTAGAATATAGACTAAAAGCATCTCTCTCTCTTTCTCCATCTCTCTCTCTGTCTCTATTCCTCCTGTCCCTCCCTTCTTCCTTTACTCTATTTCTCTCTCACTTTCTCAGAATTTTGGGGCTCCTTGCTTGCCATGAAAACCACACTGAATACACAGATGACATCGGATCCTCACTGAACTATGAATGGGGAACTGAGGTGTGACACCACCAAAATGCTCTGTGAATAAATAATCTGTTTTCTGATCAATAGATGTCATGTTTCCTGCTAGGAATGATTAATTCAACAAAGAAACTTAACATCTTGAGTAATCCTACAAAGTGAATATTGTTTAAACACTCATTTTAGCCAATATTTGTACTAAGCTTTCAGAATCCTTGTTTAACAAAGTGGTCATATACTCTAGTTAGTCTCCTCTATTTCAAAGACATATCACATTTATTATTGCTTCAGAAGAATGTGGAACAACCTCTTTAATAATTGGTATGGTAATAATGAGATAGCCTTGTGGAAAAAGATAAAATTGGATCTATAACTCATTTGAAGGCCAGAATGAATAGAACAGAGAGTTAAATGTAAATAATATAACTATAAATGTATCATAAAAAATATGGGTAACTTTCTCTATAACCTTGGAATTGGTAAAACTTGCTTAGCTATAAGATAAAATCCACAAGCATAACATTAAAACAAAAGCATGGAAATTAGACCACAGGCAAACTAAAAAGAAAAATAAAGCCTGCATTTAATTTTATTTAAATTTTTGATACTTAGGCAGGGGAGAGCAACTGGGGGTGGGGCGGGGAAATGGGGATAACTGTAACTAAACAATAATAAAAAATAAAATTGAAAAAATGTTTGATTCTTATATTTCAGAAAAACATTCTGAAAATAAAGAAAAAATAAATGTACAAACATAAAAAAATTTTAGAGAAGTAAATGAACAGGAAAAAATGTAAATGCCCCTTAACAATACAAAATGATGTTCAAACTTTATTTTCTGATAAAAACCCAGGTATCCTTCATACTGTTGCTCCTTGTAGCTAGTTTTTCTGTGTGTGGGGGTTGCTTTCTCTTTGTATTTCAGTAACTCAACTATCAAGTGTCTACTTAGAGTCCTTCTTTATTTTTTCTGATTGTAGTTTGCTGAACTTCCCTGATCTAGAAAAGCTTCTTTTTTTTTTTTGTAAAAGTCACATTTGAGGAGTTTTCAGAGGGTTTTTATTGTATTTTTTCCTTTACTGATTAGTTTTTCTATCTCAATAATTACTTTTCTCTATCTTTGACTCCAATTACATTTATGTTATAGATTTCTGATACTGTTTCATAGGCCCCTAAAGTTCCATTTTCTTCAGTATTTTCAGATTGGATAATTTCTATTGCTTTGATCTTATGTTCACTGATTTTTTAGAAATTTCTAATCAGTTCTTAAGATCAGTGAAATTTTCATTTCAGTTATTTTACTCCTTCTAAAATTTCTATTTAATTTATATTTTATAGTTTCCATTTTTCTGGTCAAACTTCCTACAGTTTACTAAATAATTAAGACCACAATTTTTACTAGTAATATTAATGTATTTCCTTTCATTCTTTTAGCATATTTATAATAGTTGCTTTGAAGTATTTTTCTGCTATGTCAAATATCTGGGCCATCTTGGATTTGGTTTTTGTTGATTGATTCTCAGTTTCTTAAATGTCTATTGATTTTTCTATTATGTTGACATTGTCTACTCATTATTGATGGAAAACTTTGAATCCTGCAAATAGTACACTATAGCAACTTTGATTCAATGTTAGCAGAAACTTACATACAGTGGGTAACCTTGAAGCCGAAAAAGTCTTGGATTTATGACTTTCTTAAACTGAATACTTGAGAAGTCCAAGTTATTTCCCAAATCCCTTTAACTTGGTGAGACTCAAAACCTAAACCTTGTCTCTCATGTGGATTTTGTTAAAGTTTTAAAAAAATCATTAAAATGTTTATACAATCCAGAGCAATCTGTAGATTCAACACAATTCCTATCAAGATACCTATGGTGTGCCCGGGCTGGCATAGCTCAGTGGATTGAGAGTGGGCTGCAAACCAAAGGGTTGCTGGTTCAATTCCCAGTCAGGGCACATGCCTGGGTTGCAGGCCAGGTCCCCAGTGGGGGCCATGTGAGTTGCAACCACACACTGGTATTTCTCTCTCTCTCTCTTTCTCCCTCCTTTTCCCTCTTTAAAAATAGGTAAATAATATATATTTTTTAAAAAAGACACCAATAGTGTACTTCACAGAACCAGAACAAATGTTCCAAAAATTTATATGGAACCACAAAAGACCTCAAAGAGCCTCAGCAATCTTGAGAAAGATGAAAAAATTTACAGGAATCACACTACCTGATATCAAACTATACTGCAAGGCCATAGTAATCAAATCATCATGGTGCTGGCATAAAACAGACATGGAGAGCCATGGGACAGAATAGAGAGCCCAGAAATAAACCCACACCTTTATAATTAATTAATATTCAACAAAGGGAGTAAGAATATACAATGGGGTAAAGACAGTATGCTCAATAAATGCTGCTGGGAAAATTGGTCAGATATATGCAAAGAAGTTGAAACTAGTCTACCTTCATACACCATATATGAGAATAATTTCAAAATGGATTAAAGACATAAATATAAGACTTAAAATCATAAAAATTCTAGAAGAAAACATAGGCAGCAAAATCTTGGACATTTCTCTTAGCAATATTTTTTTCTGCTATATCAAACCTCAGGTAAGGGGAAAAAAGAAAAAAATAAACAAATGGGACTACACCAAACTAAAAAAGCTTTGCACAGCAAAGTAAACCATTTCCATACTGCTTTCAATAGGGCTGCACCAATCTGCATTCCCACCAACAGTGCATAACACTTGACTTCCCTTTTCTCTACATCCTGGCCAGCACTTGTTTTGTTGATTTATTGATGATAATCATTCTGACAGGTCTAAGGTGAGATCTCATTGTGGTTTTATCTTGCAATTCTGTGATGGTTAGTGACCTTGAGCATCTTTTAATGTGTGTATTAGCGACCTGTATGTCCTGTATGTCCTCTTTGGAGAAATGTCAGCTTTGGTTCTTTGCTCATTTTTTCATTGGATTGTTTGATATTTTTTGGTGTTAAGTTGTACCAATTTTGGATATTAACCCCTTATCGGATGTATCATTGGCAAATATGTTCTCCCATTCAGCATGTTTTCTTTTCATTTTGTTGATGGTTTCCTTTGCTGTGCAAAACTTTTTAGTATGATGTAGTCCCATTTTCTGCCCATGCCTTTCTGGTGAATTAATATTGGACAAAGGAGGCAAGACCATATAGTGGGCTAAAGACAGTACATCTCCTAAATGGTGTTGGGAAAACTGGGCTGATACATGGGGAAAAAAAAGAAGAGAAATTACACCGGCTTCTTACATTATGCACAAGAATAAACTCAAAATCAATTTAAGATGAAAATGTTAGTCTCGAAACCATAAAAATCCTAGAACAAAACATAGACAATAAAACCCAGACATTTCTTGTAGCAATATTTTTTCTGATATATTGCCTCAGGCGAGAGAAACAAAAGAAAAAAAATAAACAATTGTACTTTCTCAAGATCCTTAGGTTGGAGCTTGTCTGAGAGGGCAAAGTTCAAAAGAACTTTTTTCTGAATTTACTTCTGCTTTGAATTGTGCTGAAAGAGTTTAGCGTTGAACTAAATTTTTAGCTAACTTTCTATCATTCTGAAGTTCCTTTTCTTTATCTTCATAGCTGTTGATTTTCAGGTTCTATCATTTCTAGATTCCAATGGAAAGTTTTTTTATTAGTAACTTATTCCAAAATCTTTGTTAGATAACCATTCAGCTTCAAGAGTTCATTTTGGCCCCAGCTGGCATAGCTCAGTGGATTGAGCACGGGCTGCGAACCAAAGCATCACAGGTTCGATTCCCAGTCAGGGCACATGCCTGGGTTGCGGGCCAGGTCCCCAGTGCGGACCACGTGAGAGGCAACCACACATTGATGTTTCCCTCTCTCTCCTTCTCCCTCCCTTCTCCTCTCTAAAAAGAAATAAATAAAATCTTAAAAAAAAAGAGTTCATTTTGGTTTCCTTTACAGAAGTATCATTTATATTTTTAAATAATAATTTACTCATATTTTAAGTAAACAGTGAGTAAGTGGTCTTCAATGAATCCCATTTTGAGATCAACTATAATAACGAGCTGGTACTCAACTGCTAAATAAGACTTGACCTGACAATGCTTACAAATCTACAATCTATACAGGGAAAATATATAATACCACAACATCATTAAATTAAGGGAAAAATGTGTAATACTACAATATCGTTAAAATAAGGATGCATCATATCCAATCTAAAGAGGTCAGTTTCCAATCTAAAAATACAAGCTCCAGCTGCCTTCCTTTGCAAAGACAAGTATGGATTCATTTTCTCTCTTAGATCAGGAATCATTGGTGTGTGCATATAATGTCTCAGAACGAGAAAATCCAGATGTAGTCTCAGTCCTGGTATCTATATCCTGCTGGTCCTGTAGGCACATTCCTATTATGCAA
This sequence comes from Trachops cirrhosus, assembly GCA_028533065.1. Taxonomy (NCBI): domain Eukaryota; kingdom Metazoa; phylum Chordata; class Mammalia; order Chiroptera; family Phyllostomidae; genus Trachops; species Trachops cirrhosus. The sequence goes on along the minus strand of CM052549.1, from coordinate 35,505,721 downwards.
CCAGCCTCAGTGACAGAGCGCTCAGCTGAGACCAGCTGCAGATCATCAGTCTCACTGTTGACGATAAGTGATACTGAAAGCTGATGTAAACTGTTCAGATCTCCTCAGACCCATGATTACAGAGCAGCACTATTAATCAGTATGACTTATGCTTTGACCAGGCATCAGTGCCTTGGACATTCTTATTTCAGTAAAAGATCTTAGGCTAATTTCAATCCTGCTATAATTAACCCTTATAACCTAACTACTATAATAATATCTTCTTTAATATCACAATCTAATGATGATTAACTCTAATCTACTGCATTATCTTGGCATAAGACTTACAGTAAGGAGCTTAATCAATAAAAAGCTATATTTAGCAATAGTTTAGGTATCAGCAAATGTAAAAACCTTAAAATGCTCTCTTCACTCTACGATCCTCACGTCTTGTGTGGATGTTTATCATGATACTCATTATGAAGATATAGAGAGACTTTCCATTAGCACTTCATCATCAATTGAGCACGAGCCTACCCTGCTTTAAACTTGTTGGCTGTTCTAGTACTGGGAGCTCTACTTTCTCTCTCCCTTTCTCTCTCTCAACATTGCTTTTAGAGAGAGAGGAAGGGAGAGAGAGGAAGGGGCAGGGAGAAATATTGATGTGAGAGAGAAACATTGATTGGTTGCCTCTTGTACCCACTCGGACCTGGAATCTAACCTGCAACCTAGGCGTGTGCCTCAATCGGGAATTGAACCTGCAGCCTATCAGTTAAGAGACAACACTCCAACCAACTGAACCACACCAGCCAGCCTGGGAGCTCTGTTATGGATCCTTCTGATCTATAATCACATGACATTTGTTGTTTGTTCTCACATTCTTTGCCTGAAATACTTACCATAAAATCCTAATCGCACCTATAAAACACATGAATTTTCTAACAAGATAGTTATTCTTCTGGATATCTCCATTTCTAATGTGTCCATCCACCCCAAGAAGAAATGTAGTCACTTCTACCCTTTTGTCTTTTGCCTTCATGAAAAACATTTCTGTTGTAAAGTGTGCCTGTTTACTATCAGGTTACAAAGGTACATTTTAAAAACCTTTAAACATTTTTAAAACTGAACAAAACAGCCTTCACACGTGATTTCATATTTAATATTTTAATGGTCAATTTCAGTTTACTCTTCCATGAATTTCTTTCTGTTCCATCTCCATTATTTATCAATTCCTGAATTAGTAACTGTGGCAATCAAATTTAGGCAATCTCATTGGCCAAGCTGAAGTGATGGGCTACCCCTATATCTGACACATTCAAAGTACAGGAAATGATTATCTACTATTTACAAAGATATATTTTGTTAAGAGAAATAAAGGAAAAGAAGACCATTCTGGGCAGCAAAAATCATAGTTATGTGGCTCTATATATAGAGAGAAATTGTGATAGAAAAGATGTAGGAGTAGGAAATGAGACATGTTCACAGCAGGAAGCTGCTCATATGAGTAAGTTTTGGGTTTTTTTTAATCCTCTAAGTACTAGACTGAAATTGTAATTTTCTAGGTTTGACTTAATCTTCCTCTAAATTTATTTCCAAAGGAATAATGTCTTTTAAGCTTATTACCCAAGAAATCAAAAATCCTAAAATAAAAATTCAACATTTTATGTAAGCTTAAAGAATGACGCGAGTCATGCCCTGAATCATGGATCTCACCTTCTGCTCAGCTGTCTTCAATTCCTTACTTAGTAAAGGCAATACCGTGAAAACCTACTGGGAAATATTCTGGGGTGGGGATGAAAGTGTGGAAGTGATGTTTAGGAAGAGAATGGAATGGCTTATTTAATTATCCAAAATACATTTCAGTTTTCTTTCCCAACTTTTCTCATGACTCACTAAAGAATCTGACATGAACTTAAACATGTTATTATATCTATTATAAATCTATTATAATATGGTGTGTAATGAATGGGGCTTACTGTTTAAGAAGATGAATACTTAGGTACAGTCATTAGTGCTTAACAACAAAGAGAGGAAGCAAGAAAAAAAGCATAAATTTTAAAGCAAAGCTTATAATCCATTGATAGCTTGTATACAAGTATATATTTTATAGTTTTACTAATCTAAAAGCTCTACTAATATTTCTACAATATTGATTTCACAAATATAGAATGGTAAGTCTGATTTGCTTCCAAATTAACATTTCCAAAATATCCCTGGTTAGTCATGAAACTAAAAGACACTTGAATCTAACTGCTGTTCAGTAAACTTTTAGAGAGGTTTCAATAGGTACCTAACTATGTTTGTACTATAATCAGCAAAACTTATCTACAAAATAATATAAATTCAATGGGATGCTTTTTTAATTTCTTATGAAAGATATTTTATATCAGGCTGAAGAAACATAGTAAAGAAATTGTGATTTGCACTATTCAAATCCTTTGACCTCTTAAGAAAGACATACTTTATAGTAAAATTTTAAAATAAATATAATGCAAACCTATTCATTATTAAATTAGGCATTCAAATTATTAAAGTTCATATTCATTTAAAATGGCCAGCCAAACATGTAAGTTTATGTATGACTTTAATGTACATATATACTTACACATATGTACTTATAAAAATTACACACATATATAGTATCAGAATCTGGATATATATTCTCACAACATTCATATCTATAACTAATAAACTTAAATAATATTTATTTAAAAGTTTTATATTAGAAAATATTACAAAATATTTAATGACATATTTTAATTAAATATGATATGGATAGTATTATGCTCCTTGCTCTTGACAGGAAATTGATTACAACTAAATTTTATAATACATTTTATAGTTGTCTCATAATTGCTTATCATTCATGCATTTATAAACATCATCTGAAAGAGATTGAGGATAAAAACTCAAACAAGGTAAAATAAAAAGAGGTACTATGAAAAGCCCAACAAATATATTTAAGTATTTTAAACATTTATCCTATGTCAACCTCATCAAAATGAATTTCAGAACATTGTAAAATATACTCATTATAATTTTAAAATAATTTAAACTTTATTGATATTGATAACACTTTCAGTTCATTCATATATTTTATCGATATTAGAAAATATTTATTAGAGTGTGGCAACTTGCAAAAAGATACAAAAACACTTAAAGTGAAGCCATTAGGATGATGGCCTACTTAAATATGACTAATGATCTTATAAAGAAGAGGAAGAGGCACCGAGTGGGCTCACTCAGAGCAAAGGCCATGTGAACACACAGCAAGAAGGCAGCCATCTGCAGGCCAAGGACAGAGGCCTCAGAAGAAAGCAAGCTTGATGACAATTCTTGAGAAATGTGAGAAAATAATTTCATTGTTTACCAGTCTGTGCTATTTTGTTATGACTGCCCAATGGAACTAATATAACCACTTTTCCCCACCTCAGTGTGCGCAAGTTCTGTCAATCCAACCAGAGTCTGTGAAGGGCTGCCTGTTCTACGTCTCTTTTATTCCCTTTCTCCCATAACTTCTGGGAGTAATCACTCTGTTTTCTTAATTGCAGAGTACCTTGTCACTCTTTGAAAGCATGCCCATCTAAGAATCCATTACAATGCTTAAACTATTTTCTTGATCTATCAAACCATGCTGGATGAACAAATTCCATGCATGATGGCAGTATAAGTGGAGAGCAGGAAAAGTCTCTTGAGGTAAAAGGCAATGATAGAGGCTGAAGGTGCAGAATGACTTTAAGATGGATGAAAGCACAGTTGTAGTTCCTGTTGAATGGCTTCAATTTTAGTAGATCAAATATTAATATTTTCTGCCTTCAGTAGAGGGTGAGGGTAAGGCTAGCAATCTGAAGGGAATTTGGAAACAACATTTAGGAGAATTTTAAATAAAATGAATAAGCCCTGGCTGGGTAGCTCAGTTGGTTAGAGCATTTTACCCATACACCTAGGTTGCAGGTTCTATCCCCAATCAGGGCATATACAAGAAGCAACCAATGAATGCATGAATAAGTGGAACAACAAAACTCTCACTCTCTCATAAATTTTTAAAGTGTAAAAAAGGAAAATAAAAAGAAAATAAATAGCTCATTGAAAGATAGTTGAAAGGATTGAGTAATAATGAAAACAAATATTTTTTGTTAGTAATGTCAAAAAGCATACAATACCGACAGGAATAGTTAAGCAATATTTCTTCATGACTTTCTGCTTACTAACTTATAAAATTAGCAATGCATTTCCTAGAAAATATTAACACCTGATTCCTTAATAGTAAAAAACAGAATTCTATATATAGTCAGTTTGAGCGGTTATGGCAAGCTAGGTATGCAGAACCTGGAATGCTGCCTTTAAGAAAAGCCAGGACCATGAACTTTGCTGCAGTTTTGGGCTTGAGCAGGGAAAGAACACTGGGTACTTACTGACTGAAGAAAGGAAAAGGCCACACTGTTTACAGAAGATATTGGAAGGAGGAAAAAACATAATTTTTTTGAAGAATCATATCCATTGAGGTTATATAAAATGATAGTATCCCAACTTGGTATTTCACTTTAGTGCATCTGAACCTTAGGAGTAAATAATTACTATTAAAGGTATCCCATGAATAACAAGAGAGGATGAAATTAAGAAAGAACAATATTTAAACATCATCAATATTGAGGCTTAATTCCCTGATTACAGGTCAGTGTAAGTATTGTAACAAACAAAGGAGGCATGATCAGAGGTGAGGAGTGTAAGAAGTCATGTGTGATGGGATATTGCAAAGCATGCACTTGACGTATTAAAATTCTTGATTTTATTTACTTTTTAAAGATTTTATACATTTATTGATTTTTAGAGAGGGGAAGGGAGAGCGAAAGAGAGGGAGAGAAACATCAATGTGTGGTTGCATCACGTGTGTCCCCTACTGAGACCTGATCTGCAACCCAGGCACGTGCCCTGACTGGGAATCGAACCAGCAAGCCTTAGGTTTGCAGGTTGGCACTTAATTCACTGTGCCACTGCAGCCAGGGGTACAATTCTTTTTTAATAACTATAATACATTTCAATTTATTTAAAGAAATATGTTTTATATACACTTATGTAATTTCTATGTACTTATATACATACACATATATAAACACCCAGAAAAAGTTCCAGAAAGATACTCAACTTCTGGCCAGGAGAGTGGAATTGAAGGTTGGAAAAGGAAGAGGAACTTTCAATTTTCTATTTTTTATTGTATTTTTTTCATTACCATTTATCCCCCTTATACCCTCTCCCACCTTCACCCATCCCCCCGACCCCCCACCCCGTAATCACCACACTGTTGTCCGTGTCCATGAGTGCTCTTTCTTTTTTGCTCCATCCCTCCACTCCCCAATCCCCCCAGAGCTGTCAGCCAGCTCTCTATCTCATTTGTTAGTTCAGTTTACTCATCAGATCCCACATATGAGGGAAATTATGTGGTATTTGTCTGTCTCTGACTGGCTTATCTCACTTAGCATAATGTTCTCCAGGTCCATCCATGCTATTGCAAAGGGTAAATTTTTTCTTTTTTATGGTCGAATAGTATTCTGATTTTAAAACTGCTGCCTTCTCCTTTACTTATATTTCTACATTCTTCTTTTAATGGAAGAAAACCCTTAGTTTAAAAAACCCTTAAGGTCCCTAAGACCTCTCACAGTCTCAAGGTTCTCCTTTCCCAAATTCATATATGTGTGAGGCTGAATTTTATTTATTATACTACAACCATACAACATATCACCCACTTTGAATATAGAAGCAGATATCAGCATTCACCTATCTTCTATTAAGTTGGCTTTAAACAGAGGTACACACATGTAAACAATCACATCTTCCTTATATATTATGAAAACATTTTTTGACCAAAATATATTCTTTAGGTTAGCACATAATGGGTTTCTTCTTGTTATGTAAAGATAAATTAATAAATATTTTTAAATTCCAGCTTTTAATTTTAATATGATAAATATCAATAGTTGTAACTTACATAAGCAAATATTCCTTGAAGTCCTCAAAAACTATTTAGAGCAAAAAGTTTGAGAACAGCCTGTGTATTTCCCTGTGAACCCCGCCTCTCTTGCAGTCGGTTTTTCCATGTGGAAGTGCTAACTGGGTTTGCCCAGGGGAGCACGCTCTGCATGTGAGCATCATCCAGCCTGACATGAAGGGGGAAAAGGGTGCGTCTCTCTGCAGGTGGGTTCTAAAGAGGAAACTTCCAAAAGCTGGTTTTCACAAACTTTTAAAGAAACTTTACATTTTTGTTTATGCTTTCGTGTGAGTTGTGCATGGCTGTTTTCCAAAAGGAATAAATATGCTTCTGGGGGAAGACATAATGACTTATTTTAATAACCATATTCCTTTGCTCATCCCCCACTGAGAATAGTGGTTGGTGTAAAACAAAGCATTAAGAATTATTTGTTAATTAAAACAAAATCAACACCATATTGGGTGTTGAGAAGCTTCTAGTATCTAGAGAAGCTCTCTGGAGAATATCAACTTGGAAGTTGGAGAAGAACTAAACCTAAAAAGGTTATATAAATAAGGAAAATAGAGTGAAAGGGGTTACATATCTCCTGAGAGTGAGAAATACATGGGTAATGGGTGAAAGGTATTTGAAAATATTTAAGCGTTGAGATATAAAAATACTGTTAACATATATCTTTCTGTTTTTACCAACAAAAAGTATTACACAACCCTTCAGAATATATAGAAATCCTTAAGCAACCATTGATTATTTGCAGCATCAGATTTTTAAAAATTAAATAGTGAGAGGTATACATTAGCAAATCCACTACCATTCAATCTTTGTGCTAAGTGAAGTAAGTCAGGCAGTGAAAGAAAAATCCATATGATTTCACCTATAAGTGGAACCTCATCAACAAACAAACAAACGAACAAAATAGAAGCAGAGACATGGAAATAAAGAGCAAAACTGACAGTGACCAGAGGGGAGGGAGAAGGGGAATAATGGGGGAAAGAAGGGGAAGGGTCAAGTCAAGGAACATGTATCAGTGAGTTTGTATTTATTTCTGTTCTGCTTGTTTGCTGATTATATTTTTTAGGTCTCAAACGTAAATGAAATCATATGACATTTGTTTTTCACTGTCTGACCTATTTCAGCCAGCATAATATGTTTCAGGTCCATCTATGTTATTGCAGATAGCAAGATTTCATTCTTTTTATGGCTGAATCATATTCCATTGTATATATGCACCACTTCTTCTTTATCCAATCATCTACTGATGGACACTTAGGTTGCTTCCATATCTTGGCTATTATTGTAAATAATGCTGTAATGAACATATGGATGAATATGTCTTTATGATTTAGTCTTTTGTGTTTCTTCATATAAATACCCAGAAGCGGAGTTGCTGAATCATTCTTTGTCTCTTCTTATAGGCTTCGTTTTAAAGTCTCTTTTGTCTGATGTAAGCATGGCTACCTCAGGTTTTTTGTTGTTGTTTCCATTTTCATGAAATATCTTTTTCCATCCCTTTCCTTTCATTCTGTGAGAATCTTCTGTTATGAAGTGAGTCTCCTGTAGACAGCATGTGTAAGGGTCTTGTATGGCTGTCCATTCAGTCACTGTATATCTTCTGATTGGAGCATTTAATCCATTTGCACTTAAAGTAATTGTTGGTAGATATGTATTCATTGCCATTTCATTATTCATATTTTTATATTTTTATCTTTGTTCTTAAAGAAAAGCCTTTATCATTTCTTATAGTACTGGTTTGGTGTTGTCTGGGAAGCTCTTTATCTGCTTTTCAATTCTAAATGAAGCTGAATAGAGTAATCTTGGTTGTAGGTCCTTGCTTTTCATCACTTTGAATATTTCATGCCAATCCCTCCTGTCCTACAAAGTTTCTGTTGAGAAAGGAGCTAGCACTCTTATGGGAGATTTCCTGTAGGTAACTAACTGCTTTTAAGATTCTCTCTTGTCTTTAACCTTTTGCATTTTAATTATGATGTATCTTCATGTGGGCCTTTGGGATTCATCTTGTTTGAGATGCTCTGCACTTGTATGTTTATATCCTTCACCAGATTAGGACAGTTCTCCTTCATTATTTTTTCAAATAGGTTTTCAAATCCTCTCCCTCTCTCTTCCCTTTGGCACCCCCATGATGTGGATGTTGGTATGCTTGAAGTTGTACCAGAGCCCCTTTAAACTACCCTTGTTTTTTTGGATTCCTTTTTTCTGTTTGCTATTCTGATTTTTTTCTTTCTTGTATTCCAAATAATTGATTTGATTCTCTGCTTCATCTACTCTACTGTTAATTCCCTATAATTTATTCTTCATTTCAGTTACTATATCCTTCCTTTCTGATTGGTTCTTTTTTATATGGTTCCATGTCTTTTCTTATGCTGTTGAAGTTCTCACCAACTTCCTTGAGTATCCTCATAAGCATTGTTTTGAACTCTGTATCTTGTAGTTTGCCTGCCTCTATTTCATTTAGTTATTTTTCTGGAGATTTCCCCTATTCTTTCATTTGGAACTTGCTTATTTGTCTTCTTATTTTGGCTGTTTTTCTATGCTTGTTTATATGTATTGGTAGAGCTGCTATATCACCTGGACTTTGTAGAGTAGCTTTATGTAGTAGGATTCCTGTAGGGCCCAGTGACACAGCCTCCTCAGTCACCAGAGCTGGAAGCACTACATACACTTCCCGTGTGGGCTGTGTGCATTGGCATTTGGTAGTTGAGCTATGATTGCTGTTGGCACATCACTGGGAGGGATTGACCCCCAGCTGATTGGCTGTGAGGACCAGCTCTGACTACAGCAGAGAAAATGATGTGCAGGGGCCAACTCCACTGAGCAGGACTTGCTGCAGTGGGCCTTTTGTGCTAGCAAAGATCACCCCTTGGTGTGTTGCTGAGAGAGGTGGTTAGGTTGTAACCTGGAGTGGTCTGAAGCTGACAACCAGGTGCATCATTTTGGGGCTTGCGGGGAGGTGCAAGGTCAACCACTGCCTGTGCCCTGCCCATGGCTATTTGGCATGAGCTACAGAGCAATCTGAGGATGTCTGCTACTTGTGCTAGGCTTGGAGGTGCCCAGGAGAAGCCAAGTTACTAACTAAAGCCAGCTGCTGTTAGTGGCAGGCCTGGGGCCACTTAGCAGGGTGCATGTAGGGTACATCTATGCCACATGTAACTTCTTAGAGAGATTTAAGCAAGTCTGCAACATGAGCCAACTGAGGCAGTTTGTATTGAACTGCAAGTTGGGTGGGGTGGGGGTCTTAGGGAATCCCCATGGCAGACAAACAGTGTTAGCAAGCTTGATGGAGACTCAGATATGGCACCACCCTGCTGGCTCTATGAGGGCAAGGCTCAGCAAAGGAACCATGACCTTTGTCAGCACTTCTATCTGGGAGAAAGCTGCCCCTACAACTCTCACTGTGATGTCAGACAACTCAGTTCCACCCTATATGTCCCTGGTGCCCTAGCACTGGATGGAAATCAGAGCAAGTGAGTCTGGGTGAGTCTGTGGGTGGGCTCTTTAAGGCAATCACCAGAGACTGCAGCAGCCCTCCACTCACTGAGCCACAGTTCCTGCTGGTTTTTACAGCTAGAAGGTTTGGCTACTTCTTGTCTTGTCTGGGTGGGCTGGGACCCTCAGGGGGGATGTCCATAGCTGAGATAGATTTCTCGATTTTTTTTAAGATAACATTTTTTAAATTTATTTTTATTTTTTTAGAGAGAGGGGAAGGGAAGGAGAAAGAGGGGAAGAGAAACATCATGTGTGGTTGCTTCTCACATGGTGCCCACTAGGGACCTGGCCTGCAACCCAGGCATGTGCCCTGACTGGGAATCAAACTGGCGACCCTTTGGTTCGCAGCCCACGCTCAATCCACTGAGCTACACCAGCCAGGGGTACTTCTCGATTTTTAACCACCACACATTGGTGTGGGATCAGCCTCTTCCAAGTCTCCACTCCTCCTACCAGTCTTGATATGGGTCCTTCTTTATATTCTTAGTTATAGGACTTTCGTTCAGCTGGATTTCAGGCAGTTCTCATTGTTGCTTTTTAGCTTGCTTGTAATTTTGATGTGGTTGTGGGAGGTTCCCAGTACCGCATTTACTTATGCCACCATCCTGACCAGATACCTTGATCTCTACTTCTTGATTAATGAATCATTTATTGTTAATCTCTAAGACATAAAAGTCCAGCACCACTGCCTATTTAAAAAGCTTACAAATGGTTTCCCAAAGGAATTTAGAAAGCTTTTGATAAATCAAAGCAATGAAATTATAGATATGAAACTACATTATTAACAGCTTTTCAAAAACAAAATCCTAAAAGAAAGCACATTTGAATGCCTCAAGAAATACACCTCTCTGATCCATTTATGATGGATATGCCATGGAAAAATTCAGCTGCAGCCTTCTTTTGAGAGACTCAAAATGACCAGAAAAAAATCCTCTGAAAAGTAGTTATTTTCTATCATCTCTGATTCAAATTGACTCTTTGAATCAAAGTCTTAGAAGTCTTATTTTCTCTACTATTTATCTCTTCATGCTTCTTCATAATCTAATACCTGACTCCAAACTGTGTGGCAATTTATTAGGTGAATTCTGCTTAATTATAAAAGCTACAAGTTATATATGTGATCTCCTTTGACACAAGTTTCTTCTTGGTCTATAATAAGAACAATCATCATCTATTTGACCATATACTCCTCAAGTTAACTATCAAAATAAGCAACAGTATACATTATAAAAACAACCTGTCTGTTTTTATCAATTCTCAAAATAAGAATAAAAGAGGCATTCTTACTTGCATAAACTTTTATTGGCAATAGTAAGTCCATATGTTCTTAAACATTGCTAAATCTAGAATGAGTTCTTCAATACATTTTGGTTCATAATTCATTAGTAATTAAATGGAAAGATTTCAGAGCTTGCAATGAAGGAATATATCAGTATAGCAATAACTGATTTTATCATTAGGGTTGTATATGTTTTAGGAACTTTCTAAATGTATCCAGAGACATAAAAATCTACTTATCTGGTATCAATCTATGTGTTGAAAATGAATACAAATATTTTTCTTTCTTTGCCAGAGGCTGTATCAAGAGAGAAAGTTTAATGTACAATATTAAATTATATCCTATTTTCACTGCTTTAAACATGTTGAAGAAATAGTGATTGATTTTGTTTCACTGTATATTTCTCCCCAGTCCAAGAATATAACCAGATTTTTGTGGAGTTAAAAATAGAGGCTTGTGACAACCACCCTCTTAAATGAATTTTAACTCACTATCTGCATAAAAAGCTTCTATCTCTCAAAAGACTCGTAAAGTCACTGATAAGTTTAGACCTGGACACTGGTGCTCAAAATGTGTCTGGGGGCCTGGGGGTCCCTGAGACCCTTGTAGGGATTCACAAAGTCATAACACTGTGTTATTATGAGGTACATGACAGGTGATATCATAATGACTGCTAATAGAATATATGGTATGCTTGCATATTCTTTTGCTCTAAAATTTCCCCATTTTAGTTTTTAATAGGGTAAATATAGATAGGATAGAACCCAAATAAATAAAGCCTTTTTATGATCCTCAGTAACTTCCTTTTAGGAGAGTAAAGGGGGAAAGTTTTACAGTCACAGCAATTGGTAATCAGGAAAGGGAAAGAATAAAATTGGAGTGTCTTTTGGAGACTAAGAAGGGTCATGGTGAGAGAGAGTAAGTAAATTTTCCATAATTGGGAAGTGGCAGAGATCAGCTTGACCCAATTCTCTAGCAAGGTCTCCTGGTGGTGGCAGGATCTCAGAAGGCTGAATAATAAGCCCTAAGCACTCTGCCTCTGCCAAGGCTCGGGCACTGCAGCTCGGGAAGGATATAGCTGAATCGCCTGTTTTCACGTCAATAGATGAGCTTGCGCAACTAGAGTTTAGGAGCAACCATGATGTATTAACATATTACAAGGATTTTTTTATCTTTTTAAGGGAGCCTCTGTCATTTTTTTGTCCAGTAACCCCATTTCTCTCTGGGAAAAATTCTCTAGTTAGTCTCATCTTGGCAAGAGAAAGATTGCCTTTGCCTGGTCTTCAGTATGGAAGTCAGGGTTCCCCTCCTCTCCTACCTTGGTATAACCAGGAGGTAAGCATGAGACCAACCTAAGATCTGACAACTACATGTTCTCTCCTGGGACTGTCAATATTGAACCAGTGGCACCAGGGTGGAAAAAATGAAGACTATTCATTATCGAGAATCTGGTGGCAGCAGCAGTGATAATGGATCTTCTGGTTACTGTACCTCCTGCCTTTCCTCCAAGGACTCCCTGAATTCCTACCCATCTTGAGGCTGCTGCTCTAGCCCCATTCCAATAACCCTCCAAGAAGTTCTCCTTTGCTTAAGACATCCAGAAATCTCCCATAACATCACGTCCCTAAGGAGATAAAGACCATCCCTATTAGAACAAACTTAGAAACACAATTCTGGAACCACTGAGCCTAAATACCCCTCAAGTTCATCGAAAATGAGGAGGTGGAGCTAGACTAAATTTAATTTTAAAAATGATTATGAAATATCACAATCTATTAAATTTAAAAGCAGGGAACATTCACAAATTTTAGAAATTTGATATTTACTGTCAATAATTAGCTACTTATATAATATTAGAGCTTCCAGATTGAGTTTTATCTATTTTGTAATCCTTTTCTGACATGAATATAAAGATGATGGACTCTAAAATCAGATATATACAACAGGGTGCATAAGAATGGATTGTTTTGACAAAAAAAATGGTGCCATTTAGAATTTGCAGCCTTCTTTTTCTTCTGGGTAGAAAGAGCAAAGTAGTTAAAAAGAGATTTTCTGCAAGAAAATCAGGTTTAAGTGGTCCTTCATATATGAATGCAATAACTAGTGAAATTACTCTTTGGCTTAGCTATTGACAAAGCATCTCTGCCCAGTATTCTTTGATATGCTTAGCAGATTTTAGATAGCATATGAGCAAGTGTGATGTGGCAGCACCGTGTAGTGATGGAGAGAGTAAGCTCATAGAAAGTAAAGAGGAGTCTATCAGGGGATACACCTGGAGGAATCATGAATCTAGTTAAAGGGGAAATTCATTAGCCATGAAATTATAAGACAGATTTTTTTCTTCAAACCCAGATTGGAATTATAGTTGCCCAAAGGATCTGAATGAATACTTATCAGAATAGAGATAATTATTCAATAAGAAAGCTGACTGAGCAGAAAAGAGTTTGCATTGAAGTTGGCAAAATGTTCCTGAAATTTAGTAAGGACTAAATAAACACCATCTTGCTGATAAGGTTGAGCCATTCTGCTCAAAAAGAATTTTCTGCTGATTTATGTGGAGAATGAATTTGAATGATTCATGAAGAAGCAATTTAAGAAGAACAAAGGGAAGAAAAAAGAAATGTCTTTGCTAAGCTGGATAAGCAGTAAATTTTGAAAGTAAAAGCAGAAAAATATAAAGGCATCTAAAATGAAGGAAAACTTATAGAGTTCAGGATGCTGGAGCTATATAATTTGCAAATTCATTGAGTTCTTAAACTAAAACAAAAGTAGTGTAAAATGTAAGTTTTACTACTAAATAATAGAAATAAACCTGATTTAAAGGCCAGCATATATTATGTTTATAATATTTTATTTTTGAACTGCCTTAATAACTTTCTCTTTTAAAGTGAAGTGATAGTGTACTTTTTATCTCTGGATTTCAATAGAATTTGATAAAATGAAGAAAATATCCTAAGGTTTTCATTATTTTTAAAATTATTTTCAAGAATAGAATTAATGCAATAATAAAATCAGAACTCTAAAGGTAATCTTTCAAGAATTTGTGCTTCCAGATGAGATGAACATAGAATACCTTTCAGTCAGAACAACCCCCCCAAATAGATACTGTATAATGTACTTATTAAAAGCACCAGATGGCAATAAACACATATAGGTTAAAAGAAACTAACTCGAAATGGTTGGTAAATCCTCTCTGGGCTAGCAGTAATCTGTAGATATTGTTTGCCTAGCCTCGATCCAGGTGAGTGGAGAATTGGATCTACCACAGGCAGAGGGGCCCTGCTGGGAGAAAGAGAATCTAGAGGAGCTATTAGCAGCCACAGGACCAAGGTAAATGACTGGAATGAGTAAAGGCCCTAGCTGAAGAGCTAAATCTCTTCACTTCCAGTTCTGCTGTATGGGGCTTTTACTGAGTTAGCAGCCATCTTAGTACAGCAAAGGTTTTGGGGTCTTGGCTAAGAACAGAGAGAATCTCAGATTTTTCTAATTCTTTAATTTCTTGTTAGACAGAGGAACCTCTAATACATACATAGGACAGGTATACCTTAATGGCTTTTGTAATAGGAGGTAAATTAAACAAATGTAGCAGTAACTGATGCAGCTTAACTGCTGATGACATTGAATGAAAAATGTTGCCCTCCCAGCACCACATGAAACAAACTTACATTTGCTTTATAATGCATTATAAATTAACTCTCTACTTAGTATTTTTGAGTGTCACGGGAGAATTACAACACAGCTTAAAAATGTGCAAGCTGTGAATTTGTCCATTTCTGGATTCCAAATCCAGAAACCAGTTTAAGGCAGTTACACAAGTCCAGTGTGGACAGAGACTGTCAACACATGTTTATGTCCTCCCTCTATCTAGCAATTAGATGCAAAGTGACTTCCATAAAGCCAGAATGCCCCAACCCCTTGGATGAGAAAGTGGTGTTTATTCTTTTGAGGAAGAGAAAAGAGGGATGGAGGGAGGGAGAGTTTTGAATTATACCAGGTGGAAACATCGGGTGAAGGGAGAGGGGTGTGTGTGGCTGGAGGTCAGGCCACTTTCAGCCAGTGTGTCTACCTTTACATTGTCTACATAAAAGGCTCATGTATAAACTTTTATTTGAATTAAGAGTTCAATGGCAAAAAAGTATAAAACTACTTCTTAACACATGAATTTACCAGGCTAAATGACAAATTAGACAAACCCACAAGTATAGTTATAGTTTAATGGAGAAAGTCAACTTTGAGTTTATAATACATTTTATTCAGTAATTAACAATAGAATCAGACAAAAATTGGTAAGGACTTAGAAGATATAAATAACACTACTGATCAAATTGGCCTTTAAATAACATTTATATGATGTTATACTTCCTAACTACAGAATTCACTTTATTTTCAGGTACACAGAAAACATTTATGAAAATAAACTATATGCTAAACTCTAAAGCAAGTTTTAATAATTTTCAAGAAAAGCAATCATACAGATTATAGGTTCTTATTCAATGGAAATAAAGTAAAACTCAATACCCCAAATCTCAAATATTGGCAAATTAAGAAATAAACTTCTCAGTAGCACATATGTCTCAAAACAAATTACAATAGAAAAAATACTTTGAACTGAAAAACTTTTTAAAGTACAACATATTAAAATCTGTGGATTGCAACTAAAGCACTGTGGCAGTAAAATTATGGTTCTACAAAATTTGTGGCTTTAAATCAATATATCAGATAGCAAAAATGTTTAAAATTGATAACTAACTTTCTGATAAAGAAACTTAAGGAACATAAATCAAAGAAAAAGAAAATAGTTAAGATAGCAGAAATCAATTAAATAGAGAGTAAATATACACTAGAGAACATCAACCAAGTCAATACATACAAAGCCCATATACATAAACCAGGAGATTTTTTGTTGGGTTGCAGGCATGTAAGAAAATCTCTGTTTAGTCACTGAATTAATGAAAAAGATTTCAGTAGCCAAACACTATAAGGACTGTAGATTTTTACAAAACTAATTCAGAAACAAACAACTAATATAACAAACAGCAACAAAGACCCGAGGAGATGGGAAAATCTGACTTCAACAGTTGTCATACTAACCCAAACATCCAATTTTCAAAAAGCATTGTGAAATATATAAATAAACATATTTTTATTTGACCAATACACACAAAAAAATTGATAAAAACTGTCTTTGAGAAATCCCACACACTGAACTTTAGAAAAAGATTTCTAATCAACTATATAAATATAGTTAAAAAGGTAAAGAAAACCAAACATAAAGACTTAAAAGGAACCATAAGAACAATGTCTCATCAAATAAGAAATATCAGCCTCGACTGGTGTGGCTCAGTGGGTTGGGAGACATCCCATAAACTGAACAGTCGCCCTTTCGATTCCCAGTTGGGGCCCATGCCTGGGTTGTGAGCTGGGCCCCAGGTTGGGGGCATGCAAGAGGCAGTTGATAAATTTTTCTCTCACACATCAATGTTTCTCTCCCTTTCTCTCTCTCTTCCTCTTTCTAAAAATAAATAAATAAATAAAATATTTAAAAAAAATAATGAATATCAATAAAGAGATAGAAATTGTTTAAAAATGACTCAAATAGGAATTCTGAAGTTCAAAAGTGCAATAATTGAAATGAAAAATTCACTGGAAGGGCTCAACAGAAGATTTGAACAGGCAGAAGGATTACTGACTTCAAGATAGGACAATTGAGTGCCTCAGTGGCTTGAGCACTGGCCTGTGAACCAAGAGGTCATTGGCTTGATTTCTGGTCAGGCATGCCTGGGTTGCAGGCCAGGTCCCCAGTGGGTGGTGTGTGAGAGGCAACTGATCTATGTCTCTCTCACACATCTTTCTCTCTCTCGCTCCCTTTCTTTCTAGCTCTCTTCCCCTCTCTAAAAAAACAAATAAAATGTTGAAAATAAGAAGATAGGATAAGACAAATTGAAATAATCCTGTCTAAAAAGCAGGAAAAAAAACCCTGATTAAATGAACAGAGCTTAAAACTCTTTGGACACCATCAACATACCAATATATGCATATAGGGATTCCCAGAAGGCGTGGAAAGAAAGGGACTGAAAGATTATTGAAGAAATAATGGTTAAAAAAAGGTCCAAAATTAGATTAGAAACATTAACAGACACATATAAGAAGCTCTACAAACTCCAAGTATGAGAAAATAAAAAGGATCCACACACAGACACATTATAATCTCACTGTTGAAGGCCAAAACCAGAGATCCTTATTAACAGCTGGTGTTTCATCAGAAAGCATGGAGACCAGAAGGCAGTGGGATGACAGAGTTCAAGTACTAAAATAATACAATTCAAACTGGCAACCACGAATTCTATATCCTGAGAAAATCCATCCTTCAAAAATTAAGGCAAAATTAACACATTCCGTGATAAATAAAAATTCAGATAGTTCCTCACCAGAAGACCTGAACTACAAAAAAATATGTTAAGGGATGCCCTGCAGATTTAAATAAAAGAACTTGATACTACACAGAAAAACAAAAGACACTAATAATGATTTTATTTTTGTTGTAACTCCTCTTTTTTCCTATGCAGATTAAAAGAACAATACATAAAACAGTAATCATAAATCTGTATCAATAGCCACACAAAATATAAAGAGCTAATTTGTGACAATAATAACATGAAGGGGCAAGGGTCCCTACATAGTATAAAGTATGCATAACTTTACTCCTATGTAGTAAACCCTTGAAATTACCCTTGAAATTAAGTCTGCACTAATATAACTAAATTTTTGTAAATTCAGGCAAGAACTTTAATTCTCAGGGTAACCACTGAGAAAATATTAGGTTGGCCATAAAGTCTGTTATATGTTTTTTCTGTATGATAGCTCTAGGAGTAGTGCACAGTTATCTCTAATTTCACTCCAATTTTGTTAGATTGTATTGTGACAGCTGTCATATCAGTGTGCATTTAAAAAAATTATCAAAATTGGCGAATTTTTGTACAGTCATTTTAAAATTGAAGATGAAAGAAAATATGCAACGTTTTTAGCATGTTATGCTTTTTTATTTCCATAAAGATAAAAATGCAACTGAAATGCAAAAAAAAAAAGAAGAAGATCTGTGCAGTGTATGAGGAAGGTGCTATGACTGATTAAATATGTAAAAGTGTTTTGTAAAGTTTCTTGGTACTATTGACATTTTGGCCAAATAATTCTTTGCTATGGGGCTGTCTTATGCATTGGAAGATGTGTATTCTGCCGCACCCCTGGCCTCTACCCACTAGAAGGCAATAGAAAGGGATAGCCAACATACTCAAAATATCTAAATCAATCAAGCTATTGGTGAAAATGAAAAATGTATCATTTATTTTACAGGAAGAAAATGTAATGGAATTTTTGGCCAACACAACAACTCACAATACATAGTGAAAAAAATACCGGGGAATTAAAATGATAAGCTAGAAAATATCTATTTAATACAAAAGAAGGTAATGGAAGGATTGAAGATAAAAACACATAAGATATATAGAAAACATTGCAAAAATGGCATAAGTAAGTCCTTGCTTATTAATGGCATTAAAAAAAGTATATTGAACTCTCCAATTAAAAGCAATGGCTGATAGAATTGATTTTAAAAATCCATGTATATGTATTCTAAGATACTCATTTTAGATACAAAGACCCAAATAAGTTTAAAGTGATATATAGATATAGATATAGATATTTCACAAACAATAACCAAAAGAGAGCTTGAGTGACTATGCAAACATCAGAGAAAATAGAGTTAAAGACAAAAACTATAATTATATATCATTTAAAGCTCAATAAAGATGGAAAAAATACCTGTTGCAAGAGACAAAGAGAGACAATAATAATGCTAAAAGAGAGATTTCATCAAGAAGATATAGCAATTATAAACAGAATCATAGGAACAAATAGACTGTCTAACAATAATATTTGGGGACTTCAACAGCCCGCTTTTAATAATTGGTAGAACAACTAGACAGATGATAAACAAAATGGAAGACCTGAGCAATGCTGGAAGCCAACTAGATCAAAAGACATTCCAGGGAGGACCCCAAAGAAATGGGAATTATTTTCTGGAGGGCAGGAGACTTGTAGTGCAGGTTTCCTACACCAGGTGAGTGTTCTGGAAACCCATCTGTATCAGTGTACCAGCTGGTGTTGTTGTGAGAGGCTGTGTTCAGCTTGAGTGAATTTTTTTTTGAAGACTCAACACATTTGCCCATTTCATGATGGGTGATTTATGAGCAAACTTGCCTGCACTGCACTGAATGTTCAGCAGTTCTTGACCAAAAACATGTCGCCCCATGCCCCACCCACCCTGTTCATCTGATATCATCCCCAGAGACTTTTTTCCAGGGTGCAAAAAAAATTCCTCAAAGGGAAACGTTTTGCCAGTATGGAAGAGGAGAAACAAAAAATGACATAAGCACTAAAAGGCATCAAAATTGATGTGTTCAAAAACTGTTTTGAGCAGTGGAAAAAACATCTCGATAGGTGTATTGCATCAAATGGAGAGTACTTTGAAGGTGACTGAAGTTTAAACATGTAAGAATACATACACAATTTTTAATAAATGAATTCCATTTTGAGGGGGACCCCTTCATATACAGAATAACAGAATATACTCTCCTCTCTAGTGCACATCAAATATTCTCCAGGACAAACCAAATGTTAGATCACAAAGTAAGTCATTTTTACATTTTTAAATCACAATACCTTTTTAAAAGATTAAAATCATATATAAAAATACCTTCTCTTACCACAATAGAATAAAATTAGAAGTAAACAACATAAGAAAATCTGGAAAATTCACAAACAAAAAAATCAAACAATACAGTCAATCAATGGATCAAAGAAGAAATCACTAGGAAATTAGAAACTATTTTGAGATGGATAAAAATGAAAACAAAGCATACCAAAACTTATCAGATAGAGTAAAAGCAGTGGTCAGAGGGAAATTAACAGCAATTAATGTTCACATTAAAAAATAAGAAATATCACCACTCAATAACCTAATCATATACCGTAAGAAAATAGACAAAAAGAGCAAACTAAATAAAGAAATCAGAAGGAAATAATAAAAGATTAGTATAGAAATAAAACCTTTTGCAGCTTTGCCCTTACTGAAAGCCCAACAGCAAAAAAATTAGCAGCACTTTTCTTAGGACTGATTCTCAGATATACTCCTAGCCATAAGATCTTTATCTGCTATAATAAGTATATAATATAAACATTTATAATATAATGTGATCTCTATTTTATGTAACATATACTGGTATAATAATATAACAGAACATAGCATAACTTTGAGTATAATATAATACTAAAAAGGAAATAGGACTCAGGGTAGCGGATTCTCAAAACTAGAAAAATAGCCAGTTAGGTTGAACAGTCTTTTGTTACCAGAAATAAAAAATGCCTTTCAGGTTATCTGGACCAATGATAGAGAACTAATGGGGTAACTTAAAGTGACCACCAGCCAACCTGTGAGTATATAAGGTAAAATTTTTTTTTGGATTTTTTTGAAGGAGCAATAAGTAGTCCTCTTTAAGTAGAAAGAAAGAAAGAAAAGAAAAGAAAAGAAAAGAAAAGAAAAGAAAAGAAAAGAAAAGAAAAGAAAAGGAAAGGAAAGAAAAGAAAAGAAAAGAAAAGAAAAGAAAAGAAAAGAAAAGAAAAGAAAAAAGAAAAAAGAAAAGAAAAAAGAAAAGAAAAGCACAAAGTCCTGTATATTAGAGCTCGAACTGTCAATTTTATTGTTGGTAATGAGTCCACTGAAATAATTTGGCATTGCATATACAGCTCAGTACAATGGACGCTTCTCTCCTTAACTTGGACTGTGCACCCTGAAGTAGCTGGTCCAGGTCAGAGGGCTGCTCCTGTATGTTTATACAAGGCATCCTGTCTGCTGACTGGCTCTGATACAGAGAGAAGCTCAGCAAGGGTGAGATGACTTCAGCTGGTTCTTCTCCATATTCATTACTAAATCAAAATCTGTTTATATAAACAAGACACCAGGGGACTCATCTGCACATTAAACTTGGAGAGTCACTTTAAAATGCAGATTCTATTAATCTTCATATATGACTTTCCTTTCTCAATGCTGATGCTACTTATAGGACATTGAGTCCTATAAGTCTGCTTTGGGGAGCTGTCCTGTGTATTGTAGGGTGTTTAGCAGCATCCACTGCCTCCAAAACTGTGACAAACAAAAATTGACAAATGTGTCCTATGGGAAAAAATTGTCCCTGGTTAAAAACCACTGCTTTACATGTTTGTATTAATTGTACTGAGATAAGAGAAACAGACATATGTTTCCAATGATAACTACAGACCAGGCCAAGATATAATGACTTGGCAATAGTCTAGTTATCATTAGCCAAGAAAAAAATACCAAAAAGTATATGTCATTTCACGAAAAAAATAGCATGTTTAAAAATTAAAAATAAAACTTAAGCATAATTTTAAATACAGACTCAACTGAAATATAAGGGTACAGAGAAAATAACCAAGTATAAGAGCCAACAGAGCATCAGTTGGTTGATCACCCAGACCCTGAACCACAGGTATTGTTTCTCTTTGGGCACACTTATTTCAAATCTGAAAGCACAACTAAATAGGTGTAATTTTAAATTTAAAATGGGTACAAAGTAGGAATAATAAAAAAAATGCTTGCATTGAAATTTTAAAAGGGGTTTCATCAATATAATAATCTTTCTAATAGTTATATTTTAAAATATTTATCTGTTCTTTAAAACATTTGAAGTGTTCAAAACAATCATGCAAACTGTTTGATCTCTATTTAAATGTTTTTTAAAATTTAATTAAATTTTCATCACTACTTAATATCCAAAAAATAGTTTTTATATATAGGTTTACTAGATTATTAGCATTAAACAATGTGCAAACATTTCTGTTCTCTTTCTTATGCCCCAAAACCTCAGACTGTAAGGACTCTATCTGCATTTCAGAATACACGTGAGAGTTTCAAGGGTGCTTTCATCCCTTTGTTAAGAACCTGTTTAATTTTATTTAACCCATCATTTCTACCTCAATACAACAAAGACCATATATGACAAACC
The DNA here is from genome assembly GCA_028533065.1 of Trachops cirrhosus. Classification (NCBI taxonomy): domain Eukaryota; kingdom Metazoa; phylum Chordata; class Mammalia; order Chiroptera; family Phyllostomidae; genus Trachops; species Trachops cirrhosus. Next base: position 35,483,895 of record CM052549.1, on the reverse strand, counting down.
CTCAGCTAATATCATACTCATTGGTAAAAATCTGAAAGCTTTTTCTCTAAGATCAGGGATAAGACAAGGATGTCCACTCTTGCCAGTGTTATTCAATATTGTACTGGAAGTCCTAGCCAGAGCAATCAGGAAAGAAAAAGAAATAAAATCATCTAAATTGGGAATGAAAAAGTAAAACTGTCACTATCTATATAGCAGGCATGATTCTATATATAGAACACACTAAAGACTATTAGAAGCAATAAACAAATACAGTAAAGTTGCACGATACAGATCAATACACATTTCTCAAATATGTATTTCCAGGAAATCCTTTTAATTTGTACCAAAGAAAACTTATTAACATCAATATAACACACTTTTTTAAGTTTTGAAGTGCTTCCTCCCTACCATGGGTTCTGCTGCCCTGGCCTAGCAAGTTCTACACATTCTTCCACTACTATAACAGTAACACATACCTTCCCATCATTCATGAGCATTTTGTAAATAAGATAATATCTTTTGATTTTTTAATATTGATCCATTTCTTCATGAAACAGATGAATCAGAAAGGAACACTAGGCTTTTATGAACTCTGAGTACTTAGAAAATTTCACAAAAAACATTGATTTTATACCTCTAAACAATATAAATCCCATATTTAAAAAATAAGCAATATGTGCACCTGGCTTAATAACTTCTAAAGCATTAAAATTAAGAAAAGATATGCTCCTATCAGAGAGTTCTTAGGTACATTTCCCTAGAGCAAACAACTGCATTAGTATTATATATTATTTCAAAAATATTTGATATCCATTAAGAATGTATAGATACAAATTTTTTCTTTGAATACAAATGGGGGATTACTATACTCATAATCTTGACTTTGCATTTTTCATTTCATAATAAATGTTAGTGATACTTTCATATCACCTCATGTAAACCTACTTTACTCTTTTAATAGTTACAAAGTGTTCCAGTGGGTAAATATATTATACTTCATTTAGTTGTGTCCCTTTGATAACTCATTACTATTAGTAGTCCCTTATGATTACAATAAAGCTGAAATAAAATTTCTGTCCTGTAGAATTTTTGTGAACATGTATGTATTTCTTTTCCCCAACACCTTTAGCACTATTTTGTACCATTAAATATTTTATCTTTTGCCAAATTCACTGCTTAAAAATAGCTCACAGATGATTCAATTTGCTTTTATTTCTTTATGCATGATGGTGAATAGCTTTTCATACAGTTTTATCTATTTTTGTGAACTACACATACCTGCCCTCCATCTACTTTTGTATTGGCTTCTTGAAAATTCATGATTCAAAATATTTAAATAGGTCTTCATATTCCAACCTTGAAGTTTACTACTGCAGCATGCAAGATTAACTACAGAGATGGCAATACACTCAAGTTCTCAGAGAAAGGATTCAAAGCAGTGGTTAGTAGCTTTGATTTTTTTCCAACTCATCATTAAAGTTATTATGATAATAATTTGGATGAGATCAAGTGAGTTTGCTTCTGCATCATTTATAAATATAAGAGGAAGTCTTGAAACACCAAGGGAAAAAAAGTTGCTAAATTTGAAATAGGTTGTCAGGGATATTTGCCATAAATAAATTTAACATTTTCTATTAAATGTTGCATGGTATCATAAATAGTGTTTATTTTGTCAGCATCAATCCATGTGTCTTCAGATTAAGCAGATGCTATAAACTGCCAGTTGCAGAAATGCATGGCTTGTAAGTTTTCCAGTCAAAAATCAAGAAAATTTTCTTTAGCATGAAGAAAATGGTGATTTCTGAAGATGATCATGACTAATTATAACCCTTAAGGCAGTCTATAAAACAAACTCTAAAATATCACTGTAAGATCCTGAAGAGATAAATGAAGAAGTACTAATAAAAATATTATTACATGATGCTTTTTGTTTACAAGAGAACATTAGGTCCATCAGATAGCACAACATATTTTCAAAAAGCATATTGTCAGAGCAGATATTTTATATTTCTTCCATATTTAGAGTGACCAAGATATTGACAACACTGATAGTTCAAAGGAGTTATATATTTATAGTCCCCTTTACATCAGGGATGATCTTACAATATTCTATAGCCCATCACATCAACTCAGTTACGGTCTTGATAATATGGGGTTTTTTGGGAGAACAATCTGTAGATTAATCACTTAACCTATGAAAATCTGCCCAACTTCTAGACTGTGTCCTTCTTGATTAAATTTTTAGCCATTTCTTCAATAAAAGCCACAATAATTATTCTTGTATAATAAACTACACATAATAATTATTAATTATAAAAAGAATTAGTAAGAAAGCTTTTAAAATAGCACAAGAGAAAATCTCCTAAATATATGAGTGACTGATTACCTTCATGGAATCAGTATTATATTAAAAAATTCTTACTTAAAAATATTTATGAGTTGATTATCACATGACAGGTATTGCTTTATGTGCTAGAATACAGAAATGAACAAAATGGAGAAATATCCTTACTTCATGAAATTTTAAAGCAGAGAGAATAATAAGGTTTAATGGAAAAGAGAAACCTGAATAAAAAGACATATTGAGTGTGCTGATAGTGCAAAAGAATAACATTTCTCTCCAATACCTCCTCTTGAGACTTTTAAGATAAAAACTGATCTTCAGAACAAAGCCACAAAGCAGTTCAAGATTTTGAAGCATCCAAGTAAATAAGACCACTTTATACCAAATATGCTACAGTTGGCAAAATCAGGCTACTATGAGTCTGACTTATTTTCTAAAGTTAGTGCATACTTACATTGTCACTATATATAGACCTACATGATCCTCTGTATGGCATAATTTGACATTAAAATTAAAACTTGGATTCTGCCCTGGCTGGTGTTGCACAGTGGACTGAGCACTGTACTTCGAACAAAATGGTTGCTGGTTTGATTCCCAATCAGGGCACATGACTGGGTTGTGGGCCAGGTCCCCAGTTGGGGGCACTCAAAAGGCAACCACACATTGATGTTTCTCTCCCTGTCCTTCTCCCTCCCTTCCCTGCTCTAAAAAATAAATAAATAAAATATTTTAAAAATAATAAATAAAATTTGTCTTTATAAAAAAATTGGATTCCATGATGTGTCCCTAGCTACCAGGCTGCCCTGACACTCAGGAAGAAGAACCACTGCTACTGGTTTCTTACAGAGGCCATTATGCATACAGACTCAGGTAAATGAATTATCTCCCTTGTTTTATATGCAGAAAACCCCAAATGAAATACATAGCATATTTTTTTACTTAGCAAAATATTGTGGATATTTTTCCACATCAGTTTAAAGGAGGTTCTCCAATTAAATTTTTTTATAGCTGCACAGGATTCCATCTTATGTATGTATCATTTTTTTAAACATTCCCCTGACAGTTGATAGCCAACTGCTGACATCACTGTAACTAGGTGAAGACATAGGAGCATTTTTAGTGGATTTTTATTGTAATTACTTAAAATATTGCATTTTATATTTGGCTCCACCATTTTTTAACCTGGCGGGAAAAAATGCTCCACAAATGTTACTATTAAGTTTGAATATAATGACATTATTTTAGAAAATATGTTTGGATTTCTTGCTTGCACTTAATCTGTCTTTTTTAAAAATAAAAATAGCTATATTGCAAGTTTTCTCTAAAACACTATGGCAAAGAGTGGGATCCAATCCACCTGGGAGGAAAATTGGTTGGTTGGAGAGAAAATAGGACGATGTTACAATGGGCCTGACTGAACACTAGGGTTAGATAAAGATCTATACCATCTATGATATAAAGAAAACAAATACACTGGGTGGATTGCTCTATCATAGATATGCTCTCTTGAAAAATATATTTCATACATTGATGAAATAAAAATTTTATGAACCAAGTTCTTTTAATGGGATAACAAGTTCTAGGATGCTTTTAATGGGACAGCAAAGTCCATGGCTGAAATAAAGATGACAAGGTGTGAAGAAAGAGGAACACTTGGTAGAAATAAATATATATTTATTGCACATCTATCTATTCCTCCCTTTGCCTATGCTTACTAGGAGCAAGCTTTCCCTTGGGGAAGTGTCATTTACACTAACTTTATTTACACCACATTTTCCTAACCGTGTGACAGCCATGCAATTGGAGGTAAGAATGTCCTCACCCTTAACTCTGGGAACAGAGTATTTCTCATATCAAAAAACTTTGTTCTGATTAACCAAACCTAAGCAATTGGGATAGAACTCGAGCCTTTGGCCAGTAATACTCTCCATAAACATTTATCTCCCCCTAAATAATATTGCCACCATGGAAAAGCCTCCTGTGGCTGAGGACGGCTCTCAGAGAATCACAGCGAGCTGGCACCAGGGCCCTGTTCGCCTGCACCTGCACAGCACACGTCCTCTGGAACTTTTGAGGGGAATGTAACCCCCTCAAAATCTCCACTGATGTTTCAGTAAGTTTGGTTTGTGTTTCCTGTTTCCTTCAGTTCAAAGAATCCTCACTGATACGAAGAGGAGGAGGTGAAGAGCGAAGTGGTAGGCAGAGGAGCTGGAAGTTAAACTTGCTGTATTATTTTTGTTTATTCAGAAATTCTCCTGAACTTCTCAATATAATTCTAAAAAAGGACTGGTAAACAAAATTCTGGTTATTTATCATATTTCTGAATCTCTCTCTATATATAATGATATCTATACAGATCTCCAGTCTACATACTTGGTTTTCTCTCAATACTGATGATCCTAACCTTTCAATACTTTATCTTATTTAACTTAATCTTTCTCAGTTTATCCTCTGTCAGATTATGTTGCCTTTCTGTTAAGTTAGATCACTTTCTAGTGTCAAAACATTATTTAAATGCATGGAGTTATTAACCTATTCTGTAATTATTAACCACATCAGGGATATCATGGATGGAATCAGAAAAAAATTCACAAAATAACAGCATGTTATACAGTATTTCTATCTCATTTGTTAGTGGGAATCTGAAGCATGAATTATAAAATAGCCATGTAATAATATAGCTCACATATTGCTGAGCAGCGAGAATACTGAATATTTGAACCAAGCGCCCCAAACCATTTTCAAATTTCTCTAGACTTATGTCATATCAAAAAGAGACAGGCAGTTTGGTTAGGTCAGAAACACTGAGGAAAAGACCCCCAGAACTTGAAACTGGATAATATTGCCATAGGTTCTTAAGAGTTATGAGGGAAAGGTTGCTTTCTAACTGGTTTAGCCCTCAAACTCTTATAAATAAATAACCATATCATGTTTTTCACCACAAGGTAAACAGAGAGAGTCTTAGAAGAATATAGACAAATAGTGTTGTTTGTACTCTACAGTATTTATTACCAAGCAATTGTATTCTACATTTTTCAGTGAGGGTGTATAGAAAATATTATGGCTTTGATTTTAATCAGCTCATATGACCAGAAGTAGTACACACATACATCACAGTTTGCCTGGTACTGTTCCTGTATATACTTCGTTTATCTGTGTTATTAATTATTAATAATGCCTCTTCACTTTTAAAGTTTTCCTGGCTTGGAAGATAAGTTACACAGTCACAGGACTTCTGGGGGTTAGTAATCATGTCTAATTATAAGGAAGGCTAACTCGAGGTAAGATGCCTACTCTGTTAGAGCATGTAGCAAAAATAATCTTCCCTTTGCTATCAAAACATCTGCAAATAGACTATGAAATTAGGAGTTTATTGACAATTGAAAGACTTACCCCACTAATTTTCCCCCCAAAATATTCTTAATTCTTATTCTTCCCTATCATAATATATATTAAAGTACAAATTTCCAGTGTTAAAATAACCAACTAGTTGTCAATCATGTCAACAGTACAAGCAGAGAAGCTGCTGTAATCAGGATTGGAAAAAGGAGGGCGGGGTCCAGTAGGAAGGGAAGACACCAGGGAGGGATGGTAAGCTGAATAACAGGATGTAATCAATATGTTACAATAGTCAATTAGTTAAATATTAGCAAAAAGGAAGGGAGCAAACAGAACCAAACATTTGACTAAGCCTGATTAACTAGGAAAAAAGTTTCACAGACACTGTGGGGATCTGAGTAGGTAGGAAAGATGCTTTTCAGTCGCCCCAGGTATCAACCAGCACAGTTCCTCTGGATTTATAGGAGAAGGGAGAAAATGGGAAGAAAAAATTCTTTCACTGAGCACATGTGCAAGAGGAAAATGACAAGCCAAACCATGAGGAATGTGCAATAGAAGCCAAAATGGTGACCATAAACAGGGAAGAGACTAGCCTGGAAAGTCTGGGAAAAAATTGGATTGGGAAAGGGCACAAGCCCTGGAGAATCAGTGAAGAAATTGGGTAGGGGGAGGGCACAAGTGCAAGCCCAGGGAAAGCCAGGAAAGAGATTGGGTAGTTTGAAAGAAAGCCTGCTCTTTCCCTCAACCCAAGGAAATACATGGAAGCTAGACAAACAACCCAGTGCACCCCTCCTTTGGGGCACACCTGTGCCTTCTGTTGAGCATGTACTTTTTGTCCTCTTTGGATCCCCAGACTCTAAGGATCCCCACAAGACTTGCATGTGGGGAAGCAGTGGGCAGCCACAGAAGACTCTCCTTTTGCCTCTGTAACTTCCTTCCCTGAGTGCACGCAGCTGCTACCCAGCCTGCCCACTCTGCCTCTCTAAGAGTGTACTACCCCTTTTTACTCTAATAAACTTTTTCACTGTTACTTAAAACCCTCCTTTCTGTGTATCCCCCAAATGCTTTTCCTGTAACACTGCAGAAGAATCCTATTTCCAGACTGCCAGGGCCTACCCAGTCCTAGTCCTCCTCCGGTAACAAATATATTTTACTAATTTACTAACAAACCTTTATATTGTAATGAGTAATAAAATAATGAGTACATAAGCAATAACCCAAAAGTGAGAACATATCCTCCAGAAATGTGTTTATTCATTCAACAAATATTTATGCTCATTTGTAAAGTGCCTAGCAATCCCATCTTGCTTTATTAAATTTTAAGCTGGAATTTTCCTTTTAGTCTCATGACTCACATGCTATCCTCAGCACCCCCAAATGTATATCCTAAAGACCTCAGTCAAAACTTCTGTAGGCCACCTACAAAGTAAGGCTGATGTTGTATGTGAAAGGTGCTTCCCATGGAAACTGTATTGCAGCTTAGTGTCTTTATGTGTTACCGAGAACATCCACTTACACAAATTAAAATTTTATGAGTCACACATTGCACTTTAGGCCACAGATATTACGTGATTTACAGCTTTGGATTTTAGTCCAAAGATTTTACAGTCTGTTTTGTTTGTTAAACATATTTCTCCTGTTAATCTACATTATGGAGAGTATCCTCATAAGCAGAGCTGCTCCTATATCCTTCCCATTTCCATCCCCTCATTTGCTTGCATGTACAAACAGAGCAGGATAAATGACGGTGCTGCTTGGATGCCTGACTGACTCTGAAATGCTGGACACTAAGGACGTTGCTAAGAAGCTGCTGCTGTGTCACTATAAATTAGCCACTCATTTTAGCCAATCAGATAAACAGTCTTGCATGGATGACTAGGGGATTTTGAGCTCTTTACATTATGTGCTGATGATCACATTCTTAGCTGTATTTCCTTCAGTTTGATTTAAATGCATGTATTTCTCTTACCATCTTATCTTGTCATGTGGCTCTACAGTACATTGCTAAGAAATTGCCACAAAGAATCACAGGAGGGATGACTTCAGTAAGGGTGAAAATTCATCTATTTTCCTCATTGCTTTTAGCTTCCTCTAAGAATGTGATTTTCCCAGAATTTATCACCAAGAGGAAGATGATTTTTTAAATTTTTTTTGGTATCTCTCACCAAAAATGCATCTGAAGTTGAGTCAAAATTCTATTTAAGCCCCGGTGCTGCCACCAGTGTGAAGGTGGTGAGTCAGTTGAGTAGCTCTCTCACATCCTTCACCTTGGTAATGGCAATGATAATGGTCCCTGTGCACCACAGGTCAACAGCTCTTTCTCGAATCAAGTAAGATATCTTAGGGGAAGAATTTTGAAAAATATATGGACTGCACTTACGGAAGATAGTGATAAAGTTTGGGGTTTTTCTGTTTTAGTTATTTCTGCTGTGGTCAAAGGCACACTTGAAAACTTGGCTATGAACACTTGTAAGAGTGAGTGAGAAACTAAATTTTAAATTTTATTTAATTTTAATGAAATTTAAATGGATACATGTAGCTTTGGCTACTATGTCAGAAAGCACAGCTCTAAAACATTAAACAGTTTTATTTACTATCACCTTCTAAGACTGTTTTCAAACACTGCATATAATCAACCTAATAATACAGGCTCCTCTAGAGGAGATAAGAATTAATGACACCTAGGTTAAGGTTTAGCCATGGTAAAGGACTCAGGTGGGGGAAACAGCATGATTGCATCACGATGTTACCTCAGCCTTTCTCTTCCTCCTCCACATGGTGAAATCTCTAATTGTTTGTCTCTTCGAACTCACCTGTTGCCCCTTTTGGAAAGCAATTTCAGAACCCTTCCTCACAACTAACCTTCCTCTTGTCATAGAACACATCACAGTCTGACACATTATAATTGCTTGTATTTATGTCAGTCTCCCCTCCAGAACTTGAATACCTCTAGAGAAGTAGTCTTTATATTTATATCCTCTAGTATTTATTTCTTGTGGGGCTCTAAATAAACTTGATTGAATAACAAACTCCCTTCTCTTTAAGAACTCGCTAGAACGTGGAAGGAGATATTGAAATAAATCTTTGTTATTCTACTTCACCTACCAATATGCAATGAAATAATGAATAACAACTTTTTTGTAGGTAGAAATGGAGAAAAAGAAAGGAGATATCCAAATAAATATTTTGTATATTCTGATAAAATTTAGTCTGTGCTAATTTTAAAGATAGCTACTAGAATAAAAATTAGTAAAAACTTCAAAATAAGTCAGAGAAAAATAAATTCCATATCATTTCTACTATATGTGGAATTTGAAGAACAATATAAATGAAAAAACAACAAACAGAAACACACACAGATACAAAGAACAGACTTTTGGTTGCCAGAGGGGAAGGGGGTTGGGAGCATTGGTGAAAAGTGAAGGCATTAAGAAGTACAAATTGGTAGTTACAAAATGGTTATGGGGATGTAATGTATAGCATAGAAAGTATAGTCAATAATATTGTAGTAACTGTGTGAGGTGCCAGGTTGGTACTGGAAATATCGGGGGACACTTTCTAAAGTATATGATTGTCTAACCACTATGCTGTATACCTGAAATTAATACAAAATTATATGGAATGTAAATTGTAATTGAAAAAAAATTAACAAAATAACATAAAGAAAAAACCTGCACAAATACAGTAAAACAGGGGTAATAAAAAGTAATGGTGGCCATGGCCAAGTAGCTCAGTTGGTTAGAGCATGATTCTGATATGCTAAGGTTGCAGGTTTGATCCCGGGTCAGGGCACATGCAACAATCAACTAATGAATGCATCAATAACTGGGAGAACAAAATCAATGCTTTTTTCTCTGGTTTCCTCTCTCTAAAATCAATAAATAAAAAAATTAAAAATTATAAATATGGTCACTCTGTGGGATCAGTCACTCTGTGGAAATAAATCCTCTGTCAATATGACTGTGTCCATGCAGAAGATCCAGAAACACATGAAAAGATGCTCAATATCACCAGCTATCAGAGAGATGCTAATTAAAACCACAATGAGATACCACTTCACACTGGTTAGAATAGCCATCATAAATAAAACAACAGACAACAAGTGTTGGAGAGGTTGTGGAGAAAAAGGGACCCTAGTACACTGTTGGTGGGATTGCAGACTGGTACAACCACTGTGGAAAACAGTATGGGACTTCCTCAGAAAACTAAAAATGGATCTGCCTTTTGACCCGGCAATTCCACTGCTGGGAATATATCCTAAGAACCACGAAACACCAATCCAAAAGAACCTATGCACCCCAATGTTCATAGCAGCACAATTTACAATAGCTAAGTGCTGGAAACAACCTAG
>CM052549.1:35453603-35473379 GCA_028533065.1 Trachops cirrhosus | reverse complement strand
CTGTCAGCTGATTTCTCAAAAGAGACCTTGTAGGCAAGAAGGGGCTGGAAAGAAGTATTACAAGTCATGAAAGGCAAGGACCTACTTCCAAGATTGCTCTATCCAGCAAAGCTTTCATTTAGAATGGAAGGGCAGATACAGTGCTTCTCAGATAAGGTCAAGTTAAAGGAGTTCATCATCACCAGGCCCTTACTATATGAAATGTTCAAGGGACTTATCTAAGAAAAGAAAGATAAAAAACATGTACAGTAAAATGACAGCAAACTCACAATTATTAACAACCACACCTAAAACAAAAACAAACTAAGCAAACAACTAGAACAGGAACGGAACCACAGAAATGGAGATCACATGGAGGTTTGCAACAGGGGAGTGGGAGGAGGAGAGAGGGGAAAAAGGTACAGAGAATAAGTATCATAGACGGTAGGTAGAAAATAGGGGGAGGGCACGAATAGTATGGAAAATGTAGAAGCTAAAGAACTTATGACACATGGACATGAACTAAAGGGGGGAATGTGGGTAGGAGAGGGTGTGCAGGGTGGAGGGGAATGAAGGGGAGTAATGGGACAACTGTAATAGCGTAATCAATAAAATATATTTAAAAAATAAAATGAGCTTGATAAAACTGAAAAAATTTATTTTCAGATTATTCATTGCAAGTATCATAGAAAACAACTGGTTTTCACATACTGATCTTGCATCCTGCAAGTTTGCTGAACTTGTGTAGTAGTTTGAATAGTTTTTAGTGGGCTCTATATAATTTTATATACTAAAAATGTCATCTGAGAAAAAAAGAACTTGTCCAATCTGACACAATAGTATTTTTCCAAAACAGAGATGTGTACTAGTCAAATTATATTAGCTGAGTAAACAATTTCCTGCATGGTATAAATATAAAAGGGACAAAATCAAAATATGCAGTGTGAGGAATCTCTGTCTATATATAGGGTGGAGCAAATGTAGGTTTGCAGTTGTTTATATGGAAAAATAATACAATAATTAATAAACAGTAACACTAGAATAAACTGTGCTTCATGTACTCACAACTACAAACCTACTATTGCCACACCCTGTACATTAGTATTTTTCAAAGGTCATGTGCCTAAAAGTTCTCAGGGCACCTGTGAATGGTCCCTGGCTCAAAACTACTATGGTGGAGCTCAGTGTAGAGTCAAATTTAATCAAGAAAAAGAACCAGATGGTTGTCCTAAGCCTGTATTTTGAGATATATTCTACACTAACTATTAATAACTTCCAAATAATTAATTGTGATTTTTTTTCACTAATGTCTCAAGTTGTTGAAATCCTCCAGAACCCTCCAGAAGCGTGCTTATTCCAACCCATTCATAGCCTCTGAAGTGGTTTTCACTTGCTGGTCTATCTGGCCCGTAATTAGTTAACCTTCCTTATCACAGATTGAGTCATCCTTATTCAGCAAATCTGTGATCTTGGCCACAAGCCCCTGCATGCATCTGGTCTAATGCTCTCCCGTCAAAAACAGAACAATGTCCACTGCCTCATTGTCTTACCAGTTTTAATTAATTAATAACTCCCCTGTCATCAGGAAGTCATATGCTCTGCATGCCCCTGTGACAGCACAACTTGCCAAATCCCCTCTTTCTTAGGAAAGTTAATTGACCATATTGCTAAATTATTTCCTGTTTTTCATTCAAATGCCAAGTTTTCATTTTTTTCCTACTCTGCCTGATTTAGAGGTCTTAAGGGCCTAAAATATTTTTATTTAATATCATAACCCATGAGACATAGCCAATGATTTTTGATATTAAAAGGATATTATTTCTCACAATGTACAAATAAAATTACACCATTGTCTTACCATGTGATTTGATAAGGATGCCAAAAATAAATTCAATCATTTTCCAGTGGTACCCATCTTAGCATGTAATAACAGCACTCTTCCATTATTTCTATTTCAATGTTAGCTGTTTTTTCCTTTATGTCTGTCACTCTGAATCCTGATCATGGGTTGCATATGCTATTCATCCATTATTCAACCAGTAAATGTAAATAAAAATAAATACTTTAGTGTTTCACACTCCCACCAAAAACAATAACCAGAAATAAAATTTGATTTATTTTAATTATCTATGTATACTCATGAAGAAGAGTTTTTTTAATGCATTCTAATGATCTATGATTCCACAATGCCCTATGCTGACAATAGCACTTGGAGCACTCTCTATTTGTCATCTCCTGTGACTAGTGCTAATAAACGTCAGGGCATCTGCTGCCATCTTTCACCTCCGTGCTCCAAGGAGAGCACATTACCTGCCACCCAAACATGCATCCAGCAAGTCTCTCCCTTCTGTCTTTTTAACCACAGTGCAAAGATTTTGTATACCATAGAATATTGTATTATAAATATTACTGAGTCATCCCCTTTTAGCTCAGACTCATACAAAGAAAAAGATATTATTTTACAGAAATAATCCAATATCAAGAAGACCAAAAGTTCAATTTTTGTCTCATTGATTTGATTTGTTCCTGCATTATGAAATTTGATCTACTGACCACAAACCAGTTCCCTACAGTTAACTCAATAATTACTCCAAAACTGCCAAATTCAGGTGAGTTTTAGCTTTGAAGAGTCTTGAATTCATTATCATTGGATTTTCTAAATTCATATTGATATTTAAATTTAATATTCCCATTTGGCTGATAACCTAGAAATGTAAGTATTGCTCAGCTTTGAGAATGCTATTATTCTCTGTCAGAGTTTTTCAAATTCTGTCAGCAGTGAGTTGCTTCATAGAACACTCACAAAAACAGTAAGGAAAAAGATTAAATTGTCAAATGTGTGAAATAACTTTGTTTAGGTAAAAACTAAATTCTAAAAAAATGCAGGACTTAGCCTAAAACATGTGAATGTGTATTTTGAAATTCTAATGTGGGTGTGAGTATGTGGATGTATATGAATAATATATGTAACATAGATTATTTGACCAGAACTATTGTAACCTATTTTACTTCAAAAAAGTCATTTTCAGCTGTCTGTTACACAAACTGGAAAAAAAATGAATACTGAAAACATGGTCTGAGATGACACAATGGTCCCTAGGCTGGGGCACAAGCAGGTTCTTCTCAGCTGTGACTGGGTGTGAGTTCACAGCACAGATAGCAGGAAATTTGCTGTGAGTCACCTTGGGGTATCAGGATTGTGAGCAAGGTGTGAGCTGGTTCATATAAGAAAACATGTGATCTGCTGATCTAGATGACTACAGGAAGCTAAAGGGGGAAGACTTTGGAGAGCACAATGATGTATGTAGTGTTGCTCAGGAGGGACAATATTAAAAAAGAAAAATTTTATGCCCTGAATATAGGGGATTTGAATGACATGGGGTTTTATGACTTCGAGGAAAACAGTTTTAACCTGAAGCTATGAAGTCTAGGATATTATTTTTCCAGAGTAAAGGTCAAGAACTAACTCTCTCTCGGTTTCGTAGATAAACACTGAGGAAGAAAAGCAAGAGAGCTGCTGTCAATGGAAATATGTACTTGAATGTGGATCTTTAACTTACTGTTCCGTATGCACATAACTGAATCTGAGATTCATTTATACTAGAGTTCCCCAATTCTGAGATCTGAGATTCTGAGATCACTTGCAAAAAGAATCACTTTTTAGAACTTTTCAAAATGCTTGTTCCACATCAAGAACTATGGAATTAAAATCTCTGAGAGTAGCATGAAAATCTATATTAAATAACAAGCTTCTATGTTACTTTATGCTCATTAAATTTTCAAAGAACCACTTGATATTAGAATGACAGGTTTTAAGTTCCTTTAAGTTGCTCAATGTATAAGGGGTAACCTGCAAAAACCTGGAATTATCTTCTGGAGGGTGAGCCCCCTGTAGCAAATGCTTTCCCGCTAGCTGAGTGTCCTAGAAACCCATCTGTATCAGTGTACCAGATGGAGTTGTGGTGAGAGGCTTCAGTGAGTTTTTGTTTGAAGACTCTTTCAAGGCGTTTGCCCATTTCATGATGGGTAATTTACAAGTGCACCTGCCCACACCATGGCATGGCCCTTATGCCCCACCCTCCCTATTCACCTGATCTCACTTCAAGTGACTTTTTGTTTGTTTCCCCAGATGAAACAAGTCCTCAAAAGGAAATGTTTTGTTGATGTGGAAGAGGTGAAACAAAAGCAGGAACAATCATAAAGGATGCATAGATAACAACAAGGGGAGGTAGGTAGAAACTCGGGAGGGAGGTGGGAGGGTTAGGGGGAAAACGCAGAAAACTGTACTTGAACAACAATAAAAATGTTTAAAAAACCAGCAGGAATACTAAAAGACGTCAAAATTGATGCGTTCAAAAACTGTTTTGAGCAGTGGAAAATACTCTTGATAGGTGTATTGCATCAAATGGAGAGTACTTTGAAGGTGACTGAAATTTAAGCATGTAGGAATAAATACATATTTTTAAATAAATAAATTACATTTTTGGATCCCTCCTCATAACAAAGGGAGTTTTGTTTGCTTAGCAGAAATGCCTCCTCTTCCCTTTCCAAAATCTGTACACTGACTTGACCGTATATCCATCTTCTGTTAAAACTAGAAAAGTGTTCTCGCTCCTATCAAATGTGAATTTCTGCAGATGCCTCTGGATCCCATCCAACTGAGCATCTCCACTTCCTCTTCTGTCTTCTGTCTTGTATCATCAGACTCCTCTCAACTGGATTAGACAATCAACATACTTCTGTTTTTAAAAGGGTGCACAGAAACCCTGCCCCCAAAATATCATCGACTCCATATCCCGGTCCAACAATTACTCAATTTTTCTTCTCTCCTTTACAGCAACTTGGTATTTAGCCTTCTTCTCAGAATCTGGTTTCACTCCTTCCCGAAAAAAATTCCTCCAGCACACCTGTTTTCTTTTTGCTTTTGAGTTCACCAAGACTTTCCCTCCTGTAGCACCTTGCCCTCTCCCTGGAATGCTTTCTTTGCTGTTTCCAAAGTCTCATCTGTAGAATTTTTTCCCAGAGATCATCCTTCCTTAAATACCTTATGTAAATAAGTTGCACATCCTATTCCAGTTATCTGCTAACAAATATTCTTAACAACCTCCAACTTCCAAATGTTTTCTTATTTGTTTATGTTTAGGTCATTCCTTCTAGAATGTAAACTCCATGAGGGTAGATTCCACTTACCTAGTGTCTATGATATAATAGGCACCCCAATAAATGTTCGATGAATGAATAGATTGCTGATGTAGGTGCCAGATACTGTGAGTGCAGATAAAGCCCTAGTCTTCTTTCCCAGTAACTTTATATAAACTAGCATGTATCTACAGTGCACATAAAACCTGGGGCAACACAAAGGAGGTTCATTTACAATCAAATGGAGAAATTAGTATAGCTATGGTTTCTATTCTGTCTGGTCCTATGAACTGAACTTGAGCTTCTGTAGCTGGAGAAGTCCAGAAATAAACAGAACTAGAGTTAGTTTTGTTTATTTACTTTTATTTTTATGAGAGTTTTGGGAATCATACAGATAAGAAATAAAAGCCAGCAGAAAAAAAAGTATGTGAGACTCTGGAACTAATGAGATCTGCTTAAAGTCCTGGAGAAAAAAGTGTAGTTGCGATGGTAAGAAAAACCCCGGTACCTTGAGAACTGGAGAACATAACAAGTCAGTCATGGACAGGCAGTAGTAACTGGGCATCATCTAGTGGCTTTGCAGTCAGAGAAGTAAACAAGTGAGAACCAGAAGAGCAGGAAAGAAAACAGGGTGGATGTTGCGGAGTGATCACAGCTGACCAGCTCATTTAGAATCTGTACATGAGAAACCCTTTAAGCATCTCTTAGAAACAATAACTGACGCTTTGTGAATGGAACTAATTTCTAGTAATTAGATTAGTAAGATTAAATTGCCATAATTTATTCATTAAAATTATATATATAATACCTATACTATATACAATGTGACTTAAAAGTCTCAGAATGAAAAGTCTGGGGCACCTGGAGGATACTGGTTAGGATCACACTTGAGGATTGATTTTCATCTTGAAGCATTGTGATCTTTTTCTTTGCCAATTTTCATTGTGTGTTTGCCATTAGTTTCTTTCATTGATCTGTTACTGTTTTAATACCACCTTTCTAGAAAGCTCCGTTATTATCACCAGGCCAAGGGCCAGTTGAAAGCAGGATAGCTTGAACTGCAGACTTTGTTATGTAGGCCTATGTCTCATTGAAAACTGTGAGGAAGCTTGCCCTCCTACCTAGAGATCCCTCCCTGCCTTTGTGCTTTTTCTGACACAGATCTCAGTAGAAGCACTTTCTCATGTTAAGCTTTCTGAATATCCAGCAGATAATAACAGATGGAAAATCATTAGAATCTATATATAGCTTCACAAATCTGATTTTGTAGTTCTTCCAATTATGTCAAGAGTGATTTGAGTCTATTAAAATTATAATAGCTCTAAATAAAAAGCATAACAATTGCAGTTTTTCTGGAAAAGAGGGAGAGTCTGACAGTGACAAGTTAAAAAAATTGATATGTATAAATCTAAATTTCATATTCCCCTAGAAGCTGGAATAATTATAGTTTAAAGTATATAATTTTTATGATATTTATTAGAGGTAAAGTACAAGGAACAAAGCAAACATCACATATTCACCATGCATAAATATTAGCAAAAATTAGCTTTCTGATTCAGTACAAGAATAAAACTAATTCATACTCAGAAAAATCTATATTGAACTCAAGAGCAGTGCCTCCATTTTAATGATGGAGAAAAAGCCTGGCCAGTTGCTTTAACTATACAACAAACATAAATTACAAAGATGCTCATAGGTAAGGTTTTAAATTCCACCATTTTTTAAAAGTCAGTTATAGTTTCAAATTAATTGGCCCTTCATTTTGAAGACACTTAAATCATAATATTTGTAAAGGAAGAAAGTTTTGATGCTTCCAGTAAGATTTTTCTGAAAAAGTACTAAAAGGAAAGAAAGGACATGTACTGTTATTACTAGTCACAGTGAATTAAGACAAAAGTTAGAGGTCCTCCTACCTCTCCCCATTTAAAATCTTACTTCGAAAGCATGAAATCTGTTTTCAGCACTATGGTTGACAAGATATCTTGAAAAACACCTTAAAAATAAAGGATAAAACACAGAGAGAACTGAAGGGAGTTTTAATGGTAATAATATATGTTAATTCTTAAACTGGGTGGTAGTCTTGGGGTTGGTATTTATTTAACTATTATGCTTTATTTCACATTAGCCTATGTTTATATTTGTGTATATGTATATCTTTCCTACATTTTTGGTAACAATTTTTTTCATGATAGTAAAGAAAAAATCAGGATACAAAAATTTGACTTATGTACCATGATCATAACTATTTACAAACAGCAGTAAAAATTATATATACAGAAAGAAAAATAACAAAATAGGAATAGTGATTGATGTTCATTTGTGGGAATATAGATGATTGCTTTTCCTCTCCTTAAAATTTTTATGTAGTTTCTGCCCTGACCAGGTGGCTCAGTTGGTTGGTTGAGAATTATCGTGTACATTGGAAGGTTTGGGGTTCAATCCCTGGCCAGGGCACATACCTAGGTTTTGGGTTTAAACAAGGTGCATATAAGAGTCAAACTATCAAGTTTTCTCTCACATATTGATGTTTCTCTTCCTCTCTCTATCCTTCCTTTCCCCTCTCTAAAATTAATAAGCATGTCCTCAGGCGAGGGTAAAACATGTTATATAGTTTCAATTTTTTATAATAATTTTCATACAACTTTTACTTCATTAATAGAAATAAAAATAAAATAAGAAAAATATTATGTCTATATAAAATGAAAATTATGTCTACACACAAATCTTTAGATGCTGTGAATAGCATCATTGTTTGTAATAGATAAAAACTGGGAACAACCCTTATATCCTTCAATGGGTGAATGGTTAAACAATGTTATACTCTTCAGCTGAATACTACTCCACAATAAAAAGAAACAAGCTGTTGATACATACAACAATCTAGATGCATCTCATGGTCATTAGAGATGACTTGTTCTGTAACAAGTATAAATGACTCATGGACATGGACAATAGGGTGGGGATTGATTGTGGGAGTGGGGAGTGGGTGGGGCAGGGGAGAGCAATGGGGGAAGATTAGGACAACTGTAAAAGAACAACAATAAAAATAAAATAAAAATTGCAAAATGTTAAAAGAAAAACTGTGAATAAAAGAACACATTCTAAAAAAGGTGAAAAAAGGAAATCACAATGTTGTATACTGTATGGTTCCATTTATATAACATTCCTAAAATAACAAAATTATAGGGGTGGAGAACACACTAGTGGTTGCCAGTGGTTGAGATGGTAGTGGGGGGAGGGTCAGTGTGACCATACTACACAGGGAGCACGAGGGAGGACTAGTGCCGTATCTACTTGCAGTGTTAGTCACAGGGATCTACACATGTGATGGTATGACACAGAACTATTCACACACACCATACCAGCATCAGTTTCTTGAGTTTGATATTGTACTATAGTTATATAAAATGTAAAAGTTGGGAAAAAACACATGAAGGGTACATGAGGCCTCTTTGTACTATCTTTGTAACTTCCTATAATTCTATAATTATTTCAAAATAAAAAAAATAAAAGTTTTCCTATAGTTTCAAATTTTCTGTAGTACTTGTTTTATAATGAGTAAAGTTTTATTCATTTTGTTATTTAAAAAGGGAAGTAGCATATAAATATATTTTACAGGTATTACCTTTCTTCCTACTTCCTACTCTGGTTGTGACTCAACACAAGCAAAATAAAAGTTAATTTAAAAATTGATCATGGTATTATCAAATCGAATGTAATATTATGTTTGAGACTATAATTTTGTTGAAACCCTAGATGAACACAAAGTGAACTTGCTTTGGGGCAAACATAGTGCTAAATGCAAAAATCACAGTGGAAAATAATACAGATTTGGTACCTAAGCTCAGGAAGTTTAGAATATAGTGAGTAGACAGAAAATGAAAGATGAATTGAAATCATATAAATGTTGAAAGCACTGATAGTGTGTGTAAAGGTCACAGAAACCTGACATAATAAATAACAGTGGAGTTCTAATTTATAAAGGTTGGTCAGGCAGGGAAGACCATTCTGGGGAAATATTGAAGCTGAGATTGAAGAAGATGTAATTCTCTAAGAAATTAAGAAATTCTCTAGGATATTGGAAAGAACTCTGCCTCTGTAGAATGCAGGCTTTGACACAACCAAGAACATATATATATGTGTATCTGATACACATTTATACAGGATATTTCTGCATCCCCCTCAACTGGAAGAGTTCCTGGCACTTAGAAAGCACTTGTGTATTGCATAAATTCCTAAGCATTAATTCCTTTTGTAGCATTTCACAACCCAGTCCTTTGTAGATAAGAGATATAATAAATAAACAACAAAACAAATTAAAAATAGGACTTACATTTCATCCTCAAAATCAAAATCTAAAATTTTAAAATATTGAAGTAATGTGCTTACAGAATTGTTTTAACTTATGTTTTTATTTAAACTATTTGCCCCAGATCAGCTTTATTATTATTTTCAAGCAGAATTTCGTTCCTCTGTCTTAGAAGCTTTTCTTATAAAGGAAAACATAATACTTACTAATGATGTACCCCTTTCAGTAGCTTTTATTCTGCCTGATTTGAAAAACTGTTTTTAATGCTTCCGGGGAACATTATTTAAAATTTAAAATAGAATCCAATAATGATAGTAGCATTAGTTTTCTACCAGGTATGCTGTGAGAAAAGATATATGCTATGTCGGCTGGTTTCCTTTAGCGCCTCCAACCCAGCCATTCTTTGTGGACACTTCTGAGTCACCTGGTTCTAGTTTGAAAATCTAGGCTGATGATAAATTACTGGGGTTCAAAAATGTTGCTCACTCAGCTTCTGACTTTAAAATGATGAGGCTCCTTCAAGCTCAGCTTTAATGCCAACATTCACAAATAATGGCACCTTGTTCTTCCTGTTGCCAGTGGATATTTTTCTTAGTTTTACAGTGATTCTTGGTGGAAAATCCAGGTCTTACGCAACTCTGTTTAAACATCTGGAAGTGCAGAAGCAGATGAAAATTCAATAAATCTCAAGTTGTTCATCTACCTACAGTAACGGCCTGACTAGTATTCATAATAGAATTTCAAGCTAAGTTACTTTTGAGGGCTTCTCTAATGCTGGTATTATCTATTGTATTTTGGAGCTGCATTTCACAGTGTGGTCACCTTGCCAGCCCCAAACCACTACTGCCCCTCATCTCCATCATCAAATACAGCAAGAAATGGGAATAAAATATTAAATTGAAAAAATGGAATGTTTAGACAAAATGGTGGGCTAGGGAGATTTGTCGCAATTTTGAATTCTTCAATCTGCTGCGGCCAAAATTATTTCTTTATTTTTAAATTTGTATAGACTAATGTGATTTTCATGAGGTAGTAAAGACATGAAAGACCTAGTCCTATGAATTACCCTGAAAGCATAAACACTTTGGGGAAATTCCCAATAAAATATAAAAGTAAAAATAAGTTAGAAATGCAAAGAAAAAAACAAAAGAGAGTAAAACAACGATTAAGTGGTACTGTTATTCAGACACATTGTTCAAGCCTTACAGCCAGGTCTGTATATACTTTTTCAGTGTGCTAAAGTTTTGCTTGCCAATAGTGTCAAACAGAAACACAAAAGAAAGAGAAGGAGGGGATGAATTTTGA
The DNA here is from genome assembly GCA_028533065.1 of Trachops cirrhosus. NCBI lineage: Eukaryota > Metazoa > Chordata > Mammalia > Chiroptera > Phyllostomidae > Trachops > Trachops cirrhosus. The sequence goes on along the minus strand of CM052549.1, from coordinate 35,462,647 downwards.
CAGTATCCTCCCTAATATTATAGACTATTAATTATAAAATTAACTATTTTCATAAAATATAAACCCTTGCATTCCTAAATGGAATTATACATTTCTACAGTCTGTTTAAAAAGTAATTGAGTATACAGTGATTTTATAATCTTAGTTTAATATGAGCATTTTCCCATGGGTTGCTGTTCTAGCAGTTATTTTTAAAACAAAAATAAATCCAGAAAACCAGGAGACTTATTTTTTATTTATTTTAATCTCAGAGATGACTTATAGAAAATATACTTTTGAAAGCAAACTACTGATCTACTAAAGTCACATTAGCACAGTGAAAATTCTGTCTTTTCTAACTTTCCTGCTTCACACCCAATTAACGACTGGTATGGTCAACTATAGAATGTGTGCAGCTGTACAGATTCACTGAGAGATGAAAAATGTGTAATCTGTGATTCTCTTCTATAGATTTTTATAACCTTTGAGCTAAAGAAAAATTTAGAGCCCACTGACTGAAGGTCACGGGAAACAATTGTAGCTTAAAAAAAAGTTTTCGACTTACAGATAGCAAGAGATAACATATATCATAGGAACTGGACTCCAGAGTGTCTCTTAGAGGGTTTGCATGTGTGCTAGATTATTCTAAGGAGGGAGGAGTGGAGTTTTATATTGAATGTTGTCAAGAATTGGGGGTAATTCAGTATCTTATTTATGTCTATTAGGTGGGAGAGTGAAGAGGGACTGGGGATATTGTTGGTTAAAAGGTAGCAATTACTCAGAAGAAAAGACGGTTAGTCATTTGTATCTGGGATGTGGCCTTGGATTTTTCTTTTAAAAACATTATGTTCTATTCTTGCCCTTGTCCTCTCAGAATTATTATTGATATTCTTTGAAGAATAATATAATCTCAACAATTATCATATTATAAACAAACCATTTTCATCAGCACTTGTCTACATCCTACATGAGTCACAAGATTGTAACATGAAAAATACTAACAATCGCAGGCTGTATAAGTGGTATTGGGAAAGAGGAATGAAGTAAAATGTTTCTTAATATTAAAGTAAATCCTCTAAATGCATTGGTTTTACCAAACTATGAGAAAGAGTTAAAATATTCTTTCTACTTTTGCTGACTTGAAGAAAATCACTTACTTTTCACTTAGTCATACTTCACAAGGTTAAAATAAAGAATCAAAGACACATGTAGGATCAGTATATTAATAATACATTACTTATTGAAATAATAATATGCATATATTTGTTGTTCTAAGTACTTTACATATATCAATATGTTCTAAACACTTCACATGTATTAATCCACTTAATACACACAGACAGTTTTTTGTTGTTGTTTTTCCAAGGAGAGGTTAAGTAACTTGCAACATCGCACAGCAAAGTGACAGACCTGCTATTTAGGCCAAAGTTTTCTGCCTCCAGAGTCTTTTCTTGTAGAGGTCACAGAAAAATGAAGTTCACGTTGTAAAAAGTCTTAAGGGCACTTGTGTCTAATGTCTGGGGCTTCTGTCTTTGTGATTCATTTCTAGGGATGAGCACTCTGCTGAAGTCATCAAGTCTGCCTTAGTTTTCAGAGTGTAGAGATATCTCCAACTATTTGCTCAGATTCAGCTACAATAAAACTTATTGAAGTCTACGATTCAAACAACATTTTCTTACTATTGGGAAAGTTGTTGCAGCTCTTCAGAAACTTGGAGGGAACAGTAGATAACTAGAGTAAAATAGTGTACTTATTTATTTTTTTCCTAATACTTTCTTTCCACAATCTTTTCAATGCAGTCAATTTTATTTCATTCTTTGAAGAGAACTTTATAGATTTTTTATAATTACATTGTCTTTAAGAAAATTAGAATTCCAAGTAAGAATACAGTCCATGATAATACCACTAGGCAATTAATTATTCTTTCTTCCTCATAAAATAAACCAATATGTTTTTTTAAAAAATGAAGAAAATAGGCATAATATGGTGCTATCCATAATGAATGCTTACTGAACACCCAACATTTCTTTCAGAACTTGTAGATGCAGGAGAGTCACAAATTGCGCTCAAACTTTATGTTCTCACACACTGGGTTTGGGGAGAGAAGGGGGAGGGAAGAGCTGGAGGAAGGGAATGACATTCCTAGTGTATTTGACACTGGGAGGGGGTCAGGTCATTTTCTACAGCTCTCATTATAACACAATTATGTTTAGTAACAATCATGACATACAATTAATGCAATGATGGCTAGATAAAAGATAGTGAAAATTGCCTTTTATTGAAATATATGTATGTATATAAAATCATGCCATAATAAGATGAATAGACAAGTAATATTGTAGCACAAAAATGAAAAATAAAATAGAAGATTAATATTGCTTAATTATACTAGTGTATATGTTATAAAGTGGAAAAAGACTGACACCTATATATTGGTCTTTTGTGTAATGAATAACAACAGTATGGTTTAATAATAACTAAGATAGCAGCACAATTTATGATAGCCAAGTGTTGGAAGCAACCTAAGTGTCCATCAGTAAATGAGTGGATCAAATAACTATGGTACATTTACACAATGGAATTCTATGCAGCAGAAAGAAAGAAGGAGCTCCTACCTTTCAAGACAGCATGGATGGATCTGGAGAGCATTATGCCAAGTGAAATAAGCCAAGCAGTGAAAGACAAATACCATATGATCTCACCTATAAGTGGAACCTAATCAACAAAGCAAATAAGCAAGCAAAATATAACCAGAAACATTGAAATAAAGAACAAACTGACAGTAACCAGAGGGGAGGAGGGAAGGGGTTAACAGGGGAAAGAAGGGGAAGGGTCATCAAGTAACATGTATGAAGGACCCATGGAAAAAGCCAGTGGGGGGTAGGATTGAGGGTGGGAGGTGTTGGTGGGTGGGGCAGGGGAAAGGGGTGGTGGGGAAATGAGGACAACTGTACTTGAACAAGAATAAAAAAATAAATTAAAAATAACAACTAAGAATAACAGTTTTTAAGAACGTGATTTTAATTTTATAGATATTCAAACTGAAGAAAATTAGTGAGCTAAAATTTGCATTTATCAAATAAAAGTATTAAAATTGCATGTTCTGCTGTGTTTCATTATTTTAATTACAAACAAAAATAACTTTGAGTGGTCACATCAAATGACATATTTGAAGTGACTCAAGTCCTTTTCTTCATCTGTACAATAACTCTGCTGTCATTGATTGTTTGACTCTAGTGTTTAAATATAGAACTACATAATGCCAGCTGGGAGTGAAACAGAAACTATAACCAAAGCTACCCTGAGTGATTCTAAACCATTGTAAGCTCACTCTGCAGATGAAGCTGAGTTCACAAATATATCGCAAGAAGTTCTCCAAATTAGCTGCCCCATAAAATGTAATGTGTGGATTGTCTACAGAAGTGGGCGGTGGGCTGGGAGGAAGGGAACAAAGGCGGAAATAATTGGAAAAGCTGTAAAACATAAAAAAATAAAAATTGCAATAAAAGTGTGCTAACTTGGCATTTATATTTATATTAAAACTGTACAGTAACCACAACTTATCATTTACAACTTAGACCAACAAAAACTACTATCAATAACATCACTTTTAGAATTTATCAGTTTTTTAAAATTGCTGGTGCATTGTGATATAAAAGTCAGACTGATTTTTTTGAGTTGGTTTTATTATTGATTTTATAATATATATCCTTTTTGCAGCTGCTCTTTTCTCTTACCCTTTGGTAAGACACTGGATGGAGGGAGGGAGGGATGGATGGAGGGAGGAAAGAAAAGAAGCTATAACAAAAGGATATAATTTCAGTTAGTCTACACTGATGGGCTGAAATAACAGAGGAAAATAAATGCTATTTATTCAAATTAAATCTGAAGGAAATATGAATTTTAAAATTAATGTAAATAAGTTTATATTTTAAATAAATTAAAATTCAAAATTGAATTTGAATAGCATCTAAATTAGGAGTTTAAATTTAACTTAAAAATCTAACAATTTGATTTAAATTATTTTAAGGTAAATTAAAATTCAGAATCAACTGAAATGAATCAGAATTAGCCATAACATTCACTTGATATATAGAATGCTGAAATTTTAATTTCTAACAAGTTTTAATTAGCTTCTGCTTAAATTGGTGGCAGTCTAAAGAACAGTTTGACACAAAAGTTTAAAACGACCAAAACAGAGTAACAAAAATAAAGATGGTTGGTTGGCAGAAATTATTATAACAGGCTATATAATTAATGCTCATCAAATTTGCATTAGCTTCAAATATAATGTGTGGGATTGTAGAAAACCATCACAAGATGATATAAATTTCTGTTGAAATGAAGAATCTGATCACTTATGATAAAATCATTTTCTGAATGTGTCTCTATCAGGATGGCTGTCCCTCTGCCAGTTGAACCCAGCCCACCCCCACCGCTGCAGTGAAGTGAGGGTCCCCATACCTCTCAATGCTCCTGGGGCAATTCCTTAGACCCTTGCTATCTGCTTCACCACTGGAACTTCCTGAGAGAAGAGTTTGACAAGAAAGTTGCAATTAGAACCCATCAGAATCTATCATTCACACCTTCTTAAGAGATCAAGAAAATTCCTATTTTCCTATTTATGTGAGTCACTACCCGAAAGCTAAGCCTCCCAGTCCTCACCCTAGTTCACATGCTTTATACGCTGTGGAGCCCCTCCTCTGACTCAAGCCCCACATGGCTCCAATTTCTCAAAACCTGAGCTATTTTCCCTGAACTTATGTCTGTCACGAACAAAATTCCCAAATGGTCAACCTCTTCCCTGATTCAGAGCAAGCTTTTTCTCTAAAAGGATCCCAGCCCACGGTGCTAAAGACATCTGGAGGAGTGTCTACCACCATGACCAGAGACCATTGCTGATATTCAGTGAACAGAAGTCAGGGATGTTAAACTGCCTTGATGCTTCCAGTCCTGCAGATTTGTCCTGCCTCATGTGCCAAAGGTTCATGTTGCAGACCACTGTGGAACTTCACAGTTAATAAGAACTTTGTTTTCCCAGCATCCTTCTCATCAAGGTGTTGTGTGTCTTACTTATCAGTGTTGTTTGTTTGTTTCAAACCTAGGATCATTGGATTTTGTTTCATTCATATTCTTCATGGTCACTCCCTGGTAGTTATTGCTCACTCCAACTTTTGAAAAATAAAGACAGCAGACTGACTGTTGTCAGCTAGGAAGGAGGCTGGGGGCTGGGTGAAAAAGCTTGGATTAAAAAGTACAAATTGACAGTTACAGAATAGTCACAGAGATGTGGGTTACAGCATAGGGAGTATCACCGATAACATCATGAAGACTATGAATGGAGGCCAGGTGGATAATTGAAACATTGGGCAAGGGGACCACTCTGTAAAGTACATAATTTTCTAACTACTCTACTATACAGCTGAAACTAATACATAATAATATTGAATATAAACTGTAACTGAAAAACAAAAATTAAAATTAAAAAGAAGAAAAAAATGATGAATGAAAATATTTGTTTTTGAAAACTAAAACAAACCTGATAAGATAGAAACCAGAGATTGTGAGTGGTTTAAGAGAGTCTTAAATTTTTTGGCAAACATTATTAGAATATTCAATAAAAAAATTAAAGCATTTGTTTTTCATCCTGAATAGTAATAACTGTTATTCACTATTTCAAGTTACAAGGTGTGTGGACATTTGCATGGGTGTGGGTGCCATTCAGTTCAGTCTCAGGCAGTTGAAATGACAACATAACACCCATAGGAGAAATAGCTTGGTATGCCCAGCATGAAGGAAAAGGTGTCGGCAGGAAAGCTACAAAGGAGGCATCATTATTTTCACTGATAAGGGTGATTTAGATGTCCAGTGTCCAGGGATTTGTTTCTGTTCTTTAGTTTCCTTCTTTTCCTTCTTTTTTTCTTTCATTTTTGTTAATATGTTAGGCTTTGGCTAGGTTTTTATATAATGTAGTAATAACTTTCAAAAATAAATGCTCAAGCCTGAAAATTAAAATTGGCAAAAGTAAGTTTACAGTTGTAACATAAATAAATAATAGAGTGATTAATAAATAATACAAAAATAAATGTGTTTCACATACTCACAACTGTAACCCTACCTTTGATCATGTCTGTGTGTGTGTACTTGTACATATATATCTTGACTATCCCATTCTATCCGTCTCTTTGTTTCTATATTTCCAATAAATGGTCTATTTCAGAGATTTGCAAGATTCTGTCACTTTTTCTTCATACTTTTCTCTCCAGATATATTTTAGAATCAGAGGTTTTACTGGTTACAATATTTTAATAACTTTTCATAAAACAAGTATTTCCAGATAAACAATTATATTCAAGTAATTATACATTTTTGTTCCTGAAAACATTTCTTATTTGTCCTTTTTGACAGATGGATTGACTTTAATCTTATAATATAGTTGCATTGTAGTCAATATATCAAATTTTTTGTCTTATTCATGTCTTAAAAATTTTTTCTAATTGGCAATACTTTGATAGCATATTTGTAGATAGTTTTCTTTCCTTACCAGTGTTAGGGTAATATCTGTTATATTTAACCTATTAACAGGCTTATTTTGAGAAAGAAGAACAAAGCAGGAGGGATCACAATTCTGGATATCAAACTATAATATGTGGCCACAGTAATCAAAATAGCCTGGTACTGGCATAAGAATGGACACATGGATCAATGGAATACAACAGAGAACCCACAAATAATCCCAAATCTCTATGGTCAATTAATATTCAGCAAAGGGGCAGAGGCATAAAATGGAGTAAAAATAGCCTCTTCAACAAACGGTGTTGGTAGATCGGGACAGCTATGTGCAAAAATACAAAACTCAAACACCAACTTATACCATATACAAAAATAAACTCAAGATGGATAAAAGACTTAAATATAAGTTGCAACACCATAAAAGTCCTAGAGGAGAACATAGGTAGGAAAATCTCAGATATTCCATGCAGCAATGTTTTTATGATATGTCCACTAGAGGAAGGAACATAAAAGAAAGAATAATCAAATGGGACTTCATCAAAATAAAAAAGCTTCTGCATGGCTGAAGAAAACATCAGCAAAATGAAAAGGGAACAAACCATATGGGAAAATATATTTGCCAATGATAACTCAGAAGGGGTTTGATCTCCAAAATATATAAAGAACTCACATGACTCCACTCCAGAAAGACACACAATCCAAAGGGACCTGAACAGACACTTCTCCAAGGAGGACATACAAAGGGCCCAGAGACATATGAAAGGATGCTCAACATCACTAACCATCAGAGAGATGCAAATTAAAACCACAAGGAGATACCACTTCACACCATTCAGAATGGCCATCATAAACAAAGCAACAAACAAGTGCTGGTGAGGTTGTGGAGAAAAGGGAACCCTAGTGCACTGTTGGGTGGGAATGCAAACTGGTGCAGCCACCGTGGAAAACAGTATGGAATTTCCTCAAAAAACTAAAAACGGAACTGCCTTTTGACCTGGCAATTCCACTGCTAGGGTTATACCCTAAGAATCCTGAAACATGAATTGAAAAGAACCTATGCACCTCAATGTCCATAGCAGCACAATTTACAATAGCCAAGTGTTGAAAGAAACCTAGGTGCCCATCAGTGAACGAGTGGATCAAAAAACTGGTGCATTTACACAATGGAATACTGTGCAGCAGAAGGAAACAAGGAGCTCCTACCCTCTGTGGCTGCATGGATGGACCTGCAGAGCATTATGCTAAGTGAAATAAGCCAGGTGGTGAAAGACAAATACCATATGATCTCACCTATAAGTAGAACCCAATCAACAAACAAACAAGCAAGCAAAATATAACCAGAGACATTGAAATAAAGAACAAACTCACAATGACCAGAGGGGAGGTGGAAAGGGGCTAACTGGGGAAAAGGGGAAAGGGTCATCAAGGAATATGTATAAAGGACACATGGACAAAGCCAAAGGGGAATAGGATTGAGGGTGGGAGTTGGGGATGGCCAGGGTGGAAGTAGTGATAGCGGAGAATGTGGAGACAATTGTACTTGAACAACAGTAAAAAAAAGAGAAAAACATTTTTTTTAAAAAAAAGGCTTATATAAGCCCTGGCTGGCATAGCTCAGTGGATTGAGCGCGGGCTGCGAACCAAAGCATCGCAGGTTGGATTCCCAGTCAGGGCACATGTCTGGGTTGTAGGCCAGGTCCCCAGTGGGGACCACATGAGTGGCAACCACACATTGATGTTTCTCTCTCTCTCCTTCTCCCTCCCTTCCCCTCTCTAAAAATAAATAAATAAAAATCTTTAAAAATAAATAAATAAAAAAAGGCTTATATAATAAATGATGCTAAAATTTGACCAGTTCAAATTATTAATCCTGTACCAACATCCAATCCCTGGACTTAAAATGTTAAAAATAAATTCCACTAATGTGCCCTTTCCCCAGCCAACCTCCTGCCTTCCTCACTGCAGCTAACCACTATCTTTAATTCTGTGTTTATCATTTTTTTTTGCCTAAACACACAAATATGTACACATGCATGAGCACTTAAACAATAATTTTTTAAATTAACATTGTTTAGATTTTATAAAAAAGTCTTTATGCAGCCCTTGTTCAGTAGCTCACTTGGGTAGAGCGTTGTTCCAATGCACCGCGGTTGTGGATTCCATCTCCAGGTCAGGGCTCACCCCAGAAGCAACCAATGAATGCATAAATAATTGGAACAATAAATCAGTGTTTCCCTCTCTCTCTCAAAATTAATCTTACAAAGTCTTTTTTTTTTTAGCTTTGCAATTTTAAGAGTTTTATTGAGGTATAGTTAACATACAGTAAAATGTATGTATTTTATTTTATTTTATTTTATTTTTTTAATTTTTATTTTAGTTTATTCAGTACAGTTTCTATCCTTTATTCCCATTCCAGCCCACCCACCCATTCCTCCCCTCCTCCCTCCCCTTTCCAACACCCCTAGTTTTGTCCATGTGTCCTCTATATTTGTTCCTGTAAACCCTTCCCTTCTCCCCTGAAATTCCCTCCCCTCTCCCCTCTGGTCACTGAC
>CM052549.1:35430299-35453103 GCA_028533065.1 Trachops cirrhosus | reverse complement strand
ACAGACTATTTTAATATTTATTTAAATCATTATTTAAAGGTATTTGAAAGTTGTATAGTAATCATTTGTCATTATAGCTATAAGTTTATGTTAAAAACAAATAACTATTTATCAGAACTCTAACAAAATAATTTTTCAGTTCCTGACCTATAAATTTGGATTCAGTTAATGTAGAACGAAATGTTGCTAAGTCACCTTTAGTGAGATTTGAATACAGATTCTTTTTTTTCTTTTTTTAAATTTTATTTTAATTGTTATTCAAGTACAATTTTCCATCTTTTACTTCCATTCCAGCCTGAATACAGATTCTTTAGAGCAGTGATCCTCAAAGTGTGGATTGAGGAACTGTGAGGGTCTCACAAACCCTTTTCAGGGTTCACAGGATCCTCTCTTTTCCAAGTACACATCTAAGTGAAGCCAGATTTTCTTTCATATACTTAATTTAAGGTTACATTATACAACAGGTTGAATGCTGAAGCAGATATGAGGGACAGGTGATATGTTTCATGTTAGGGGAATGGCAAAATGACTTTTGAACATTTAGATAAACTGTAAGTTCTAAGTTGTTTTCAGGGCTGGGCTCTTACCAGCATCATATTGGCCAGTGAAAAGGCTAAGAATGTACTTAGAACAATTTTCAAAGAAATGCATTCGAAGGACACAACTTTATGAAACTTTAAATTTGCTATTTTTTCAAAATCTTCAAGTATAGTTTTTCTATGGGAAAATATGCAATAAGAAAATAATTTGGATTGCCTCTGGGAAACAGGATTTTAGATGTCCGGGAAGTGGAGTGGAAAAAATTACTCTGCATTATATCCTTGTTCATTTTTAAATTATATCACTGCTCGTATTGTCTGTTAAAAAGTAAATTAAGTTAAAATAAAAATAAAACAAATGATCATATAGGGAATTAGTGCATTGTTGGACTCCATTTACTCAGTTAATTATTTTCCCCATTTTAAAATGCCTGAAGGGAGAGAGCAGTATAAATTTTTAAGTGTTTTGGACACTGAGTTATCCTTAATTCCTGAGAAAAAGAGGCTATTGTACCAAGCAGCCTTGAATTAATGGTTCTTTGGGGAATTAAGATGAAAGGGTGTTTGCCAGGTGTGAAGCAAAGTGTTATTGAAATAGGATAAGAACCTCACAAAACAAGACTCAGATATGGGAATTTATAATCCAGGAAAAAGACAAAAAATTGGAATAAGAGATAACCAGGAAAGCAAAAGTTCCCCAGGAAAACTCACAGTCTCAGGAACTTTGATGGACCTCCTTCAATCCCAGAACTGAAGCTTAAATCAGTTTATTACGTCCTTGAAGGTTGCCACCACGCTGAGTGACTTGGAAACTTTCAGCTTCACTTGTTTTTCAGCTACTTTAGAATCGTGCTTTATTCTCTTCTGAATGTACACCATGTTGTTGATAACTCTAATTTCTGACTACCAGAGTTAATAATAAATTATAATAAATGTTTTAACTAGTACAGACCACAGTGGAAATTTTATGCCTTTGGTATAAACATTACATTTTCAATGTTTTAATATTATCAATGTTCTATATGTTGTATCTAACACTCCAAAACAGCTATAGCATAACACTTTCTGTGGTTTAACAATGAACTCATACTATAATCTTAAATATTTGGTTCACTACTAGGACCGTGTTGTTTCTTAACTGAATTTCTGGTAGTGTGATTGCTTGAACATGATACTTATGTAGAATTACATTTCTCTATAAATGGAAAAATGTTTATTTAACCCTCTTACACATTCTTTTGCTTAATATTAATCTGTGGAAGTCATTTTTTGAATCTTGTTATCCATCTGCCATAAAAGGGTTGTTACAAAGATTAAATAAAATGATAAATTCAAAGCATTTAAGTCAACACATGGCACAGACAAGGGTTCAATAAGTTACTGGTTATTATTACTTTCCCTGTTTTCTGAGGGAAACCTTTTAAGGTAGATTACAAATTTATCAGCTGCTTTGTCTTCAGAAGCAGAATACTTCTAGCTGATGCCTTTAGGGTTGAAATCTGCTACTATGACTATAGTTTGCTCATTTTATAGTCACATATAATCAGAGCATTGATATCTGGGCTCTTGTTTCTCTAGGGACCAGCACATTGCAGCACCTGGGAGTTAGTTAGAAGAAATGCAGAATCTCATCCCCCTCCTACAACTACTGAGTCAGAATCATCACTTCAAAAATAAAAAATCCCCTGGTAATTCACATGTGCATTGAATTTTGAGAAGTTCTGCTTTGTAGATCTTATTTGTCATGTTTTGGAAAATTGACTTCTTTTATCCTTTACCATTTAAACTTGATATTGAAGTCGTTTGACTCATTTTCCTTTCAAGGCAAGAAATGACCTTTGTCTGGGGTTTCATCTATTGAGTCATTCATATTTCTCATTACTTGTTTACTTCCATCAGAAACGGTGTTACGTATGTAGCAGGTGAATGCTCCTTGCCTTCGTGCATGGAAATGGATCTGTGCTATTGCAGTTTTTATTTTTTCAGCCATTACAAGGCTATTGAACTTTCCATAAATTTAAGAAGTTTAAAAAATATTTGCTGCATTATTTATTAGCTGGGAATAAGTTTAAACCAGCATAACCTTGATAAATATTTAGTATGGGGCTCTTTTAATGTTCAGGAAAATATCAGAAATATATCTTTGATTTGGGCATACAAATATCTTCTCCTTTTATTTCCCAATATTTCTGTGTATTTTATGTGGAAAACTTGTCTGTGTTACCTAATTAAAATACTGTGGCTCAGAAGAAACAACATTCATCATTTGGAAAATTCACCCTTTTACTATTTCGTATGAGACTGACACATACCTTTACTCTGAGCTCCCTAAGCTCAGCTGTGAGGCTCAGCTGTCTAGGTTCCTGAGGTCTGTGGGGTTCTGCACCGCCCTTTCCTCTGAGATGCTCCCATTTTTCCAGCACTGGGAGAGACTAAAGTGGTGGTGTATGCACGTCCCCACCTTTCCGCTAGGTCAAACCTGTGTAACATTTAGTCCCTGGAGAACACCCAGCAGCCAATCTAATTTCTTCCCCAAGCCTTTAGCACTATTACAGAGCTTGCTGCCTCTCTGAAAGATGTGGATGTGAATGGCCCACACGGACAGACATAGGTCACAGAAGAATAAAAAACAAGTCTTGTAGTAAAGGAATACTCAAGCCCTAAGAACATGAACACCTGGCTGTCTCTTGGGAGCAGAGAGTTGGGGGAAATACCTTATATTATATTACTGCCTGAAGAACTTGAAATAGTGCAAACAGAGTGCAAGGCAGTTTCTTCATTACCTTTCTTCATTAAATTCTCAATATGTCACCCAGCAACAATAATTTAGCATCTGGTTGTTATGGGCAACATGATTCTGCCGTACTTCAGGTTTTTCTTCCTCACTTAGGACAAAAATAATCCTTATAAATTATATAATAATTTTCTATTTCATATTATGATGCCTTTAGGTTATTGAGGAAGACAATTTAAATATCTTTCACAATGTGTCATAAAAAAGGATTACAAAAATCCATTAAAAATATTTTCTCATTCTTTCAGACAAATGGAGAAAGCAACATTATTCCCATTGTCCTCAGCGCTTTGCCAGTAAAAACACATGGCAAGAAAAGATGGCCCTGGATGAGACAGTTCCCGAAGTGCTTTTTTAAATGTGTAAGTGGGTGAAAGAAAGTTATATATATTTTCCCTTTTAGTGTCACCAAAGGGTGACAAATATCAAACTCTCAGTACCCTTTTATGAAATTAAGATAAAATTTAAAGAAAACCTGGACAGTACTTTAAAACATTAGCTCGTACTATTTAAATTCCACTGCATTCCTCACTAATCTCTAACCTCCCAGGCACAGTCTGTGCCACTTACCCCCACGCTGCAGCCCACCGGTGCTTCTCCGAATGTGCTGACAGATGTTGGCCATCTGGCGGACTCCCCAGGCCTGTACCCACCTCACCTTAAGTGTGAACTGGAACAATATTTCTGCTTCTTTTCAAATGATTACTTTAAGTTTTTCTATTATTCTAAAAGATGTCACTTTCTTCCTGCCTCATCTAAAAACACATATTTATTTGTTACAGAATTTCAATTAAAGAATTATTTTCCAAGTATTTTATTATAGCTTTATGTATAAGCAATGCTTTATTTCTTCTGCTCTATTTAAGTTCACTCAAGATGAGTTATATATGCAATTCAAATTATAAACACGGGTAACTAAAACTGTTCTTTATTCTATAAATTACGGCCAGGAGGAGGAAACAGATGGAACACTCAAAGGGTTTAAGTGAAGGATTAATCTCAGGGATTATGTCAGAGGTGAAGGCAGAGTTCTGTACAGTACACCGACAAGGAATGGTCAAGTACGAAGCACCACTCACAGGCAGGAAGTGGGGAAGCTGTTTCCATTCTTAGTTTTGAAAAGGGAAGAAAAAGGTGTGGAGTTACAAGAGCTGAGGGAGAGCTAAAGGCATTGAACGAGGAGCACCTGATTTGATTTATCTTTGTAGAGGGACACACCCACTGCCAAAACCTCAATGAGGAAGCAAGAGAAAGGGGAGAAATAATGTATCAAACTTGTTCTTTCCTCCTACTCTCTGTTATTATGCTCGTGACTTCACAAACATAAAATTCAGCAAGTTATCAAGGGCAATAGTAATTGGTTCCTGGAACAAGTATTCTTTTCACAGTGAACCATGTATTTGCTTCTAGATTAACTACATCCTATAAATCAACAACCCACAGGGTATGATCCCATGGCTCAGGCCATTACTGACTCCACTAGGCAAGTCCACGATTCTGTTGACTAAGATGTCTCCAGGTAACAGTGCACATAGTAAAATTACATTTCATAAATTTGACATTATTATTGCATTTCTTTGAACATAAATTAAGATCCATGGTTAGAGAATATGTTTGTTGTAGAAGATACTACCGTGATGATTCAGGCATTCTAGAAATTGTAAGTAACAGGGTTGGCAGACGTATTTCAGTCAAGAAAGGGACATCTGCATGCAGAATGCACATATATTCCCATGGCATCATGGCATTAAATTCCTGTCCCCTCTTTGACAGAAGTTGTCCAATGTAATCAAGCAGACACTGGGCAGCTGTGAGCCACCTGGGGCATGGTGCCATGTCAGCGACCCAGCATTAGCCCTTACTGAAACGAAGTTGAGTAGGGGCCTGTCAACAGGCCCCTTGGTGAGGAGGTATGTCTTTCATTGTCTAGTCCAAGTACAGTCTTTGGCCCTACTTTAATGACCACTGTTCTCATTGGTGCCAGAGAGACTTGATCTCCTTTCTACAGACGACAGGTGACCCAGAACTTTTCTGGATGCTAGTGCTCCTCTCACTATATGAATTTCCTTTCATTTTTTCACTGTTCTGATTCCTTTAATGACCCCCATCTCCCTGAGGGGCTATGATTTTCTAAATGCCTTGACCAAGGAAGGGCTGTCTCAGCCCTCCCAGTGCAAAAGATAATGCTGAGCAAGCTGTGAAAAATGTATTTACCCCATCAGTCCTGTCACCCTAAGTATTAGACTCCTTCTTCTACTGTATCTGAGATGTCCCATTATCTTAATTTCATCGCCTGTGGCCACCTGCTATGCCTAGGCTTTAAGTAACTAACATGGCGGATATTAAAAGCCACTCTTAGGTGGTCTAACAGCATATCCATTTTTTTCACGGATTGCTTTTATTTATTTATTTATATTCAATATTATTTTGAATTGGTTTCAGGTGTACCCCGCAGTGTTTAGACAATTATATTTTACAAAGTGTTCCCCTGGTATTTCCAGTCCCCACAGGCACCATACTTAGTTATTACAATATTAATGACTGTATTCCCTATGTTGTACTTGCATCCCTGTGACTATTCTGTAACTACCAATCTGTACTTCTCAATCCCTTCACTTTTTTCACCCAGTCCCTGACATTCCTCCCCTCTGGCAACCATAAATCTGTTCTTTGTATCTATGAGTCTGTTTTTGATTTATTTGTTCATTTATATTGTTCTTTAGATTTCACATATAGGTGAAATTGTATGGTATCAGTCTTTCTCAGTCTTTCTCAGAAATTGTATGGTATCAGTCTTATGCTCAGTATTTCTCTTAGCATAATATCCTCTAGGTCCATTCATACTGTTGCAAATGGTAAGATTTCATGCTTTTTAATGGCTAAGTAATATTCCATTGTAATTGTATTATACACCACCACTTCTTTATCCAGTCATCTATTGATAGGCACATGGGTTGTTTCCATGTCTTGGTTATTGTAAATAATGCTACAATGAACATAGGGTACACCTATTCTTCCAAATTAGTGTTTTGAGTTTCTCTAGATATATACCTATAAGTTGAATTTCTGAGTCATAAGGCAGTTCCATTTTTAATTTTTTGAGGCATATCCACACTGTTTTCTATAGTGGCAGCACATTCAATCTTAAATTCTGGATGACATATCTATATTAACAAATTTAACCTGATTTAACTTATATTTTATTCTCCTTGCTTTTACATCCTCAGAATACATTCTTGTATATGCTCCCCAATCCTCTATAACAATGCAGATTGGCAAAGTGCTGCATCTTTAGTGCATTTGATTTCTTTTCCTGAAGGAAAGCTTACTTTTAATTTTATAGATTATAAAGGAATCCAACCTGTGATATGCAACTCAGGAAAATAGGGGGTGTCTGCATGTGTGTGTGTGTGCATGTTGGAGAGGGGAGAGGCTGTCACTGAGAATAATCATTCTCCTGGGACAATTTCTGTAAGTGTAGTAATGAAAAACATTTTTGCACTGGAAGGCCAGCTTCCTCAGAGACTGGCAAAGCCTCAAGGAAACTGAAACTTTCAAATTCTCAGCAGCATCTAAATCTATTCAAATGCCCTCATCACATGTCTCAGCCTCACTCCTAAGCTAATAGTTAAGCCAAGGGCATCCAGTGCCTTATGTTTGTGCAGTCGTTCACAAACTTTTTGTCTCAAGCTTCTTTTATCCTTTTAAAAGTAATTGATAACTCTCAAATAATATTTACTAGGTGGAGTATATCTCTTGATATTTAATATTTCTAACTTAAAACAGAAAATTTTCAGATACAAGAACACACCAACACACATCCCATTAGCTGTCAGAGCAGTGACTTTATCTCAACTCCTGTAGCTTCTACCAAATTCCACTGGAGACTTAGAAGAGAATGGAAATGATAAGGTAAATACCATCTTTGTTTTAATAGGAAAATAGTTTTGACCTTGAGAACCTTCTAAAATGTCTTAGAGATCTCCAGTGAGTCCCAGAAGATAAGTTGCGAGGTGTGGTTTTAGCATGAGAGACAGGGTGGAATTGCATGTTTGGCTGACATGACAACTCTACACCCCGGCCAGTCAGGTGGGACGAAACCTTTAAACCTGTCTCTCCTGGAGTGATGCAAGTTACAGGATTCTTGGTCATCATAGAGTTTTTCTGATTTTCTACTTGTACTTTGATTTGGGGGCCCAAGTTCACAAGCATATATTTTTCTTTTTGTAATATTTCCAGTATAATAAGAACCAACCATGCAACCCTATTATCTTTATAATCACCACTTTTGATGACAACTAAATGCCACAACCTCTTGATCTGGTAGCACTTCATTGTTTGAAAGAAGCCCTCTGCTCCTTGATTAATTAATGGTTCTACTCACTGCATGCCATGGATTGCCACTGTTCCATCTCTCCTGGGAAGGTGGTTATCCATGTGTTCATTAAATGTAAGATGAAACTAGTACCAGATTCTCAATTAGAGCGCTTGTTTCCTAGGGCCACTCCTGATACTGTGTTAAGCTCAACGAAGTGACTATGTTCAAAAGTGTGTGAAGGGTTGAAGGAAATGTCAGTGGGCAGTGAGACTAGAATCCATTACCCTTTGTAGGTCTGACATGTCAAGAGAGCAAACCGTGTTATCTGAGCTTGCTGGGAGCTGGAGCTGTGGAAGGAGGATCTGTGGTTGCTGAGGAACTTTCAGAATCACAGCAAGGTGTGCTCAAGGAAGCAGAATAAATGCTCTCTCTCCCACTCCCTCCCAGTGACCTCCTTTTGTTGCCTGTCATTGCCTAAACCCAACTGGAAACCAGCCAGGACAGAGAGCCTCAGTGTTAGTCTGTAGAGAAGAGAAAAGTCGGTACAGCTTAAATCTTCTCTTGATCTATGAGAAATTTAAGGTAAAACAGGTTCAAATGTTTACACGGTAAAATAATATTTTTAAAATTAAAAATCCATGGTGAAGACTAAAACTGTATTAATAATTGCAAATATGGAATAAACAAAGTCCTTTAACTATGATTTTCATTTTTAGCAGTAGTTCTATATGTGCAAAAAATATACAAATAGCCTAATAATGACAACAGAAAAAAGTCCTGAGAATTCAAAACTATTTTTAAGAAAAAATTTGTATGTTATAGCAAACAGCACAGTTAATTAATGTGTCCATGATTGTACTATAAACTGTGACTCCCTTGTTTATGGTAGAATACAACCAATGGTTCAGTATAATCTATTTGTTGATAGGATTGTAAAAGCTCTTAGAATGAAAATACTAAACAGATTTTTATATTTATAAGTGTTTCAATATGTTTCAGTCTACTAAGTAATAGATTCCTAAGTCTCATATCTTATAAATTTTCTTGTTCTCAAAGCTAGAATAATTTCATACATCCACTCACTATGACTGGTTATCCTCTGATAGAGTATGATGCTTCTCATTCCCTTCTGCTGCAGTCTGAAATCATAAGCTTTCTGAGAGTGAGAAGGCGTAAGTACAAATCTGCAAAAGGGATCTAAGTATCATAAAACTTTTGAAGAGGGCTGGTGATCCAGGGAGCAAAAACATGTCCAAGCTATTATGATTTCGGATGTTCAACAGCAAAGGTTGTTGTTAGTGCTAGAAATAGCTCTCCCAAGGGGCACCCAGCTTGACATTTTGCTTTGCATATGTGATAAGTGCAGATTAAATCAAGTCAATGGAGGGAGAGAGCTGTTTTACTTTCTCAAGAGGAACAACTTTGTCAGCATGACTGGGAGTTTTAACTCAAGTGCAAATTTATTTTTAAGTACTTGTCAGAAATAGGTGTCAGCTATCAATGTAATATATGATCACAATTTGTCAGGGCCAAGTGTGTTGCATTCTTGGAAAGACAGTATGTGTGTTTGCTTTCCGCGTGCACGGTGGCAGTAACGGTAACAACCACTGAAGCTTTTAAGACTGGTGCATCAGGTGAATGTTCCTGAGTGCATTTCACAAGTCATTTCTAACTCATGTGCACATAAAAAGGGTCTCAATTTACTACAGGTGAGAGACCGCTGAGACATTTGAATCCTCTTTAAATGAAATGTGAACCAGAGTTTTGAAGAGTCAGAACTTGTTATGAATCAATCAATCGATCAATTAATCAATCCCTTTCTCTCTCTGTCATATAGTAGAGCTTTATATAGGATACGCCCTTCCCCATAGTGCTATTTGACTATCCCACTGGAAAAGTCAAACTATATCTCACTCCACCATGATACCTACAGTGGACAATTTCACCTTGAATCTACCGGAACTAGCTTAGATGGGTTTTCTCTAATGGTGAGGTTGTTACAGATCCCTAGTTACTTATTGTATTATCTTGTTTCTTTCTCAATAGTTTCATCATGAAACATCCTTAAAATTCTTAGAATCTTAGTTTTTCAGATTCTGTCCTATCATCAAGCTTTGCCTAGTTTTGAAACCTCCAGCAGCACCCAGTATCTACAGAATGGAACACTTTGCCACCTCACCCCAGCTGACCTTTCCAATTTCAACCAGTTCTTATATACACTTATATGCATGCTGTAGTCTAGCCACACCAAATTATTAAAGAAATTGTAATAGAATGTAAACTTCCATTTTTCATTCTTTTATTCCTGCCTCAGATGTTCCTGGGACAATAGTCTGATCATCAGGTATTCAGATGTCACCCCCATAGATTTCCCAGAAGGAATTCACATAATGGCATGTCATATATGTAATGTGAACACATGCATGTACATGCTGTGCACCTTGAAACTAGGATCACTGGGCTATGCCCAAGATAGACTAGCATCCAGGGGCACAAACTCTATTTTATTTATTATACGAAGTACTTCCAAAGTGCCTGGCACATATCCAATGCTCTCTAAAAATATTTTTTGTATATAGCTATTGTTCAAATTCTGCTACCTTGTTTAGCTAAGCACATCTGTATTTTTGACTCCATTAATAAAATGATAATTAATAATCCACATGGCATTATCCAGATTACTAATGCTGGACTAGAAAGTTAGAAAGAGAAGTTTAATTCTCATTTAGAGGAACAAGTCTGAAGCTCAGCCACATTAAATACAATATTTAACTTCAGAAACCTCCAGATGCACATTTCCACCCTATCCTTCACTGATAAGACATAGAGAGAGAAGCAATAATAGATACATTTCATGGTAACCAGGCAGAGGAAGAAAAGTATTGCATTTTGGGGGACAATCATTGGTAGCTCAAACCACCTTCCCTACAATGCATATTTTATCTTGAAGAGACACAGCAGAGATTGTTTTATTATTACATAGCTTAGGGAAAATGGAGTACTTCAACTGAACTCTTTAAACTAGGAGCGAGACCTACAGAATTTGATTCCTTCTGCCACAAAATGGCCTTTGTGGTTAAGGAATAAAATATTCAGTCCACCAGATTCTAAAGGTCATCCCGACTTGTGTTACTGCCCTCACTGGACTTCTGGAGCATGTGACTCCTGCCCCCCACCCTCCGTGTCCCCACTCCATGTGTGAAGGCAGGGAGAGTGTGGAGATGTGGTTCAAGTGCATGGTGGTGGCAGGAGCAACATCCGTAGCTACAGAGTCATGTGGGTTCACAAGATTCCTAACAAATTAGACCTCTTAATTCTGGTTTGGAAAGGCTGTAAGTAAGACAAATGTATTTAAAACATCATGTTATAATATTCCAACCCTCAACTTTCAAATGTCCAAATCTCTGAAGAAAGGATAAAAATTCTAAGGGGAGTTAAAAATCTGCTTAGTTAATGATAGGCCAAATTATATACTTAAAAAGAAAAACACTTAAAAAAATAGTTTATAGATAGATTATAAATTATAATTAGGATGAAATTACATTATAAATTTATGATTTAAATTCGTTAGTCCTATGAGAAGTAATCTTCCTTCCTTTGAAAAAATACATTATATGTACAAAATAAAAATCAGTTAAAATCATGACATCATGTCAAAAGGGCTTGGGAGTAGATGGATCATTTACTTCATTGTTGAGCCCAAAACAAATAAAACTTAGCTTCATATATATTAAGTGTGGCATCCATAAAATGCTTCACTCAAACCTTCTAATGCACGAAACATATTTGTCTGGTAGCCCTACCGCTTGTCTCTGAATTTCCTACCACCCGTTTTCCTTCTCTTCTCTCTTCCAATGGCTGCTCTCAGCCAATGACTGAGTGAGACCCATTCCTCTAAGATGCAGAATTTCTTTGACGGGTAATTTTGTCTCAAAAACTACCCATCAACCCGAATGAAACTTTCTTGGAACTACTTGCAATCTGAGAATCTGTCTACCCAACCCTCCTTCCTTACCTTGTTCCTTCACAAGGGTCAGGATTCTCCTCACCTTTTCTAACTCCCCTTTTCCTTCAGAGGTGTTTCCCCAATGAAACTCTTGTATATGTAAGCCCTTCTTGGTTTCCTCTTCTCAGAAGACCTGAATTAATTTATTAAGTGATGTTACCCCTGCCTGAGATTTCTTGTATTAACTACATTTCTTCTAGTAAGAAGAATACAGGTTGGGGCAAAAGTAGGTTTATAGTGGTTTGTATGGAAAATACTACAATAATTAATAAATAATAATACAGGAAAAAACTGCATTTCATGTATTCACCACGGTAAACCTCCTTTTGCTCCACCCTGTAGACACATTCTTTGGGCTTAAAATTGAACATACATAGTTCCTTTTTAGACACAAAGAAGATTCAAGCCTTGATGGGTTCTTTAGTGGTTCCCCCAAAAGATACCTATACCCTAGTATAACAAGGAATATCAGAGTCCCCCAAAATGAGGAAGCTCCCCCATAATCTGCTCAGGAAGGGGAAGTGGAGCAGGGTCACTGAGAGTTACTTTGCATACCTAAAGAACTTTAGTAATGTTAAGTAGTTGTGGCAGCCACTTAGAGCCAGGGGGATGGGTGTGACTCTAACTCGTGATCCCATGTAACTAGAGGGGCTTGTTGTGCCTGTAGTGAGATCAGGAAGGCGGTTCACTCTGCATCATGGGGCCACACTTGCCCAGACTAACAATGGCAGCAGAGAAAGGCTGAAAAACCCAGAGTTCTGGCAAGTGTAAACTGGTGTGGGAAGAGTTGGAAATGGGGTTACAGAAGAGGATCCAGGCCGGGATTTAAAGGCAGGCATGGAGCAGCCATGCTGTCTTGCCTGCACTGTTTGAAAGGATGCAGAAGGACCCCCACCAGTCAACCAGGAGGATGCAGTTTTGGATTAAGAGCAGGGGCCTAGCTAGCTGAGCATGGATGACTGAAAGAAGCCATAATACAGACAGGAATCTGCCCAGCTAAGCTACAGACTTCTATTTCTTCTCCTCAGAGATCGTAACTCTGACTGGCCTGGTTTGACAAGGCAAGGTGCGGCTCTGCATTTGTGGGTATTTTTTTAGTTTCTAAAGCAAGTGGGATTGAATGGCAGAATTCTACCATTGTTCTAAACCTATACAACTTTTGAATAAATAGTCCTTTTCCTTTTCATAAGACTCGGGCATTGAGAGTAATGATTCTTACTGGCAGCAGGCAACAGAGCCCAGAGCCATAGAACCCAGTGGTTCTGTTACACTAACACCCAAAAACTGTGAGTGTGACCTTATTTGAATAAAGGCTTTTTTAGATGTAATTATATTAAGGATCTTGGGATAAGATCACACTTGATTATCTAGGTGAGAACTAAATTAAGTTTCCTTTTTTTAAGCTTTTATTTTTATTGTATTTTTCCATTACCATTTAGTTTCCTTAAACTCCTCCGCTCCAATCACCCCACGTCCATGTCCATGAGTCCTTTTTCCTTTATGCTCAAACTCTCCACTCCATAACTTCCCCCCAACCAGCTGTCAACCTGCTGTCTATCTATGAGTTATGTTTCTTATAAGATTTAAAAGACACAGAATTGAAGGCCATGTGAAGATAGAGGTGGACTGGAGTTGTGTAGCCAGAAGTCAAGGGTTATCGAGATCTACCAGAAGCTAGAAGAGGCAAGAGGGATGGATGCTCCCCTGGAGGCTTCACAGGGAGTACAGCCCTGCTCATACCTCGGTTTAGACTTCTAGTCTGGAGAACTATGACAGAGCATATCTTTGTTATTTGAAGCCACCAAGTTTAAGGTTGTGGTATTTTATTTTCATGTTAGGTAGAAATTGATACACCTGCCAGGATAGAACAGTGACATGATCAGATTTTTATCTCCTTTGAGTAATGAAGAGATAGCTGGAGGGTGAAGTAAAATAGATTGTAAAGCTCATAGCAAATCTGATGAGAACAGTAAAAAACAATTACAAATATCACTCATGAACATACTGAAAAATCTACAACAAAATGTTAACAGAGTAAATCCAGAATATACCTAATGACAGTATAACACCACGAAGTGGAGTTTTCCTCAAGAATACACGTTTAGTGTGGTGATCATTTCACAATGTATACAAATATCCAATCATTATGTTGTACATGTGAAACTAATATAATATGTCAATTATACCTCAATAAAAAGAAAAGAATGCAAATTTACTTCAACATTTCAAAGTGAAGAATGACAATTTGTTATACTAATAAATTGAAGAAAAACTACCTATGACGAACTCAATAGATGAACATAAAAACTTCATGAAGAAATATGCCATGCTTGTGAATTTAAACAATCAGTATTGTCATGTCTCCCCAGTTTGCCCTAAAGATTCAATGAAACATCAATTATTAGCTCAATAGTTTATATGGAGATTATGACTGGCTTTTTCTAAAACATATGAAAATTCTAAGAGCTTAGAAAAATAATCTTGTGAACATAATTACATACCTCCTGCCTGATTTCACTTATTCTCCCTAATTTTTATCCTCACAATACGGCTACAGTTATATAGGTAGTGCATAATTGTCATCAAGCTATATAAATAGAACAATGGAACAGAAAGAAGATAGACCATGACTATATATATATGCACACACACACATATATATGTGTATATATGTTTTATTGTCATTCAACAATAGCACCAAGGTAACTTAATGAGGAAGAGATCATGTTTTCAACATGGTGTTGGAACAACTAGATATTTGCAGAGATCAAAATGAAAATGAACTCCTATATCACACCTAGTCAAAAAAAGAATTTGAAATGGATCATAGACCTAAATGTAAAAATTAAAACAACAAAGCTTCTAGAAAAAATATAGGAAGATATCTTTGCAAACATGGAGTAGACAAAGAGTTCTTTGACATGACACAAAAAAACTAATAATAAAAGAAACATGATAAATTGGGCTTCATTAAAATTAATAACTTCTGCTTTTCAAATGACAACATTGAAAAATGAAAAGTCAAGCCATAGACTGGAAGAAATTATTTGTAAGACACATATTTTAAAAAAAAAGACTTGTATACAGATTATATTTAAGAAAATATGATATATCCAGAAAATATCAAAGAGAAAAACTCCTATAACTAAATAATATAAAGCCAAACAAGCTAATAAATATACACAAAAATTTTAAAAGATCCTTTATTTAGGACAATATACAAATGACCAAGTGCATGAAAATGCTCTCAGCATCCTTAAATATGAGAGAAATGCAAATTTAAGCCACAACTTAATAACATTATACATCATGTTTTTAAAAGACTGACAATTTTCAATTGCTTACAAGGTTATTAAGCACTTTGACTTTTCATATTTTGCTGATGAGAGTGTAAAATAATACTACCTCTTTGGAAAAGCAGTTTCTAAAGTTTTAAACATAGAGCTGTTATGTGTTTTTACCACAAAATGAAAAATATGGTCAATTTTATATTATGTGTTTTTCATCATAATTTTAAAAATAAAATAAATAAAATGGAGTTAAAAAGAGCATTGAGCTAGTCTATGAGTCAACAATATCACTCTTAGGATGTTCCCCAAAAGACATCAGACACATCGCCCTGCAAGTCTTGGGACAATGGTCCCCGTTGTGAGCTCTGAGCACCCATCAGGCTGGAGTTTGAGAGAAAGGATGTGGGCAGGGGTGCCCAGGGAGCACGTGGCAGGTGATTGGAAGGTTGTTTGTTGCTGCTGATCTGTCCTCTGAAGTTTGTCAGCAATCAGTCTACTGTTGTGTTTAAAGCTGGCCCACAGGTGACAGGAGCCTCTCCAGTCCCAGCACACATCAGAGTTCTTGCCGAGATGGAGGCATAGGTAGAAACTACCTACCTTCATTTCCTCTCACAACCAAAAGGAGGATAACAACCAATCTAAAATCAATCAATAACAAAAGGTGCCACAAAATCAAACTTCAGGGAGCTCTGACAACCAAGAAATTAAAGAAACCGTCAAACAGAACAACCAGACTGGTACGCCGAGACAAAGAAATATGACCCAAATGAAAGAACAGAGCAAAGCTTCAGAAAGAGAGCTAAAAGATGAGAAGATAGCCAACCTATCTGATGGAGAATTTAAAGCCCTGGTAATCAAAATGCTCACAAAACTGATTGAGCTGGATCAAAAAATGAAAAAGCAAATGAAAGATACCCAAAATGAAATAAAGCAAAATATTCAGGGAACCAACAGTGACAGGAAGGAAACCAGGACTCAAAGCAATGATTTGGAACAAAAGGAAGAAATAAACATCCAACTGGAACAGAATGAAGAATGAAGAATTCAAAAAAAATGGAGAGAGACTGAGGAATCTCTGGGAAAACCTGAAACATTCCAATATCTGAATTATAGGGGTGCCAGAAGGAGAAGAACAACAGCAAGAAACTAAAAATTTATTTGAACAAATAATGAAGGAAAACTTCCCCAATCTGGTGAAGGAAATAGACTTCCAGGAAGTCCAGTAGCCCAGAGAGTTCCAAAGAAGTTGGACTCAAAGAAGAACACACCAAAGCACATCATCATTAAGTTACCCAAGATTAAAGATAAAGAGAGAATCCTAAAAGTAGCAAGAGGAAGGGAGAGAGTTACCTACAAAAGAGTTCCCATAAGACTATTAGCTGATTTCTCAAAACAAACCTTAAGGCAAGAAGGGCTGGAAAGAAGTACTCCAAGTCATGAAAGGCAAGGACCTACATCCAAGATTAATCTATCCAGCAAAGCTGTCATTTAGAATGGAAGGGCAGATAAAGTGCTTCTCAGGTAAGATCAAGTTAAAGGAGTTCACCATCACCAAGCCATTATTATATGAAATGTTAAAGGGACTTATCTAAGAAAAAGAAGATAAAAATATGAACAGTAAAATGACAACAAACTCACAACTACCAACAAATGAACCTAAAAGAAAAGAAAAACAACGAACACAAAAACTAAGCAAACAATTAGAACAGGAACAGAATCAGAGAAATGGACATCACATGGAGAGATTTTGGTGGGGAGGGGAAGGGGAAGAATGGGGTGGAAGGTACAGGGAATAAGAAGCATAATTGATACCCATAAATTAGATGTGGAGAGGGCAAAAATGGTATAGGAAACAGAGAACTCAAAGAACTTATATGTACAACCCATGGGCGTTAACTAAGAGGGAGGGAATACTGGAGGGTTGGGGGATACAGGGAGGAGGAGGAATAAAGGGTGAGAAATTGGGAAAACTGTAGTAGGATAATCAATAAAATATACTTAAAAATAAACTGTATTAACACCTTTAAGAAAAAAGAAATCAACACACATGTCCACAAAAGACTTGGACAAGAACGTTCAGTCATAATGTCCCAAATTGGAAAGAATTTAATGTCCATCAGCAGATAAATGAATAAATAAATGCTGGTACACTTTTGAAAATGAATTACTATTCATCTATAAAAAGCATGAACTACTGATAATTATAGCAATATTGATGAATCCTTAAAACATTTTGTTTTCAGTGAAAGAAACCAGATATAAAAGAATACATATCATATGATTCCATTGATGTGAGTTCTAGACCAGGTTAAAATACTAATAATTACTCAGCCCTGGCTTTGTAGCCCAGTAGGGTGGAGCATTGTCTTATGCACCAAAGGGTTGTGGGTTCGATGCCTGGTCAGGGTATATGTTTGAGCTGTGTGTTTGATCCCCCAGCGGGGCATGTATGGGAGGCAACAAATTGATGTTTCTCTCTTACGTTCATCTCTCTCTCCCTCTCTGTCTGTCTCTGTCTCACTCTGTCTCACTCTCTGTCTCTCTCTAAAATCAATAAACATATCCTCAGATGAGGATTTTAAAAAATAAAAATAATAGCAACTCAGATCACTCATTGCTATAGTTAGAGGGTAAGTGGGGGAGAAATGACCAGAACGATATATTAGGCAGCTTTCTGCAGTTATTCATTTTAGCTTGATTTGGATGGTTATTATACCATGTGTAATTTATCTATGTTTCTTAAACAGGATACTTAAAATCTCTGTATATTATGGGATGTAATCTTACCTTTTTCAAAAAGGGTTATAATGGTAAGCAATAATTTGTCAAGTATACAGTATGAAATAATGCTAAAATTAAGACAAAGAGAAATCAAAGTAGATTTCTCTTTAAAATAGGTAATTTTAAAATAGGTAATTTAAAAATACATACTTACTATGAGATCATATGAACTCATAAAGGGTAGACTACAATTATGCCTCTTAAGGTTTCTGTAAGTGAGAAATGGAAAGTTTGATCAGTTACCTCAATGATTTTCCATGTCTGATCATAGACAATCACCTGAAGGAGAGCTTCAGGAAAAACCCAAATTCTTAGGTCCTACACTTCCATATTCTAATTCAGCAGGTCTGGGAGAAGGCTTGAGGGTCTGTATTTTGAAAGTCTTCCTTAATGATTGTTATACTTTAGTCTGAGATTCACCAAGTTACACAGTTCATAGACTCCATAAGGTAAGTCAGTTATTCAGGAAATGCTCAGAATTCCCAAGACAGAAAAGTAAAATTAATATCTTCTGACACTCACAAGGAGGATGTAGTGTAACAAAATGTATCCTCAATAATATCTTTAGGATAAATTCAGGAACAAGTTTTATAGAGATGCTTCATCCAAAGAAGTCCTCATTATAGGACATCAACACCAGTTGAAGGCATGTTTCCAAACATAATTCAGTGACTGTATTTCTAGAGTGGTTAATGGTAAAACTTTAACATGCAACTCTTGCTGCTTTGGATTAATATAGGAGCAGATTTTAGGGCATCTAGAGAAACACAGAGATTGCAGTTTCTTCAGACAATCATTCATGAAAATTTGTATTTCTGAGGAATTTTCTATTTTTAAGATCATGTTTTTTAGCAAGTATCTGAATCAGAGCTAATTTGTATTGCCATTTAAATGCCAATCTAAACAATTTATCAGTCTGTTAATATTAGTTTATGTGTTTTAAGGACAATCAAGAAACTTTATTTAAATTTAAGATTGGCTATGTTGAATTTCAGTCAGAAATCAGACATATAAATAAATGATCAAGTTGTGTTTAGTAATTATAATATTTGCTATAAAAACAAGCATTTGTTTTGAAAATCATGATCTTTTCAGAGACAGACCTCTGCCTGTCTACATTCATTTTCCACCCAGCTTTTCTGAGAGTGGGTCTTTAATATTTGTAAGTGATAATAATGTGAAGGTGGCACTAACCCTTTACCAAATACCTTACGAAGGTAGTAGGCAACCAAACAGATCTGAAATGGGAACAGAATTTGGGAGAGCAGAAATTTTGATATAACAATTAGCAGATAGTATTTTCATATCCAGAAATCTTATTCTCTCTTTTCGAGTACAGAATAAAAAATCAAGAGGCTTATTAATCAAGCGTGCAAAGGGTCCAACGAGGCAAAGAAAATCTAACTTATTTATGCCATTCCCTTCATGCTTACTTTCCCTTGTGACTCCACCAACTTCCTTAATTAATTGGCCACAACTTATCATCTATGAAAAGAAGTTTAACTAAATCAAAGACCAAATAACTTGTGAGAAAGTGCCACTTACACTAAAATCATGAACAACAAGACAAATACGTACAATGACCATATGTGTACCCGATTCCAGGAGGAACACCAGAAAACCACAGAAAAGGGCACCTGAAGGAGGGGCAAGTGGTGGTCACTGTCATTGAAAATAGGCTTTTAGGGTTTTTTTTAAAGATTTTATTTATTTATTTTTAGAGAGAGGGAGAAGAGGGAGAAAGAAAGGGAGTGAAACATCAACGTGTAGTTGCTTCTCGAGTGCCCCCTAGTGGGGACCTGGCCAGCAACCCAGCAATGTGCCCTAAATTGGAATCGAACCAGTGACTTTTGGTTCACAGACCAGTGCTCAATCCACTGAGCCACACCAGCCAGGGCTAAGCTTTTAGGTTTTAACATTTCCTGATGGGTCATGATCCACACTTGTAGTTCCTTGGATTAGATATTTAAATGTAATGCTGTTTTTAAAATCTGTAAACTGATTTTCTCTTTACTAAATATTAAGATGCTACTTGGATGAATAGGAAATATTATAGTTTATTTAATACCTTATATTTATGTAAGTATCCCTTTGATATTTAATTAATATATTCAAGATAAAATTGATAGTTTCAGACTACACAAACTGGAACTAGCTATACCATATGGAAATCAAACAATTTAATGTATGTAAGATACTTCTGCCAGATATCTCTCTTAATTAACTTTTCCAGAATATAAAAGTCAGAAACAGATCTGTTTAAATAGCAATAAAAAAGCAAAGCAATTAAAAATTTGTGACAACAAAAACAAAAAATAATTCTCAAGTAAAAATATGCATTTAAAGGTCAAAATATATGTTTACACAATTCACAAATGTAGACATAAAAAAAGCAATTAGTCATAGATTTATTCACTCATGCCTGTACTCTTTGCAACCTGAGACTTCTATTCCTTTATACACATTTATATGTTTGTATATTGTATATATGTGTTATCATTCCTTATATCTTTTGAAAGAAAATACTGTCAAATACTTTATGTCTCAAATTTACAGCATCTAACTCTAGGTCTAGAGATACTGAAACTTTAAAGGACATAAAATAGGTAAAAATATAGGAGTACACAATGGAATGGCAGTCACTAGAGGATGACGGGAAGGGGCTATGAGGAGTTGTTCCATGGTATGAAGTTACAGTTATATGAGACAAGTAAGTGCCAAAGATCTGCTGTACAAGGCAGTGCCTGGAGTTAACTAAGGTATCGTGTACTTAAAGTTTTGTTAAGGGGGTAGATCTCATCAAGTGTCCTTATACTACAAAAAAGGAGAAAAAAGGCAAAAACAAAGGGACACAAGGAAACTTTGGGAGGTGATAAATATGTTTATTACCTGGATTGTGATGATAGTAACACAGTGTATACGTTTGTCCAAATTCACTAAATTATACATGTTAATTATGTGCAATTTTGTATACAAGTTATACCTCAAAATTTGGGAAAAAATAGTATTTTTGTGGCTGAGCAATTAAGTAAAAGACCTCCTAAGTTTAAATATCTTAACAAGGCTGGTCAACTGACAGTAGGAAGAGTCAGTTGCCAATTGGTACTTTTCAACATTCTAACAAATGGAAGACTCAACTATCTGACAGTCTGGTTCTCAGAACATTTACATTTCTTGCTCTTTTTCTGATTGACCCTGTACTTAGATTAAGTTTTCCTCTATCTTAGGGCTGCAATCTTCCAAATTAAAAAGTATAGAAAACGTTTTGCAAATCATGTTCCAAATAAGAAAACTATCTTCTCAGTGACTTAAAATGAGACCTAGTCACTGACTTCAACGTTAAGTACTGTAAACCCAAACTGTGTCTCATAGGGTATTAACAGAGCCGCCATTAGTTCCACAAGATTAAAATAGCAGCCAGAAAAGGAAAAGTTTATATTAAATCACCTCCCAGTAAACTACATTAAGTCACTTACTCATAGCACTGGAGCTAAGTTCTTAGAAAATAGCAATAAAAAAAACTCTGCTGAAATAATAGAATTACTGTCCTATATAATACTTTATAACAAAAATATGTAATTTTGTATCATTATACAAGGGGGAATCTCTAAAAGTCAAAATTTATTTATAAGAATTGTGAATTTATTCCTGCATATTTCAACTTCAGTCACCTTCAAAGTACTCTCCATTTGTTATGACACACCTATCAAGACTTTTTCCACTGCTTAAAATGGTTTTTGAACTTGTTGATTTTGATGGCTTTTAGTGCTTTCACTATTTTTTTTGTTTCACCTCTTCCATGTTGGCAAAACAATTCCCTTTGAGGACTTTTTTCATCTGGAGAAACAAAAAAAAATTCCTCAGGGCAAGATCAGGTGAATAGAGAGAGTGGGGCATGGGGTAGTCAATGCCATTTTTGGTCTAAAACTGCTGAACACTCAGCACGGTGTGGGCAGGTGCACTTGGAAATCACCAATCATGAAATGGGCAAACATGTTGAGTCTTCAAAAAAAAATTCACTGAGGCCAAATGCAGCCTCTCACAACAATGCCCGCGGGTACACTGATACAGATGGGTTCCTAGAACACTCACCTAGCAGGGGAAGCCTGTATTACAAGGGGCACAAGGCGTGTGTAGATAATTCTGTTGATAATAACAGAAGATAATTCTGTTTTTGGGGGGTGTCCCCTTTGTATGCACTCAAATTCCTTCTCCACATTTTTAGAAACCATTTAGATGTTGTAGTATCTACATGAAAATTTTTCTTCCTACTCTGGACAAATCTGCTTTTCCTATTTATTTCTGTTTTTCTTGGTATTAATACTGCTACCACCTCGCACTTCATGCTGAAATACAGCCACTTGAAAATCAGCCACTTGATTCTGCGTGGATCCACTGCTACAACCTCATTTCAGGCCCTGATCATTTTGGCCTTACATCATTGCCTGGGCCCCTTATTGCCTATCTTCTTTCATTTCAGTCAACACCTTAACACCTTAACTCTGCTGTCTTTCTACTTTTTACAAAATAATGTACCATCTCCTTGACATCATGGTTAAGCCCCTTCTTGCTATGTCTTATCAATCACCTTTCCGGCCTCATTCCTATTACTCCTCCACATGTCTGCTGTGGTCCAGACACAGTGAATTTCACTGTTGCTGGGACCAGCTGGGCTAAAAGACACCCAACACCTGTTTCTGCACTTCATAGATTACTTACTTGTTTGTTTGTATCCCTGTCTTTCCCCCTAGAATGTGGATCCTTCAAGTTCAGAGACTTGATTTGATCGTGTTTGTTATTGTCCAGTCAGTATGATGCCTTGGATATAATTGGTTAGAAGTGCCCATGTGTGTATAATACCAAAAACATTGATTTGGGGCCCCTTGAACTTTGTGTTCATTATCCTGTTTTTTAAAACAATCTCATTATTGACTATTTCTTTTTCCCTTCTGAGAACAATCTGATGACATAAGGAAGTGTAGCCCTGAAGGACAGTAAATAAAAAACCAGCTGTGGGTGACCTTTGGAGACGGGACAGTGTTGCCTAGAAACTGTAGAGTACATGTGGGCTCTGGA
>CM052549.1:35415274-35430199 GCA_028533065.1 Trachops cirrhosus | reverse complement strand
GTCCATGCAACACTTTGGAAATATTTCTACATACCAGGTCCTATTCTAAGCTGTATGGATAGAGTGGTGAAGAAGGCAGACAAATTTTGTGCCCTCCAGGGTTTTATTTTCTAGTAATTTCTCAAAGATATTTTAGGAGAATTAAGTGATATAATGGATATAAAGCCCTTAGCACAGTGCCAGGCACACAGCAAATGCAACTGAATGTTATCTGCCATTATTACTATTATTAATCAGTGGTAGTGACATCATTACTATTTTTTATTGGTAGGCATGTATGTCACAGTGTTAACGTGTCATTTACTGTCTATAGTCTAATCCTACAATCCTTATTTCTAGGTATAATCAAGTCCCGTTTTCTGCAAGTAGCTTGGCCTACTATCTCTTCCCTAAAACCTAGATGGAGTTAGGATTGATAGTGAAGTTATGAGAAGGTATTAATGGAGACAGGATTACACAGAACACGTTTCCTTGATGCTGAATCCGTGTACCTCTACCAGCTTTGCCTTTCGTGGTGCTTCTGTGAATCTCTTGTTTCCTATTTACAATACCTCTGGTTCAGTGCTTTTTTTTAATGTAACTTTTATTTATTGATTTTTAGAGAGGGAGGAAGGTAGAACAAGAGAGAGAGAGCAACATTGGTTTGTTTTTCCACTTATGTATGCATTGATTGATTTCTTCTTGTATGTGCCCTGACCAGGGATTGAACCTGCAACCTTAGCATATCGGGCATGATGCTCTAACCAACCGAGCTGCCCAGCCAGGGCTGGGCTGGCGTTTTGCCTTGTCCTTTACTTTGTGTCCTGATTCTCATGTCCCTGCTCACCTGGTGTCTTTCTCACAGCTGGGTGGAGCCTCCATTATCTATGACACCTGAGTTTTACTACTGTCTTGCTCTATGCAGTTTGATTGTGTATTTAGCCCATCGAATAATAACCTAATTGTTTACCAACAAACAACCTAACTGAGCTTCATCCCGTGTCCCACAACACCAGATGTTTAACCTTCCACTCTTTAACTTTAATAGTAACACAAACTGAGGATTTACTAACTGCTGTGCATAAAACACAAGTAATCATATGGCATCCCCTGGAGGTAGGTAATGTTATTATATCCTTTTACAGATAAGGAAACAGGTACAGAAAACATAGACAATTTGCCAATATTTTACAGTTACTAAGCTACAGAGCTGGGATTTGAATTCCTTCAGTTTTACTCTAGCACACAGGTTGCAAACACAAGGCCCGAGGGCTGAATCCAGCTCTCCACCTTGTTTTACCCAGCCTGGCACCTTGTTTCTACCTGGCAGCAGCACCAAACTGTCGCTTAACTGTTAAGGAGTAGTTACATTTATACAGTCCTAAAATTACATTCAGCCCTTTGAAGGCAACCCCGAAGCTGATGTGGCCCCAGGTAAAAATGAGTTTGACACTGCTGCTCTAGCACCTGAGTTCTGAGGCACCATGACGATCAGCTTCTCCCTGATCTGAGGGTGACAACAGGATCTCACGGACTGGATCTTAGACATAGTTCAAGTGGGGTTCTTTCTGGGAAATGAGTGTTTATGAAACTCATGTGGCAATGTTGTCATTGTAAGCCACTTAGCATTCATTTCTACTTCCTACTGGTGGGCAGAGATTTTCTTGGGAAATTGTGTGCAGCCTTGGAAGGAAAATAGATTAGGGTAGGAGGCTCTGCCCTCCGGTTTAGAAGCTTAAAGGGCAACGGGATTCTTTTCTTTTCGAGATCTTTTGTTTTACTTTGTTGATATAAAGGGAGTCATGCCCAGCTGACCCATGCATTTCCAACAAATTTTCAAGACTTTGAAACGTGAGTAAAATGTCACAAATGAAGAATACGATGACAACGACAACAACAACAAATCTATTCAGTTATTTACTCACTCTAGCAGTAGTGCCTGAATACGACTATCCAGTGGTTCTTGCTGTGGAGAACTTGTAATGGGTTCAGATCTCAGTGTATCCAAGAACCTAGGAAAAAACCCATTAACCTGGCTTGCGGGATGGAGAAGCTGAGAATGGTCATTAAGAGTTACTGTGTGTTACTATGGCAACTAGGCTAGCTTCATAGTTATGTTAAAAACCTGTGCTGCCAGGGAGATGGGCACGACTTTAACCGGTGATGGTGATGTAGGGAAGGGGGGCAGATTACTGGTTGCTGTACCTGCATGGGAGCTTGGAGTCCATGGGCTCTGTGTCACAGGGCCATACCTGCCTGGACTAACAGGGGCAGCTGGAGAAAGGCAGAGGATACAGGGTATGGGCAGATGTGGCCCATGTGGAAGGAGTTGAAAATGGGGTTGCACCGAAAGCTCCGGGAAAGAATTTAAACTAGGCATGGCAGCCATTCTCTCTCTTGGCCATGCAGGTGGAAAGGGTGCAGAAGGACTCCCACTGGCCCGCCGTGAGGAGGTGCCACGTGGGTTTTTATTAAGAGCTGGAGAACATGGCAACATGGCTGATGGTGCTGGGGATTGTGGGACCGTCCGGCCAAGCACAGATTAATGGGAGATGCCTGAGATTGCTGAGCTGCGGACTTCTGTTTTTTTCCTGAAAGACAGTACTTCTGACTGGCCTATTCAGAAAACTGGCCTGATTTGGCAAAAGGGAGGCCAGTGTGTGTGGCGGCGGGGAGGGGGCAGGTATTTTAAATGGAGTGAGACTTAGTGGCAGAATTCTGCCATTATTCTAAATCTGTATAACATTTAAATAAACAATTTCTTTCCTTTTTACCAAACTCTGGCACTGAAGAGTCTCGGCGGCAGGCAGTCAGGACCACACATGTGTTTCAGAACCTCACAGGCTGGGATTCTGTAACGGCCTTCTCTAGGTGCAAAGTTCCTTTCCTTTCAGCCCGAATTTTAGTTCTCTCTCCACATTGTTCTAAACATTCCCTTTCTGCTTAGCACAGAATTGGTTCCCAGTACTTTCAAGTGTGACATATTGTAGCTACAGAATAATTAGTAATCACAGGACTGCCATTTTCCTGGAAAAGTATTTATTGGCTAATAACTGTTTCCTCCCTTCTCTTACTTGGATTTCTGGCACTGGCTGCTTCAAAACACCATGTGATGTTTCTGAAGGATTAATCTAGTTCAAAATATAATGCCAGATGAGAGGAAAAATCAACGTGGAAAAAGATACAGCATTCTTACCAACTCATATTTCAGACACAAAGCAGGGCAGAAAAGGAAAGAAGACCCTCCATGGTTATGTGGAAAATAACGATCCTGTCTGAGGCAGGCCCAACAAAGCAGAATTCAACTAACACAGCATGTCACAGACTTAGATTTATATATGTGGTGAAGAGTGGGTGTGAAAATGAGTTTTGTTTCTGGAATGTGAACTCCAAATTCCACACTTGGAAGCAAATTAGGAATTTTCTGACGTGATTAGCAAATCTCTCTCCACCGCACTCTTTACGGTGAAGCCTCAGTGCTCAGACAGCATGCCTCACAGCCTGTAAAATTCCCAGCCTGTGAGCACTTGGGCATTCATTATTCTGGTTAAATACTGAGTGGTCGTAGTCACTGAATGAGACTCACACATATATGATAAAAGAAGAAAGTTAAATCATACAGGTAGGATACAGGTACTGCACTGGGTGATTTGCATACATTTTTTCCTTCCTACAATCCTAGGGGATGGATAGTACAATCTTTCTTTTAGACACACAGAAAGAGAGGATAGGGCAGTCAAGCAATTTTGCAGAGTTCATCTAGTGAATAATTAAGATAAAACAGACATACCTTGTTTTTCTGAGCTTCACTTTATTGTACTTCACAGGTTTTGGGGTATTTACAAATTGAAGATAAGACCCTACACCAGCAAAAAGATTACTACTTGCTTTATTGCTGTAGTCTGGAAGCAAACCTGCAGTATTTTGAGGAATGCCTGTATTGTATGTATCCATCTGTTATGCTTATATTTTGAAGAGTCTTTGAATATCTTAAAATAAGTTATAATGCCTATTGGAATGGATAGTGTTCATAAATATTGTATTGATGCCATATTAAAAGGATTTCCCGCTGATTTACTTTGTCTCTGGAGTTGTTTTCTGATCGAATTGTTACAAAGCTCTTTTCCCTTTGGTTGTCCTCTTTTCTTTCCCTTGATTCTCAAAATCTTGGCAGAGACAAAAGATGCTCATTATTAGGCATCTAATCTGCCCTCTCTTGATTCAGCCATCTTACTTTCTTTGTCTTTCCCACTTCTCTCCACCACCTTACTTCAGAGCTAACATCTTTACTTTTAACCTTAGGAGATAAAACTTGTATTAGTTATCTCTCCCTACGTAAGAAATCATTCTGAAATGTGATAGTTTAAAATGAGCCACTGTCATTATCTCACAGTTTCCCTGGGTCGGGTTTCCGATGCTGCTTTGCTGGTGGCTCCGACTCCAGGTCCTTCATAGGCTGCAGGCGCAGTGTTATCCAAGGCCACGATCATCTCAAGGTTCTACTGGGACAGAATCTGCTCCTGAGCTCATGCACATGGCTGTTGGCCGGGTTAGCAGGAGGTAGCTGGATTCATCAGAATATGCTAGATAGATCCAGAGAGGGAGTACCTGTATTTTCACAACCTAATATTGGAAGTGACGTCACTGTTGCTATATTCTGTTCTTTAAAAGCAGGTTACTAAAGGAGAGGATTTCACAAGGTTGTAAATGCCAGGAGGCAGGTTTCACTGGAAGTTATTTTAGATGAGCCTACCACACCATCACAGAACCAGAAAAAAACCCCACCTGACCCAGTAAAAGGCTCACTTGCTACCCACAAAAATTATTAGGCCCCTTGCAGGCTTTGGAAGCAGCAGAGAGCCCTCCCCCTCCATAACCTGTAAGTGGGCAAGTTCACAGATTTACCTGATAGCTCTTTTAAATAGCTTTGAATAGGAGGCAGTAAGAGTGAGTTAGCACTAATTAGCATTTCTCTGTGAACTATTTGCCTTATATTTTTGATCTCTTAAAGGCTACCTCAAGTAAAAGCAGTATTTGTTTCCTAAAGAACTTCTTTCACTCGACACAGACTTAGAAATGAAAGATTTGGACATATTTATGCTACTTAAGCCATAGAGTGACATACGCACTTTAATGTCACAGTTATTTAGATGGTAAATTATAATAACAGAGGAAATAACTTCTTTTACCTAATAAATTACAGGGTAAAAAACTAGATGATTCATTATATAACATAAGAATATAAGGGACATTGTTCATCTTCTTTTTGTAATTCCTTGGGAGATATATAGATCACCTCTTTCATGTCTGTATTCCCAGAGTCAGTGCCCTTCCTCCATGCTGGGCATTTAAGAAACACTTGTTAAGTGGATAGATAAATATTTTATATTTTATAATGCAATAAGAGTCACAGTTTTAATATTATGCAACCTACTAACCAATTTTAAAATAATTTTTACCATCATAACTTGCATGCAAGCTAGATCTATATTTTATAAATTTTCCAGAATAATATATAAATATGTCTAGGTGACAATTAGTACCTTTTTATATTGTGAAACATAAACCAAGAGATAAAAATATTTCTTATGGAAAAGGAGCTTATGTGTTTGCACTCTAAAATATTGAGAAGGACATCCAAGATATGCTCTGAAACTCATATCACAGATATTCAAATACAGCATTTTAAATATAATATACAGTTCACATTATGTTAATTTTATTAATGTAATTTTTATTTAATAGTTTATGATTTGTGGGAAATTTAAATTGAAACATATTGTTGCTTTTGTAGGTCACAAATGATCAAATATAAACAATTCCATTCATTCACTAAGTAGTCCGTAGCCAGGGAGCAAAGGAATAACACTGGATAAGTAAAGGAAAAATTCTTCAGCATACCTAAAAGAAAGAGAGGAATCATTCCGTCCTGTTATTCAATAAGTCTATTTACATACATGCACAAAACACTAATCTCAGGAGTAAACAGTTATAAATTTGCCTGGAAACTGAGAAACTGAATTCAATAGGAAATGTAAAATTGTTGACTTATGTATAAAGTAACCATATTATGAGACATGTTATGGTTAGTCTCAGGAAGAAAGCACAGCCAAATTCCTACAGCTCAGAGGACTTAAAATCAGAGAGTTCTAGGAGTCACATGTTAAGTCAAAGAAGTTTGTTAATGTCTTAGAAATATACAGGACCATAAATTGTGCTAATCTCAGCACCATAAAGAACCAAGGACTTCACCCCATTCTTATCTAGATCAGCCACCAGTATCCCTTCAGTTGTAGGAGAGGGCTCAGTTTTCAGGATCTTTCCCCGGTAGGAGACTTGAACAGATTTCTCAGTCTGCCATTCAGTCTCTATCTAGAGGAAGCGTGCTGGTGAATTTCACAGAGCTGAGTCACTGGCGCATTCTCGAAGCAGCTCCGCCTCTTATCTGACAGTCATGCCGCACTCCGGAACCAGTTTCTGGTTCATGCCCTTTCTATTATGATAACTGGGAAAATGAGCAGCTCATTACAGAGCCTACTCACTCGGAAAATTCACAGCCAGACCCACTGATTAAATCACAGGGGAGGGCAGGCTGCTCTGGTTCCCGGGCTCAGGTCATTTCAGGTTTTCTTTATATATGAAATTCAAATGACCTAAATGAAAAAAAAAAGTGGTATAATATATTTAGAAGAAGGGTGTGAAATATCTATTTAAAAACTTTAAAAGAGAAAATTTTAAGGGAACGGAAAATGATCCTAAACCTGGATTTGCATAATTTTTATTAAGAAACCAACTTGGCTTATAACTGACTAATGAAATGTGAGTTTAGGCTCAGATGTTTTTAGAAACTGCACATAACTTTTATCTTGAAAACATGTATCAAACTTTGATTTTACTGTGCATGTATTTTCTTCTTATTAGGGCCTTTCCACCATCAGGAATAGTAGCAGTCTAACTGAAATCACATTATTGCTCTGCCATCATACCAACTGCCCTCCGATGACGAATTCATGCCCAGTGGTTTCAAGGCGATTCCATGCCACACGGACAGGTAAGGATGAGTTGTACTCAGCTCTTCATGTGAGCCCCAAGATGTTAAAGTAGTAGAGTTTTTGGTTTAACCTGCTATAACCGAAAGCTATAAAGTCAGTCTTACTGGGTTTGAACACCAGCTCTACCACTTATTGTGACCTTGAGAAAGTCCATACACCTTGCTCACCTGGTGTCCCCATTTGTAAAATGGGTGGTGGAGTCCTCTGACAGGGCTGCTGGGACTGGTAGATGAGACAATGTTTCTATTAGGCCTGCCCACTGTTAAGCCCTAGACATTGACAAGGAACTCTGAGAGCACCCGTCACACAGCCTCAGGCCTCATCAGCCAAAGCTCCAGGGAAAATTGAATTACTTTGTTTCTCCTTTTCTGACATTTTCTCCTAATGAAACAATTTACCTGGGCAAATAGGAAATGTCTGAGAAGACTCAGGTCTTCCCTCTCTTCCAGGGATCACATGAACATAAGCAATGTTTTAACTACAAATCCCTAGGGGAAGAGCTGAGTTACTGGGGTAGGAATATAAAGGAGGTGCTTTGTGCCAGGCTGAATATCATACCAAAACCGTGGCTGCCCTGCTGACACAGAAAGGCAGTTTCACTCTTCCAAAGCCCATTAGTGTTCTAAAAGGTACCATCTCTCCTGCTCAGTGAGAAAAAGGAAGAGCTGTCTCTTCATGTATTTGTTATATTCGCCAAAAGAAGCATGGGACCAGATTAAATGCGACACTCATCCCGGTGTTAGTGTTAATGCCAGAACATGTTTCTCCATCACCTTCCCTCAATGGGCGTTACGTATTTTTGGCAGAGCAACCCTGAGATTTTCATTCACAATTTACTCCAAAGTATTCAAAAGCTCTTCATTAATAAAAGCAATAACTTGGTGTAAAAATGGAACCCTGAAACACAGGAAAAGATAAAATGTATTGTTTTCTTACAGAAAGCTCATATATGCAGGTGAAGAGAGTGCCCTTGCTGTTCTTGATCCTAATTCTAACTTGGAGTCCAAGGCAGCAGATCCAATGCCCAATGCCTATTGTTTACTGCCAGTAGAGAAAGGAAAGAGAAAGAACAAAAACCGAACAAATAGACAGACACACACACACACACACACACACACACACACACACACACAAATTTGCTTGGTTAGGGATTTTTCTCCACAATTGCAGACATAATTTGTTAGGTAGAGTCAGATATCTCTACTAACTGCAAGGGGGTCTAGGTTGGTGTGTGTCCAGTTGTAACTAAAAGGATGCTATCATTGCACGGAAGACGAAGAGTGGAATTAGGCATAATCAGCGATCTCTTTGTGGGCTCCTCCCTCGGTCAAGAGCTGCACTTTGGTTTCTCTTGCATCCATACCGGCCTTGCTAAATAAACGCTCCACAAACCGTTCTAGATGCAATGGTCACGGTGGGCAACTTGCAGTGTCTTGAGTTCCTTTTGCACTTTGTACTCTTGCTACTGATGTTTCATTTGATCTTATTTATCTGTAAAATCTCACTCACATTTCTTTTAAGACTTGGGAAGGATTATGTCTCGGTGTGAAATAATCCAAAACCTGGGCATAGTGGAGACATTAGGGAGGAGAAGCAAGCCAAATGGAGACCTGCTTTTGAGGGCAAAGGCTGTGTCTGCCCCAGTGAGGGCAGTCAGGTGATGCAGATATGTACATACAGCTCAGCATTGTCTGCCCTTGTAGGACACAGCTGCAGACGAATTCAACGTGGTGGCTCTTGTCCAATTAAAAAATAAGGCCGTGTGCTTGGTAGCCTCACAAGACTTGTCTTTGAATGGTGAGCCCTGATAGATTATTAGGGGCAAAGGGGAAAGGGTCGAACACTTGAATTAAAAATATTATCAGTGCTTCCAACACGTTGGGCAGTTCTGACAATGGGCTGAAACATGACACATGGGAAGTGGGCAGAACTTAGGATATGGGAAGTGGATCAGCTGCCTAGGAATTTGGACTGGCCATGTAGGAAATTGGAGTTCAAGGTGTAAGGAACCAGAAGAGCTGAGGGTTTCGCTGAGACTGTCGTATGTCCTCGGCCTCCAGAGCTGTTCCTCTCACCCCTCCGGCCCATGATGTCATCCCCTAGGTCTTCTTTTCTGTCCCAGTGGCGATTAATCCACAAGAACAATCCCTTCCTCTTTTGAAGACCATTTTTACCTCTCTATTCCTAATAGTAGCTGATTTTGAATAACCCCTTTCTACTAAAGCACTAGCAATTTCTATTCCTCCCCCCGCCGCCCCAAGACAGAACACTCTTCTGAGCTGTCTTAGAATTTTCAAGTAAAAATATATTGCATGGTGGTTTGAATGGCTTTTCCATATTGGTTATATAGGTAAATAAGACCCCTATCTCAGAGGATTTTGGGTATGATTAGAAGTAAAAATAAAAATAATAATAACAATAAAAATCAAAAGGGGAATGGTTAAAAAAGGGGGTAGTCAGGCTACATTTGGGCCACAGATCTGATATTGGGGACAGTGATCTGACTTTTGAAAAGTGGGACAGAGGGTGCTATCAAAATTTCTGCTTCTGCTAAATCTGTGCGTAGACTGAGGCAGGCTTGGCCCTGCACATAGTTACAGTCTTTGAGGTCCCTTCATGAAAGGAAGGAAGGAAGTGTTGAAAATGAGATAGAAACGCGTGGGATTTAGGCACATGATTAAACTATTATTTGGATCATCATTCATACCATAGTATTAATGCAGACTTACTTAAGGATTAACTGTGGGAGAGCTGTATGCAGAAGATGTATCTTGAAAGAACTTTGAAGGAAATAAGGTTTCAACGTCTTAATACATAACAGAATTTTTCAAAAATTAAATATTTTTCAAATATTAAAGGATAGGTTCTAATTTCTCCCATGGCAGTCTCCCACCTCCCAGTATCAGCCATCAGTTATAGCTCCAGGACAGACATGTTATTTGAGCTCTTTCATTTGATAATGGGCTTTAAAACAAGCCGTTACACAAAGAGAGAAGCTATGTTTTTCCTGCGGTGCCTGTGGCAGCCAAGAACATGTGAGCAGTCTCTGTGAGACAGAACCAGCGGCCAACAGTGCAGTCAGCTAGTGGCCTCTAGCTGTTCCCTCTGCCAGGGTACTGTGACGACTGAGCGTGGCTGGGACACAGGTCTGGTTATTTCTTCCAGTGCTGACCCCACCATTGGGCTGCCTGAAGGTTTTTTGGAGATACTACAACACAGTCAGGGACTCTTTTTCTCAAATGTCCCTTCCTTCCCTACTCTGTTCTCTGAAGTGTCAGACCTGTACCTCTATTCACCTGGCGACTTCTCCTCTCTCTCCCCTTTATTTTCACAAGCGTTACTTCCAAAACTTCTCTTGTACTTCTAATTCCAACCTGGTGCCTGTTTTCCAAGGGACCTGCACTAGTTCAGCTCCTACTGATTTTTCAAGAGCTAGGTATGGAGGAACATGTGAGTACTATCGTCCCACATGTAGGGAAGATACTCCTATCCTCTACAAGACCTTATAATAAGGCATTGATGAGAGGGAAGGATTTTATGTAAGGTTAAAAGAAAATAGAAGAAAAGAAAATAAAAGCTCACTCCTGGCCTGGAGGATTGTGGACAGGAGTGAGATGTAGGAGAGACTAAGTTCAAGGTGTGTATATGAACCTTTTCTTGGGAGAAGCACTTTGACATGGAAGGTAAGTGTCTCTCTATGGTCTTCCTGGATGTGACAAAGAAGCAAATCTCTCACGGTTGTCCTGGCAGCAAGTAACCTTATGGGATGCAATGAATCCTCCAGAACAAAGACAAGGCTTGATGTAAGTAACAGCGGCAGCTTCCCCAAGATCAATGTTCTTCAGCTGTAAATCAAACCCACTGTGTGCTTAGTATTCACCTGGGCCATTTGTGTCACCTCCACGGAATTTGGGGGACAAGGGGAACCAATGTCAACAGTATACTCACACTGTTTGTGTGAATAGTAACAAAGTCCTTGGCCTCTAATCCAGAGACTTTGTGTCTTCTGCCAGTATCTCTAAAACAGTAATAGACTACCTTGTTGACCCGTAAGTAGGGTAAAATCTAAGGTCATGACTCCCTCTTCCAAAGCATGGGAAAATGAGTGACAAGAAAGCTAGCTTATGAGAAGCGGTGCAGTGGCACATGGGTGGAATATCTGGGCTGAGTCCGTGAGTGCCACAGCCAGATCCAGTGTGACTTTACACCAGAGACTCTGCAGGTGAGTTTTTATCATCAAGACCTGGAGAGAAAATGAAACGTTTTTATGCCATCATGATTCCACCGAAGATGCTAGGAACCCCCAAACTCCCTAAAGCATGGCTTGAATAAGAAGACACAGTTATTCACAATGACACAAGATCATATAGTTCTGCCTTCTCATATACCCCTGGGCACTTGCCTCCTGGGAGAACTTGGGTGGGAGATAACCTGTGGCCATCTGACAGACTGAGCATTAGTGTCCCGGAAGGACTTTGGATAACCAGAAAAGGATGGCCAAAGTCATCTCATCACAGCAAGTCGCAATCAAAAGTGTTAATGTGTTTTTCCTGATACCTAGATTGTGAAAGCTTGTGGAAAAAGACCTTGGGCATTGATATAAAGACAGTAAAGAAATCAGTTTCTCTGCCTGTCCCAGTTGTAATGTAAGTGAATTCATAGCTCTATTTTATAGCATGCCAGGAGATGAAGGTAGAGATGGCAAAAAAATTTTAAAGGTTAGATCACTTAAAAATATATATGTAGATATATATATACATATATATGTATACACACACATATGAAGGATTGACAGCACAGTGTAGGCAGGAGATTGGTATTAAACAGATGCCTAAACAGGGGCAGTCCCTTACTGCAGAAACAATTTTTCACATAGTACAAAAGAGGGAGCCTCACACTGTACCAAATATAGCATCTACCGCATGCCTCAAACATAGTAGATGGTGAACAGATATATGTAGTATACAAAATAGTAATTTTAGTAGTGTCTCAGCC
Organism: Trachops cirrhosus; assembly: GCA_028533065.1. Taxonomy (NCBI): domain Eukaryota; kingdom Metazoa; phylum Chordata; class Mammalia; order Chiroptera; family Phyllostomidae; genus Trachops; species Trachops cirrhosus. The sequence continues at coordinate 35,418,173 of CM052549.1, read as the reverse complement.
TCTCATTTACGGATTTTCTGAAAACATTTCATAGTATTTTTATGTTATGTTGAGCTATATCAAATGTGTAAAATGAATGCAGTTTTAAAGTCTGCTGTTTAGATGCTCTGACTGCTAGTCTCCATATAGACCTGACAAACCGAAATAAATAAATTCACAGTGTTCCAATGTGTGTCCTCTTTAAATGGAATTAATTAGTTGAAGAAATGAGACATTCTCACATTTAAAAATAAAATCCAAGCTAATTTTCAGATTGCTACCAAGAATATATCTGCAATATCACTTCTAATAGAGTAAAAATGATACAGTTAATATCTATTTATGCACAAATTTTGGGGACTAGTTTATATTTGACATATTACTTTACTTATTATAATAGCCTGGTTAATAAAGAATATGATAATCAAATATGCATTTCAAATTTCAGAATATGGTATTCCAATAAACTATAATAGCCCTAAGATTATTTTGCATGAAATTAAATCTTTGAGGATTTAGATGATATTTTATGATTATGTAACACAGAAAAATCCTCACCAAAGGAACAGTTTGCATTTCTTTGAAAACTAGTTTGCTTAACTCAAAAATGAACTATTCCCAAGGAAATAATGTAAACAGCTATCGAAGTACTGTGAGAGCCCACAAGAATCTTTTAAACTGATGTGTTCCTGAAAGACCTCACCTATAGTAACTAGACTAAGTTCTGGTCTGAAAGTTAAGGCCACACCGGGCAGAAAGGGGAGGGATACCGACATTGTCATCTAGGAGCTCAGGCTGTGGGCGATGGAAGTGGACAACAGACGTGAAGCAGGTGACAGAAAATATTTTTAAAGTCTATCTCTCTTCCTGAAAAAAAGGGCAAAACAAATACAGGGAAAATTGCTTTAAAAAGAATTTTATCTCATTTTGTTTTTTTCTTACCTCTATTATCACATTTTTCCTTGGTTACTCTCAGGCTTTTAATGAAGGTTTAAACTCTCCCTAAAAGGTTCCATTCTTAAAAGCCAGTTAATTAGCTCCTTCCTTCCTCCCCTAACTTCCCTCCCCTACCTCCAGCCTATCCAAAATGTCATTTTGACGGTTCAGGTGGCCCAGATGGCTGTTAGGCAGCTGACTGGCTGATACTGCTGTGTGAATTCTAACCCACTCAATTCTACGAGTTATTAGCATTTTATAGAGGGTTGCTTGATAAATCAAAGACAGCTTTATTTGACATAAATTTTAAGACTAGATTAAAAGACATATATATACAGAATGTTGTACATTTGCGGACAGTTGTATCTCATTAAGTCTGGGAAATTAACCTAGCTCAGCCAGCCTAAAATTCCTATAGCTGATTACCTCCATCAAAAGGTGCCAAGGCGATTCAATGGAAGAATCAGTTTTGCAACAAATAGTACTGGACTAGTGGAGTAGCCACATGCAAAGAAATGAATCTTGACACACACTTCACAGCAAACACAAAGTTAATTTCAAGTACTAGAAGAAAATAGTGGAGAAAATCTTAGTGACTTTGTGTTTGGCAAATATCTCTTGAACAGAAAAAATTTGAAATGTCAAGAAATTGGACAAAATAATTTGCTGTTTATAAGGCATTATTACTAAAATAAATGAAAACACATAAAGATTGAGAGAAATGTTTACAAAACCTATACCTAAGAAAGGCCTTTTCTCTTAAATATATAAACAACATTTACAACTTAATGAGAAGACAAACCACACAATCAAATGGACAAAATATCTGAATAGTTGTATCACCAAAGAGGATCTATGCGTAGTTAATAAGTACATGAAAAAATGTTCAACTGCATCCGTCATTAGACAAATGCAAATCAAAAGCCACGTGAGACCACCATGCACCTCGTAGAATGACTAAATTAAAGAAGACTGAACCAACCAGCGACTGGTGAAGATAGGAAGAAAACTGAACTCTCACACACAATTCGTGAGGATCTAAGATTGTATAATCACTTTGGAAAACAATTTGGTAGTTTCTTTAAAGTTATATATATATAAATATATATCTCAACTATATAACCTAGAAATTGCACTCTTAGGTATCTACCTAAAATCTATAATTTTAAAGTTTCTTTAAAATTATATATATATATGGTTGTATAGTATATACATACAACCATATATATATACTATACAACTATATACTATATATACTATATATACTATATATACTATATATACTATACATATAGTATATACTATATACTATATATACACTATATATATGGTTGTATAGTTGATATATATATACATGTATATATAGAACCTAGAAATTGCACTCTTAGGTATCTACCCAAGAGAAATAAATTCTTTTTTTTAAAACATATTTTTTTAAATTTTATTTTAATTGTTGTTCAAGTACAGTTTTCTGTCTTTTACTCCTGTCCCAGCCCAACCGTCCAGCCCTCCCCACCGCCCTTCCATTTCCATTCCCCCCTAGTTTTTGTCCATGTGTCCTTTATACTTGCTCCTGTATAGCCTTCCCCTTTTCCCCTAAAATTCCCTCCCCTCTCCCCTCTGGTCACTGTCAGCCTGTTCTCTATTTCAGTGTCTTAGGTTATATTTTGCTTGTTTATTTGTTTTGTTGTTTAGGTTCCTGTTAAAAGTGAGATCATATGGTATTTGTCTTTCACTGCCTGGCTTATTTTGCTTAGCATAATGCTTTCCAGTTCCATTCATGCTGTCACAAAGGGTAGGAGCTCCTTCTTTCTTTCTGCTGCATAGAATTCCATCATGTAAATGTACCACAGTTTTTTGATCCATACATTTACTAATGGGCACCTAGGTTGCTTCCAACATTTGGCTATTGTAAATTGTGCTGCTATGAACATTGGGGTGCATAGGTTCTTTTGGATTGGTGTTTCAGGGTTCTTAGGATATA
>CM052549.1:35359562-35414774 GCA_028533065.1 Trachops cirrhosus | reverse complement strand
CATTAAATCTGTAGATTGCTTTGGGTAGTATGGACATTTTGATGATGTTAATTCTTCTGATCCATGAACACAGTATATGTTTCCATTTGTTTGTGTCTTCCTTGATTTCTTTCTTCAGTGTTGTGTAGTTTTCTGAATACAGATCTTTTCCCTTTTTGGTTAGGTTTATTCCTAGGTATTTTATTTCTCTTTTTGCTATATTGAATGGGATTTTTTTTTCTTGATTTCTGCTTCTGCTGTTTCATTGTTGGTGTACAAAAATGCCTTTGATTTCTGGATATTGGCTTTGTATCCTGCTGTTTTGCCAAATTAATTTATTAGGTCAAGCAGTTTTTGGGTGGAGTCTATAGGATTTTCTATGTACACTATCATGTTATCTGCAAACAGTGACAGTTTTGTTTTCCCCTTTCCAATTTGGATGCCTTTTCAAGAGAAATAAATTCTTATGTCCATATTTGAGCATGAATGTTCCATTTTATTTGTAATAAACAAAACTGAAACAACTAAAAGGCTCATCAAATATTTCTATATTTTTACAGTGGAATATTACCCAGTAACAGAAAAGAACCAATACTTGGTTCTTTTCAACAACTTGGAAGAATCTGAAAATAATTATGCTGAGTGAAAGAAGCTAGGCAAACAGAGACCATACTGTGTATTTCCACTTATGTACATTTCTAGAAAATGTAGACTAATCAATAGTGTCAGAAAACAGATGAGTGGTCACCTGAGCAGGGTGGGGTGGGGGGAGAAATAAATGTAAAAGGGGCATGAGGAAACTTTCAGGGTAATGGATACACATTCATTACCTTGACTGTGGTAGTTGCACAGATGTGTACAATATATGAAAACCTACCACATTGTGCACTTTAAGTACGTGAGGTTTATTTTTTGTCAATGAAGATTTAAAAATCAGTTTAAAGATCAAATAGTTTGGCATTCAAACTGAAGAGTTTGATTTGTCTTCTTAAGATACTTGAACTTAGTCTTTTGAAATGAAATCCCATTTCATAGGATCAAACGATGTTCTAAGCATTAAGTATTCCAGAAGCTGCTGGTCCCACCACTTCATTTTACATATTTAGTAACTGTAGTATATTTCACATATTTAGCAGCAGAGAAACTATTGGGGTTTCTAAGTTACCTATAAAAATGAGAACTAGAATTCTGTTCTGCTGGCTTAGGCTAGGATACCTTTTACATATTTCTGGAGTTGCTGTACAGTCGACAGATTAAATTTCCTAATATAAATAATAACAAAACTGACAAGGAACAGATATTCCAGGAATGCCCCAAAGTGTCTCTATTTCTGCCAACAGTTCTTTAAGAATTGTGTGACACGCCGGCCCTGGCCGGGTAGCTCAGCTGGTTAGAGCATCGTCCTGATGCACCGAGGCGGCGGGTTTGACCCCCAGCCAGGGCACATGCAAGAATCAACCAATGAATGCATCAGTAAGTAAACAACTAATTGATATTTCTCATTCTGTCTGTCCCCCTTCCCTTCTCTGTCTGAAATCAATTTAAAAATTGCATGACAAAAAAGAACATGCTGTCCTTTTATATCTTATAAAATGTAAACTCCAAATACCCTTTTGGCTGTCAAGATTCTGCCCTTTTGCTTCAATTCTATAAAATGAACCTTTACCTATGGTTAGCTTTTTTTTTTTCAGAAAGCTTGCCTAAATATTACTTTCTCATAAACAATTGTAGCAAAATTTCAAACATGTAGAATTTACCACCAAAAAAATGATTTTTAGACATTGCTTCAGTATAATATTTTGCCAAAATCTGGATTCTCAAACAGGGAACTGATTCTCTAAATTATCCATTCAGGAGGATGGTTGAGTCCTTGACTATTCTATACCAGTATTACTAATTTAAATTTAAATTTTAGTTTTCAATATACTTTTTGTTGCCTCAACAGATGATATCGGTAACAGATCCTGTTTTTTTTTTTTTTTTCCTACTCCAACAGCTGTCTCTCCTGCTCTTTTTCTTTCATATAGGCGTATTTGTTTTCTATTTTAGGATTAGAAACTGTCTTTCCCAGATTCCCTGGTATGGGTTGACCCAGTCGGGTACGGAAGTCTTCTGGAGACTTTGGTGTGGCTGGGGTGGTGGGCGGGTGGGGTGAGCAGGTAACCTGCGCTGGAGAACCGGCCTGAGCACCTTGTGTGTGAAAAGGTCTCTCCCTAGAGCATCTGCCTAGGACCCAGTGAAGCTCAGCACGTCGGGGGAGATGGAAATTACTCAGCCTCTGAAAATGTTGCTGTGCTGCAGACTTAACCAACCCTGGAACCGCCTCCCTGTGGGCTTCTAGTTATGGAAGGAATAAATGTCTTACTCATTTAAAGAACATTTAATTGATAGTTTGTTTCTTTAACTTAAATGATGCTATTCTCTGATTTGTTCATTGATCATCCACTCATTCATGCATTCTTGCACTCAGCCAAAGCAACACATATTCTATCTTCACCTTGGGCTGGAGGGACAATTGAACAGAGAGAACTGTAGTTTGCTACAGTGACTGGAACTTATTGTTCTGAATGTAATCAAATTCTAATACTCTGCCCAGGCACCTAAAAATCTTTTATGTTATGTTTTATTTGATAAGAGATACATTGTATCCTTTATAAGAGTGCACAACATGTGATGTTCTGGACTCTTTTCTCATTTCATATCTCCATTTCACCTTTAAAAAGTCATTTAATATCATTGGTTATGTTTCCTCATGTATAATGCTATGGACTATATCAGGACAGTTCTTCTTGACCTTTGGGTCAATGGTTATTTTAATAATTGATAGAAACTGTCCACCAACTTCTCTTCAGAACAAAATGTGGATACAATTTCAGGACATTCATGAATCATTTCAGCATACACGACCCAATGGATTCATGTATTTGTGCCATAACTTTATTAAGTGTCCATTATCAGTTATTGATACTATATTCCGGGGACAGGAGCGAACAAGGTGGAGTTCCTGCCCACAGCTCCCTCACAAAGCAAACCAACAGTCACAGCGCAGCGCTAAAGTGCTACAAAAAGGCTGACTGCAGAGAATGGTGAGGCCATATAGCAGGTTCCCCTTACTCACCTTGGGGATAAGAATTTTTTTAGGGTACTCAAAGCATTGCAGGAAATACCAGCAGGAATAAGGCCTCAGGTAAGATAGTTAGGTGGACTAGAGAAAAAAGAAATAGATATGGCAAGTAGGATAAAGAGGGTGGGAGAAAAGGAAGACTGAGAAAACTTAGAGTTAAATCAAGGAGAGTGTAAAGTCAATAAGGGGTTTGGGATTTATATCAGTGATGCAGAAGCTACTGAATGCTTTTACATAGAGATAATACCGGATCCCACTGGTGCTTTAGAAAAGATGACTTTGGCTTCTGAGTAAACAATGGATGAGAAGAAGGTAATCGTGGAGGCAAAGAGACCAGTTAGGAGGGCTGTGATAAAAATTCAGACAGAAAAAATGGAGTCTGAAACTAAAAGCCATTAAAAATGTGAAGAAGCCCCCACACATTATCAGGTGGTCCCAGAGTTTCACTGTCTTGACTTTTGGGAAAATGTCATTGTATAATATTTTTCCTTGCATCTGGGATCTACAAATGACTTGTCTCCTCATCTGTAAATAAAGATTCCTATCTCACAGAGGTTTTGCTTTGTTTTCAGTGTTAATTAAGAAAGTGCTTGGAAATATTTAATACTTAGCATAATAGGTGCTTATGAATGTAAACTTTTTATTTTTTTATCCTAAATTCTGCCTTGACTTCGCTTTCCCACAAGCCTTTTACCAAATACACCTGTGGATTTAGAATTTAATTGATTAAACTGGTAGAATGTTACAGCCAGCACAGCTCATTCAGGGTCATCTGTCAATCCACATTGTCCTGATTTCAACAACAATGACAACAGGACCGAGGTTACAAATTGGGAGTTCAGATAATTGCCTGTATACTTCATGTTAATTTTTCTAGGAAAAGCCATGCCTTTGGTGTATTTTAAAAGGCCATGTAGGAGTGCAGAGGGTTGGAGAGAGCGCCCACGGGACAGATGGAGATTCAGAGGGCAAAACAGGAACCACCACAGAATATTCCGGGCCTTGAAACCTGGCGGAAGTTTGATACTGCTTTGGATGTTGACGCCATTTCACTGGCAATTTTCTCCCTGTTTGAGCCAGGATATCTGTAAACTATTACCCTATGCCTGTCCGTCACTGAATGTTGGCAGAGAACTTGCTCCTTTAGTTTCTCAGGGCCACTGGTGGGTAAGAGCTGTGCTCTGGGAGGCTATCTGATGGCATACACCAAGAGCCTCATCTGTGCCTGATTTGGAAGACAGATGATAAGATCTGGGACCTTTAGGCTGATGCTGTAGTAGGATGAGAACTTTGGGGACCTCAAGTTGGGATAAATGTATTTTGCATTGGGGAAAGATATGAATCTTTGGGGGCCAAAGCATAAACTGTGGTCTCCCAGGTGTGTCCACATCCCAATCCCCAGAGAAAGAGAATGTGTTATCTTATGTGGCAAAGGGACCTTGCAGATGTAATTAAAGTTACAAAGTTTAAAATAGGCAGATTGGATTATCTGGGTGGGTCCAGTCTAATCACACAAATGTGATAAGCAGAGCAATTTCCCCAGTTGGAGGCAGAGAATTGTGGCATAAGAGAAAGTCAAAGAGATTCCAAGCCTGGAAAGGATTCAATAGTCCATTGCTGACACCGAAGGTGCAGAGGGGCAGGGATCTCAGTTCTAGAACCACAAAAACCAGAATTCTCCCAATTACCTGAGTAGATGCTTCCCTACATCCCAGGCAGCTAGTGGTTTATGTTGGCCTTTGGAGATCCTAAGCAGGGAATCCAGCTGAGACGCATAATATTCTGATTTCTGACTTATGAAAATCATGAGATAATAAGTTTCATTATTTTACCCTGCTTAAAAAAGCAAAACATGTAAAATAACAAGTTTTTAAACCATTCTTTCAAACCAGATTGAATCCATGAAATACTCTTCAAGAGATGATCCAGCTTGTCACTAGTTGTTTTTTCTTTTTGCTATTTGTTGTTGTTGAAAAATAAGTTTATAATTTAGTTTTCTCCTTCCCTGGAAACCTATTTTGATCCACAGAGAAAAAAAAATCACCTACGATTTGGAAACTGTTTCTGAGTGTCTGGATGTTAAGCCAACAGTCATTGCTGAGAAGCCACTCAAAATGAATGAAAATTCATTTTGTCCAGATATCACTATTTGCTACTTAACTTTAGATAATTTCAGATGGTTTGGAATATTAATAGGCTTCTTTAATTTTTCCTGATTATGTTTAAACTCTCTTCCTTTCTCTGTTCTTTGTGTACTAGTCAGCTTAGGCTACTAGAAGAAAATACCATGGCTTGGGCAGCTTAAACAGCAGAAATTTATTTTCACAGTTCAGGAGTTCAACACAGAGCGTTGCTGATTGGGTTCCTGGTGAGAGCCCTCTCCCCGTCCTGCAGACAGCTTCCTTCTCGTTGTGTCTTGTTCGCTTTTTGTTAAATTATTTTCTCTTCCTATATGCCATCTATCATTGCTACATCAGGTTTGCTCCTTTGAATCATTTCAATGTCATCCTGACTAGAAGTCTCAAGATTCATAATTAGAAATACCTTCTATAACATTCCAAATATTTGAAATATATTTTAAAAGCTATACTCATTGTTTCATGCTGCATAATGTAAATAACGTTTTGAATTTTTCCAGTAAAAACTATCAACATATTCTTAGAACAAATGTGATTCAATTTTTATTTATTCATATAACTGATGGTGTTATTAACATTTCTATACTTTATGAAGCACTTGGTCTAGCAAGCACCTAGCATATACTTTTTGAATAAAAAAGAGAGGTCTATACTTTTGTTCTCTTTGAATAACAGGTAAGAGATTTCTAGTCACCACAGCTATCTCTCTACTTTTCCTTGACTAATAGATGAATATGTATCTAAAGAGTGGTTTTAATGGGTTCATCAAGCACTACTCTAAAAGTCAGCTCTGCGTATGAATGAGAGGGTTAGACGTGTGTAAACATTTACCATTAATGGCATCGTCATACCATGAAGCTGCCAGAAACACTGTGCCGGGGTTTCTGCCCACATCTTCCTTCAAAGCATGGTCAGTAAATGTTTGCTGCCACAATACTTGAGATTAAACTCCCAAAAGTGAGATTCATTTATCTCTAAATCTCATTTAAATGACCTCTCCAGGTCTTATAAGAATAGCAGAGAAAACAACAATGAAGATACCTTAAGATAGAAGTTGAGGCTTGCCAAAATCACAGACATCCTGCTGGTTACCATTATAAGAGCACTCTTTTTTGCTATTTCTTATCTGGATAACACAGTTGAGAAAGGAATTTCTGGCTGCTGGTCCGAGAAACGTGGTGCAGCAAACATAAACCCAAGTGCTGCAAGGTAATGAGATAGACCTTTTCCTGCTTAAGAACGTTGACTTATGAATTTCCGAGGAAAGTGAATTGTTTCCTAAATTCTCAAAAACAAATAGTGCTACACTAGCATTCTGTGTTTACATTTAGGCTTGACATGTTATGAAACTTGAATCCAACCCGCAAAAACTTAGAAAACACTCCTCAGAAAGCACGTAAAGGTTTAGCAAATGTTTATTTATCATCTAAGTTGGACTAACTAGAAATTGTACATAATGGTACAGAAAAAATGATGCAGTGCACAGTGGCAGACCCACGTGAGAGGCGATGAGACGACCGTGGCCTTTGCCGCTTGCCCCCAGATGATGTCTCTTGGCTTACAGTGAGTGAAGAGAGGTACTCTGGCACATGCTCTATGGACACAGGCAAGCACATAAAAGAAGCCACCAGACAAGGACACTTCAACATAGTACTCTAGCTTGTAACAAACAGAACACATTCAATTTACAATGAAAGCCAAAATATAACGCTATCTTCCCAGAAAAATAAACATGCCAGCTTAAATAACACATTACAATCAAAAGAGTGTTTGTGGAAATCTAATATTTATAGCTGATTTAAATGCAACAGCATTGTCCTTAAAAATGAGCAAGCAGTGCTTTAGAAAAAGTAACTTGATGTGATACCCCCGACTTCCTACTGCCCTGGTAACCGCCGCAGCACTTCTCTTTGGGATCTCAAATATCTACACAACGCCCAGTGAGTTTCTTTGTCTACCAGGCTAAAGACAATCCATTTTTAAGGACCACAGCTGCTGTGTTTGTTTCATGCTTAACACCAACACTCAAAATGATTTATTGTATTTTACAAACTTTACAAATGTTTATAATCACTATTAAGATTTACAAAACCCTACACCCTATAGCAAATAGTAAACACAATAAAAACATCATTAAGTACATAACTACTTTTGGGAAGGAAACAACTCTAAAATATATATGGAGTTGCCACTTAATAAATAGGCAATGACTTTCTGTTCCCTTTTTTCCCTAGAGCCCTTATTAGTGTTTAATTCTATTTTTAATCCCTGTTTCCCCAAACTGGTAGCTTTGTGCTGAGCTATTCAGTAATTAACAACAAAAGAAAAATTAGTAATGTAGGATGTCAGGCATGGAAATGCCACAAATCATAACAAAAAATACCTTCAAGTTGTAATCCTTGCTGACAGACTTGCATTGCTAGCTCTACGGGTGATGTAAAACTGAAAGGGGAGAGGTACATTTTGATGTTAATGCCCATTCCATCCACAGGTCCTCTCTATTAACAGAGAACAATAATGCAGTACAGATGCGAGGAAGCAGGAGACTGACCCTGCATGGAGGTGCCCCTTTGAAACTAGGCTTGGTGCTTGTGATATTTTTAAAGTTTGTCTCCCTCTCTCCTTCACTGAGTTTAGATCTGGGGAAAATGTGGTTTTGGGCAAACTCTTTATTCTCTCAGATGTTGCAAGTGGGTAAGCATGTACCTTTCCCAAGTTCAAGAAAGAGGGGATAAATCTTATCAATTCATTTGTGATTTTCCAAGTGGGCATTTCTCAAACAAGATTCTGAATTTGAATTTTAACTCCAGAAAGAAAAAAGCCTAGAAATAAGTTTTTGTTGTACCTCCCAGATTCTCAGGGACAGAGCAACATAGGCTGTTGGTTGGTCTTTCGAGAGGGCAATGGATTTCTCTTAAAGCATGTCACAACACGTGTGCGCACCACATACCTGCAGGCATGGGGAGGAAAGGGAGCGCGGTGGGTGAGGAGAGAGAAAAAACAGAAAAAAATGTAAAAGCATGTGTATGTACATACACACATGGATGGAATTTAGTGCTCTCCCTAAACTGTGGACTTGAGTCTTCAAAAATGTTTTGGGGTTGTATTTATTTTTCTAGAATCAAGTTTGGCATTTTACTTAAAATATTTTTTTCTGGTTAATTCATTTTAGTCAAACAACACATAGGTTCATTCAGTTCTTAAGGGCAGTCATGGAAAAGTTGTTTCCCTCAGTTTTATTTCTTCAGTCACCAAATATTTTAGTTCACAAGTGATGTTACTGTTGCCATGATTATTAACTGCTTGCATGTGTTGAGATCAAAATGCTAACTACTTATGCCATATCTGCATTACTTTTTTAAAAAACTCAAATACAGAGAAAATTCTGATTTCCCTTATCTTGGTTAATGGAAAATATTTTCAATAAATTGTATTTTATTGACTTATCTGTTCACTCTGAAAAGTGTTTCAGACTTAAATTTTGCTAAAGGTCCTGTAATCTGTGTCTATGGTTCTATTCTTTTACGTTAGGTAGCTTTTACTGAAAGGCAGTCCTTTTTAAAAATCTGTGACTTCCAATACATTCTGTTTCCAGTTAATATTGGTGTGCAGCAATGACCTCCTGTGGATTCCTATGTAAATAGCAACTGAGTTTTTCAGAGAATGTTAATTTTCAATATATTTGTATCCTTTAGACTTGCGCAGCTTACTGAATGAACTTTTTAAACTTTCTTAAAACATTATGTATTTGTTAATTTTAGAATAAAATGAAAAGTCATTATAAGGTTAGCAATACTTTAACTTCCTTATTTATATAGCTTCTAAGCTAATTTTGAAAACTAAAATGAATATTGCTTAAAATTAACATTTAAATATTCATATTTGTCTTTTGGGGTGTAATTCACTTGCTTTTAATTTTATTTAAATGAATAATGTCAAAAATTATATTTTAGAAAGGTAATTGCTAAGTAAAATAGGAGAAAAAACTTCAGAAAATAAACATTTTCAAAAATAAAATTTCTTGATACTATGTATAAGAGAAAATTAAAAGTGCTCTGAACAATTTGGTGGTTAAGTGAACTTATGAAATAATCACCCACTTTTTAATATAAAATAGAGGAAAATTTGATATCTGAGAGTAAAATGCTTTACTATTTTTTCAGAAATAAAATATTGTTTTGGGAATCTATTTTATATTTCAGGGAAGATTATTTAGAAGGCATAAAATTTAAGTTTTTATAGAGCTTCAGTGCTGTAATATCATTTTGGACTAATGAGGTAATAAGTTATTCATAAATATCTTAAAGCATGAGATAAGCATTAATACAGTTTTATTTCAGTTAGATTTTTCTGAAAATGGATTAGATGTACTTACTGAGACACTGCTTTCAAATCTTTACTAAACAAACTGTAAAAAAAAGAGAGAGAGAATATACTTTTCTACCACAAGAGGGCAGCAGATTTTTTCAATTACAATTCTGACTGAACCTCAGTCTGTTAACATTCTTTGAGATCTTTCTGAGAAGTTACCTTCACTTCATTCTTCTGCTTTACTTCATTCTGGAGTAAAATTGAAAGGATGTGTTTTCATCATGAAACAGAAGTACTGGAAATGTGGTTTAATGAATGTTTTATGAAGGGCACAAATTTCAAGTTGACCACAGTTTTTTTTTCATGGTTTTCAATAATTACAGTACCCCCACTCCATCAAACTCATGGCTCTGCCAACACTAATACAATAATTCTTAAAACGTACGGACAGTTTGCACGAGAACGTTAACGTACATGATGTTATGTATGTCTTACATGGTGGTATAAAGGCAAAATTCAGAAAGATTAAAACACTTTTATTTTTTCCATTATTAAAATTTCTAAATTTTCACCAATATTCCCATTATCTTAAGTCTTTCCAGAGTAAAGTAATAATTGCCATGGAAAAGCAGTCAGGTGCTCAAAACTGCAGCTATGGTCACTTTTTGATAAATATAATGTGAAACTATTAAACCAAATACCTAAAAAATATTAGTTAATTTTATGTGATGTTTAACCAAATGAGTATATAGAATAATTTATCATAACACCTTTACAGTCATTTCTGTATTACAGAAATCTCTTTAATGCAAAGAAGCTGGATGATTTCTCATTATTTTATTTTTAGGTCCCGAATACACACTCTCCAGAAGCCCGTCAATGGTTGCACTGTATCAGGAGTCCAGCGCGTGCCTGGGCAGGCGATAGTGCTCCGCTCTGGGGCGGAGCTTCTTTTCCTGTGGGTTGGCATACTTCCACTTGGAAGGTGACATTTTATGCTTTTTCCTCTTCTTATCTGTGCACCATACCTTTTCACAGTATTCTTCCACTCTCTGGAAGTTGCTATAACCAATCAGCTGCAAGAATTCCTTGTACCATGGTTTCGTCCCCTGCGGGATGCTGCTCTGAGCAGGACAAGGCATCTTGTGATGCCTGCCCTCTTCATAGTCTTTGTTAAACATTTCCTCCACTCTCTCCTCTTCCACGACCTCCAGGGTGATTTTGCGGACAGTGTGGACAAAACTATGCTCTACTGTCTGGCAAACGTAGGTACCAGAATCCATTTTGCGTACCCTTAGGAAGAGTAAACCGAGGTCCATCTTAACCACTCTGTCATCTGTCTTCACCTGCAATAACAACAAATATTAGTGGCACTGGACTACTATCCAGAAGACTATATAGATGAGAGAGGAGGGGGGCTAAGTGATTAAATCAGCTCTCTCTCCACCTTAAACTTAATTACATTTGAGGTAACTTCATATCAATGACTCTGTGGTCATTTTACATCAATATTTTTTAAGAGCAACATGAGAGAGCTTTCTCTCTAGTGACTTTTCTCTAATTAATCATTAGAGAAAAAAACCCACCCATTTCCTTATAGCACTCAAAGTTACAGTGAAATGACAATTTGTAATATTTATTCAATTTCTCTTTTAATGGACAGAACAAATTCCATTTCTCAAATTATTAGTTTAGGGGCTCTTATGCCTTCCAGGTGATAATGACAAATGTCTCTGCAAAGACCTCTGTTTAGAGAGCTGAGCGACCCCCACATTCTCTTCTTAAAAAGAAATCCATCTGTCACTTCATTCCATAAGTAATCTTTACATTTCTACAAGGCTGTCCATTTAACAGACATTAAGAACTAACAAGTAAAATCCAGAAATCCAGATTCTGCTCTGAAGGACCTCACAGTCTAACAAATATTAAGTTTTCATACACCTTCAGTGCTCAAATACCTCTTTTTATGTTTGTAATATAATAGATTGTGCATATCATTACATAAATAAATAATTACAATTAAAGTAAGAAGACCACAGTAGGCTTTCAATTAATACCTCATATTTTATCACTAATAGTTGTACTAGTAAGTATGTGATTTGACATTAGACAAAACTACATTCAAATACTGGCACGACTGTCTACTAACAGTGTGATTTGGGGCATTTATGTATACTTCTGCCTTAATTTTACTCATGAAAGGGAAGATAATAATGCTAATGTAACTTGAAGAATTCTGTGAAGTTTAAGTAACTCAGGTGAGACTATTTTGCATAGTGCTATCAATACTTATCTTTCTACCTTTTCTTATGTACATTCCTTGACCAAACACAAACTGATGTATGTTCTCATGTGGCCCAGGATTATATCATGATGGTACAGAGGTGACTTATGTTACACTTGCTGACTTCCCCTTTGAGAATACGAAACAAAAGCAATAACCACCTTTGCCAGTTTAAAAGCAGCATAGCAGCAACAAGCACACCCACGTGGGCAGGGAGGCATTCCAGCAAGCACCGTTCCCACCGGTGGTAGGTCCTGGCCTGGCCTCCCAGGCTCAGCTCTTCCAAACCCTGGGCAGTTTGAGCATGTCCAAAGTTGCAATGTGATTACTCACATGTGGTTACTCATGTGTGGTCATTTATATAATTGGCGATCATGTGATAACATGGCATTAGTGGTATAGTAATAGATTGTACCTCAAATAGAAAGCTCCCTGAGGTATATTTTCAGCTATGTAAGGTAAACTAATTATTCAGAAGCTCCAGAGTGACAGAGTTGGATGACAAGAGGGGCTCCATGTGTCCTGCACAGCTGCCTTCCTTGATTTGGAGGGGCCATACCGTGGCAGACAGAATGCTACAGCCATTGACTCAAGTTCTCCAGTGAGGAACCAGAAAGAGTCCTCAAACCAAAACCATCTCCACTACATGTAAACAATCTATTCATTAGTAGGATTTGCTGAGAATGTATCCTTAGCACCTGCCACAGACAATAAATAACTCTTAAAGGACTTTGTGTTGCTCTGCTCCTTTGAAGCAGGCCTCTTGCCAATGTTCTCCACAACACCAGCTTTCTCTGTAAACTCATGGCCTATTGCAATCTTTCCATGATCACATCATGCCTCTCATGATACTGACTCTGGAGGATAGCCTCCATCGTTTTAAAACTTGTGGCAGCAACTAACATGGATGGACTGGTCTACTTAAATGTGTGTGTGTGTGTGTGTGTGTATATGGCACAAGCCATTATACTGTCCTGGTTCTTTCCCTTGTGTCTTCTGTAGATTTCTCATTTCCTCTACAGGACAATCCTCTGTCCTTCTCTGAACTTGTTTTATTTGCAACCATTTGATAACTCTTCTATTTCCTCATTTCAATCAGCTTCTTTAAGACAGTGCACCTTACACATAAATAATCCATTGTTCTCTGTTCCCTATAAAGGACGAAACCTGGACAGAGACCTACATGATACTTCATTACCTACATACATTTCAGTGTCTTTCCACTCAAACTTCCCCCCATTTACTCCCCTATTTCTGACAATTACATCATCATTCTTCTAGTCACTCTATCTGCAACTGTTGATGGTATATACCTCTCTCTCCTTAGTGTCCTCATATCCAAAACGTTCCAAACTGCCATCAACATTTCTTCAGTGAGGAGCATGAGAAACAGCCATTCCATTCCACGATTTTTGCTACAGTGCTAGACTCTTATGCTTCGTGACCGATTCTTTGACCTTAACTCATGGCAAATTCCCTTAAATCTCTCTTTTCTCTGTTCCGGCTTTTGTGCCTGGCTGGATTCCATTCAGGACCTATGCTCTTGTCGCTGACTAAAGAAACTTCCCTGCCCCTGGCTCCTTCTCACTCAGAAAGGCTGACCTAAATGGTATCTCTTCAAAAAGGCCTCCCTCACAGCTCGTACAAGTGTCCTCATTCCCTCATTCCCATCATTTTACTTGTTAACCCTTATACCTGAACAAGCAACATACTTACAAACATAAAGGAGCCCTGAAGTTAATTTTCTTTTTACTGATATCTTTCCCCTTAGTTCAACAAATGAGTACTGTTTTATTCTTCTTCAAAGCCTACTTCCTTTTGTCATGCCCCTGAGTAGTTATTCAGACTCTCTGTTGCTGGCCTGAGCAAGTGACACTTGTTCGATGAACCAGACCCTGCCTTTCTGAATCTATACCCCCCTACAGCTGAAGGTAGAGTATTAAACTAGAGTTGGTGAAATAGGTACATTCTGAGATCAATGAGTTTTCTATAAGGATTTCTTATGTTAGTTTGATTATTTCCATGTTAATCAATACAATATTTTTTAAAGAAACTATATTTGGGATCACGGGGAAGATCAGCCTCATTGTTAGTATTTGTGTTTATCATAGGTCTGAGCCATTTTCAAAGCTTTGATAGTTTCCAGCTGTTAAGAACAAAGGTGGATTTATTATGTTAATGATACAACCCAGCCAAATGAAAACCAAACAGCATCCTTATGTAGTAATGTACATAAAAAGTTTTGAAGCCACTTGAATGGAGTGTTAAGGGGATTGAGTCATCACATGGCACACAGTGATATAGACAGATGTTTTACATACACACACACGTGGTAGTGTGTGTCCCATATTACATTCCCGGAGATGCCATATGTCAATGAAAAATCATTACATTACATAAACATTTAAATGATGTACAGATCTGCTTATATTTGAAAATTTATTTATTTTGTTTTTATATTTGAATGCAAGTTACGAGTATAACGGATGTGTTTCTTGTGTGATTCTTGTGAACATTTAATAAACACTGTAATAAAGGTCATGCTACCAGCCCAAGAACAATGACTTAATTTTAAGGGCAAGTAGTGGGCTTAAGCTTTCATGTCTTCAATTAATACTTTTTATAGCCCCATAAATATGTTTTGTTTCTTTTTATAACTCAGTAGCATTCATATTTGTAGCACATGAGTGGGTATTTATAATCCTCTTCAAATAATTTTTCCCAGCAAGTTTCATCTCTTTAATACATGGTGGGGCAAAAGTAGGTTTATAGTTGTTTTGTGGAAAATAATGCAATAATTAATAAATAATAATTCAAGAATAAACTGTGTTTCACATACAACTGTAAACCCACTTTTGCCACACCCTGCATTGGAAGTTTCATAAAAGTAAAGGTCTAGCTCTGAATTATTATGAATAAATATTCCATGATGAGTAGAGTGCTCGGAACATAGAGAAAGTGAAAACCTATTAATCTGTTCAGAGCATACAAGCATGCAAGAAAACGAGGTACACCGATAATATAGCCAAGTTCTTCACCATTTCTGTGCAAATCCAGTAGTGACTGGGATGGGCACAATTTCAGGAGCAGCTAGCAGCCCATGTCAGAGGACCGTGCATGCTTCAAGGAGTACAGGACAGACAACCCCAGGAAACCGCCTGCACCTGAAAAGAATGTGCACTCAACTGTTCTCACTGCATGTGGTTCCTCATTCTCTCTCTGCTGCATCTCCTGCGAGAGCAACTAACATGTTAAGAAAATATAAAAGTCATCTAGCCTGGTTTTTGGCATATAGCAAGCAGTTTATGACTTTATTTTAAAATAAAAAAGCAAAAATGGAAATAAATACGAATCACTGATCTCTGGATTAGGAGTGTTCTTTTTCTATTGGGCACACAAAGAAGGCGTGTCCTTCATCAGAAACCCGTGTGAGAAACGTGGCCTTGTGTGTGTGTGTGAAGTCCAGACTCGGACGAAGATGTGGAAGCATGACGAGTACGGCGGGGACTGTTCTACCTCATTGGTTTGCGTGTTAGAGACTCGGCCTGTCTCAGAACTCAGGTCTCTATTCCTGGTTGCAGGGAATTACAAATTCAAGAATAAAAGATGTCTTAACTCTCAGATCTGGATGGCTGTACACTATAAAGGTTAAATCAGCTTGAAAGTTAAATTTATCTTCCATGGCCTAGGGATCCCTAAAAATAATGAACGACTTAGAAATTTGTATTTGAAGTCCTTCCACAATTTAATCTTTCCACTGTAGTTAACATGGGCACCGTCCACATCAAATCTTGGTTACAGAAGTGTTTTCATCCAGCTGTTCTTTTTCTACGTCTGCAGACCAGATTTCCTTGGTCAAAAAGATGATACGTAATACGTCATTTTATCAAATATTCTTACAGGCAATCTAAGAACATACAGACTTTCTTACTGAAAATGGTTTTAATATTCTTAGCTAGAAAGATGGATTCAGTATGTTTCACAATGTCAAACAAAAAAATCGAACTGAACAAAGAACCCTGCACATCTGGTCGCTGGTCAGGAAGAAGCGGTGATTTCTATGTGTACCAGCTACATGGTTCCATTCTTTTTTTAGGAAAAGGGCAGACACAGGCCTTGAATTGGTTTACTTGAGAATATTTTTAACAATGAAATCAGCTTTAGTCAGGAAATACAGGTCAAAAATTTATATGTTTGTCTGTTTATCTGGCCTATCTTCAATACAAAAAAATTGGTTTACTTAAAGAAAATATATCATATATGACAGCATAAAAATAAAAATTTTCTTTTATCAAAAACACTTTCCAAAATGAACCTGCTGTATGATAGAGATGATTACCCAATACAGACAGGGTGAATTACTTAATAGCTCATTTAAGAAATCTATTTCACTATATACAAAACAAATACAGTTGTATATATACTTCAGATTAAAGGCCCAAATGTGGAAAATGTATTTCTAACATAAGAAGATAATGAGAAGAAAGTTATTACAAATAAATATTCAAAACCATACTGTGAAAAAATGGTATATTCAAAGATATGCCAACTATCAAAGAATAAATTCCAAATATTTACATTCAAGAATGGATCAATATATAGAAGATACAAATAACTCTTGAAAGTCAACAAAAAGAGAAATATAAGAGAAAATGAGAAAAGTATATAAACTGATAATGTAGGAAAAGAGAAACCCAAATATTTTATAAGTACTCAAGTTAATGTTTAATTAGCAATAGCAATTTTAGAAATGCAGATTTAAAGATGCCACTACCTTACACACAGAAGCAAGGCCAAAATTAGAAAACACTAACTATTGGTGAGGATTTGGGAAAATGGGAGCCCACATGAACTGCTTGGAGAGCAAAAACGGTGCAGAAGTTCTGTAGATGAATAATTATAGAAATGAATGGTGTTGATAGTTAATAATGTGGAAATTGGCACTCAGATCTGTATGGGGTTACTTGCAGAGATGATAATTAAAGACAAGACAGTGGGATTCATGGCACTTTTGGACCACTCTGAGAAGAATGGATCAATTAAGAGTGATAAATGCATGGTATAACATTTGAAGTAGCAGTCAGAAACCATGGAATAGAGATATATAGGAGGAGTGATAAACCACAAAAATATAGTGTTGAGTTTTTAAAAAGCAGCAGCAGAATAAGATCTATGACATTCATTTTTAGGGCTCATGAAAACTCAAAATGTTATATACTTACTCAGTACACAATGTAATACTGGAGACATTGCAATCTTTACAATGGATGCAAAGGGGAAGGATGAAAGTGGAGAAAGGTAGTCCAGGAAACAGAAGGTCAAACCAAAGGAGACCTGTGTGTGTGGACAGCTCATGACACTGTAAATAAACTAAGTAGTATGTTTAACTAAATTATGCATCTGAAGGCAAAAAAAAACCAACCCATGAATCAAAGTGCAAAAAAAAATCACCAGTTGTTTGCAATGATTATCCTGGTCTGGCAACCAATAAACTACATTTGTCTGTAATCTGTTCATGCTTGAGCATACTCTAGTCATATAATTTTTATAAATACTGCTCAAAATTGAACAAACACCATTACTTTGAGGGTGGTGTTGTTTTATTAGAAATGTCCAAAGATAAGAATAATGGTTGATCAAGATGAAGGGAAAATAAGAGGGCAGAGGATAAAAGTAAAGGCATGTTTGAACACAGAAATGCACAACACAGGGCACTAAACCACTACCATAACTGGAGTACAAATTCAACGCTAAATTGCCTAGTCATCAAAGGCAAGAGGAACGTATGATGAATTCCAAGATCCAAACGTCTCCTAAGTATATTTTTTAAATTATTCCTTAAGAGAAGCATATCTTTTTTTGGCACTGAGTACTGAGGAGAGTCTCTTCTGTGTTTACATAAAATTAGAGGCAGACATCCAAACAACAGCAATACAATGAATACCCTTCCTTAAGGTAACATACCAATGTCTGGTGAGGACAAGGTACCCCCCACCCCATACAGTTCAATCTAAGCTGTTCTATGGGGCTAGAAATGTGGTACAGATACACAGTTCTAGGCTACCAGGTATATCTTCATCAGAGGTATATATTTTTTATTCTATACAAGACTATATGAACTATAATTTACACTAGAGCAAGAGGAATTTTCCATACTACCCAAAGCAATCTATAGATTCAAAACAATCCTATCTAGATACCAATGATGTATTCCACAGAACTAAAACAAATATTTCAAAAATTTATATAGAACCACAAAAGGCCTCATATATCAACAGTGACCTTGAGAAAGAAGAAAAAAGTTGGAGGAATCACACTATGTAATATCAAACCATACCATAAGGCCATAGTTGTGAAAATAGCATGGTACTGTCATAAAAACACACACATAGGTCCACAGAACAGAATAGAGAGCCCAGAAATATACCCATGCCTGTATAGTCAATTAATGTTTGACAGAGGGAGCAAGCACATACAATGGGCTAAAGACAGTTTATTCAGTAAATGATGTTGGGATAAAGGAACAGTCACATGTAAAGAAATGAAACTAGACACCCTTCTTATGCCACACACAAGAATAAACTCAAAATAAATTAAAGGCTTAAATGACAACATAAAAATCCTAGAAGAAAACATAGGCAATAAAATCTCAGACAGTGCTCATAGTAATATTTTATCTGAAATATCTCCCCAGGTAAGAGAAACAAAAGAAAAAATAAACAAATGGGACTGTATCAAACTAAAACATTTTTGCACAGCAAAGGAAACATCAATAAAATAAAAAGATAACCCACAGAATGGGAAAATATATTTACTGATACAGCTGAAAAATAGTTAATATTCCAATCTTATAGAGAACTTACACAACTCAATACCAAAACCCCAAACAATTCAATAAAAATGAGCAAAAACCTGAATAGATACTTTTCCAACGAGAACATGCAGAGCCGCAAGAGTGGCTTGGAGAGGTGGCAAAATGGCTCCACATTCACGTGTGGTGGATAAGAATCAGGCAGAATACCTTGGAAGTGAGGTTCCCAGCCCCAAACCAGACTACCCAGCAGCCCAGTTTTCCAGTGCCAGGAAGATAAGTACTCATAACTTCTGGCTGTTAAAACCAGTGGTGGTTTGGGTGGTGGAAGAAACTGCTGGATTATCAGGAGACTTGTCTTAAAAAACCTGCACAGACTTAGGACTTACACAGTCCCATCCCCTCTGGGACTCAGCACCAGGGCTACAGCTGGAGGGGCACAAGTCGCACACAGGGAGAAAGTGAGGAGACTGGAAGCAGGGCAAGTGCTGGGAGACAGCTTTCTTGAGCAAACCTCCAGAAGTCAGGCAGCAGCATTGTCCCCTCTCCAAGCCCTCTTGCCACAGTGCCAAAAAACAATGAAACAGGTAGCCACATCCTGGCAATCACCCAAGACTCCACCCCACACAATTTACAGGTCTTCTGTTCTACAATAGGCCATGCTACTGAGACAGGGTGTCAATGCAGCTCTACCTAATACCCCAAAAGAAACAGGGAGTTTGCCAAATTGAGGAGACAAAGAAATATGGCCCAATTGAAAGAAGAGAACTAAATTCCAGAAAGAATTAAACAAAATAGAGATAACCAACCTATCAGAGGCAGATTTCAAAACACTGGTTATTAGGATGATCAAAGAACTCACTGAGTACGGCAACAGCATAAAAAGACCCAGGCAGAAATGAAGGTCACATTAAGTGAAATAAAGAAAAATCCACGGGGAACCAACAGTGGAGGGAATGAAACTGAGTATCAAATCAACAATTTGGAACATAAGGAATAAATAAGCACTCTATCACAACAGCAAGAAGAGAAAGAATTAAAAAAACAGGGATAGAATAAGAAGCCTCTGGAACATCTTCAAATGTACCAATGTTCTAATTATAGGGATGCCAGAAGGAGAAGAGAAAGAGCAAGTAATTGAAAACTTATTTGGAAAAATAATGAAAGGAAACTTCCCTAATTTGGTGAAGGAAATGGACATTCAAGTCCAGGAAGCACAGAGAGTCCCAAACAAGTTAGACTCAAAGAAGACCACACCAAGACACATCATAATTAAAATGCCAAGGGTTAAAGAAAAAGAATCTTAAAAGCAGCAAGAGAAAAGCAGAGAGTTACCTACAAAGGAGGTCCCCCAAGAGTATCAGCTGATTTCTCAAGAGGAACTATACAGGTTTGAAGGGACTGGCAAGAAGTATTCAAAGTGATGAAAAGCAAGGACCTACAAACTAGATTACTTTATCCAGCAAAACTGTCATTTAAAATTGAAGGGCAGATAAAGTGCTTCCCAGACTAGGTAAAGCTAAAGGAGTTCACCATCACCAAGCCATTATTACATGAAATGTTAAAGAGACTTATTTAAGAATAAGAATAAGATCAAAATTATGAACATTAAAATGGCAACAAATTCACGACTATTAACAACTGAATCTAAAAAAATAAACCAAGCAAACAACTAGAACAGGAAAAAAATCATAGATATGGAAATTATTTGGAGGATTATCAGCTAGGGGTGGAACAAGGAGAATGGGGGAAAGGGTATAGGGATTAGGAAGCATAAATTGGTGGGTCCAAAATGGACAGGGAGGTGTTAAGAATAGTATAGGAAATGTGAAGCCAAATATATACATTACCTATGGATATGGACTAAGGGGGTGTGGGGTATTACTGAAGGGAAAGTGGGTACTTCGTACAGGGGGTAAAGGGGAAAAATTGGGACAACTGTAATAGCATAATCAATAAAATATATTTATAAATAAATAAGTAAATAAATCAACATACAACAAGTGCTGGCAAGGATATGGAGGAAGGGGAACCATTTTGCACTGTTGGTGGGAATGCAGATTGATGCAGCCACTGTGGAAAGCAATACGGAGGTACCCTAATGTTAAAAATGGAACTGCCTTATAACCCAGAAATTCTACTTCTGGAAATTTATCTGAAGAAACCAGAAACACTAATTCAAAAGAATATATACACTCCTATGTTCACTGCAGCATTATTTACAATTGCCAAGATTTGGAAGCAGCCCAAGTGCCCATCAGTAGATGAGTAGATAAAACAACTATGGTACACTTGCACAATGGAATAATTACCCATAGAAAAAGACAATTTACCCTTTGCAACAGCATGGATGGGCCCGAGGGACATTATGCTAAGTGAAACAAGCCAGTCAGAGAAAGACAAATACTATATAATTTCACTCATATGTGTAATCTAATAAACAAACAGAACTAACAAGCAAAATAGAAACAGACTCAAAGATAGAGAGCTGGCTGACAGCTCTGGGTGTGTGTGGGTTGAGGGTATAGAGAAGGTGGAGGGATCATGTTAAAAAGAGAAAGGACTCATGGACATGGACAACAGTGTGGTGATTGCAGGGGGCAAAGGAAGGTAAGTGGAGGTGGAAGAGGGCATAAGGGAAATAAACAGTAATGGAAAAATACAATAACAAATAAATATATAAGTAAGAATGAAAAACAATAACAGAACAAGGTAAAAATATAAATTAAAATTTAGCCAGTCTTGGGGTGGCAAATGTGTTAACATAAAAGAGGAGATAGAACCCCAAAGGAAAAGACTTGATAGCACTGATTGCATAAAAATGGAAAATTTCTATAAACTTAAAAAAACTTTTAAAAGACACCGACAGACCAGGTAAAATATTTGCAATATATATGACATAAAAAGAGAAATTAGTATTAGTATGCATGCCCCTTTTATAATCAATAAGAAAACTATTAACACTGCATGAGAACAGGGGTAAAACACAAAATCATAATTTACTAAAAAATAAAAATAAAAAAGGCCCATAAATAAGAACTCATGTTCAGCTTCTCTAGAAAGCAAATAAAATAAATTAGATCATGATATTTTTAACCACCAAACTAGCAAACATTTAAAAACAATAACATCCAGGACTGGTTACAGAGGAAGCAAATAGGTACCCTCATTCATTGTTGAGGTGTGCGTAAATTGCTAGTTTTTGGTGAGAAAAAAAACTAGTTCAGTCCATCAAACTGACATCTGGGAAATTCTCCTAGGAAACTATTTGTAGATGTGCACACAGTGCACAGAGAAATAAACTGCAGTATTGTTTGTAACAGCCAATGGCTTCAATCAATGTAACTCCCAAAAAGGATTTGTTAAATTCTTTATTGTGCATCCACATGAGGGAATATCTCATATCCATAAAATAGTTTTAAATAATATTTATTGCCTTTGGGAAATATTATCACTATAGTAGACAAAAAAGATCATTTAAATTTATATAATATGAGTCCAACTTTGTAAAAAGAAATTTAAACACATACACCTACAAGCTGTACTGCCACCCAGAGATGATCACCTCCCAACAGGCTTTGAATCGTGACACTCCACCACTAATCACACAAACACCCAAACAAGGAACATGTAATTCATTTTCATTGCTTCTCTTTTATTTCAAATATCAAATGCACTCAATTAAAATGTCTTTTCCATTCTAGCTACCACTATTGAGTTTTGGTCAAAAATCTTTTAGTTGACTATTTTGAAATGCCTTCTTAAATAGTATATAGTCTTCTTGACAACTTGTTTATCCACCTTTATGCTCCCCTCCACACACTATAGTCTT
Organism: Trachops cirrhosus; assembly: GCA_028533065.1. Taxonomy (NCBI): domain Eukaryota; kingdom Metazoa; phylum Chordata; class Mammalia; order Chiroptera; family Phyllostomidae; genus Trachops; species Trachops cirrhosus. The sequence goes on along the minus strand of CM052549.1, from coordinate 35,392,295 downwards.
AATACAATTACCAAAGTGATCATTTTAAAACCAAATTTTGATCATGTCATGGCTTTGCTGAAAACTACCCAAGGACTTTCTATTTAATTTAGATCACACACTAAGGTGACTTTACAAAGGTTCACAAATGCCTGCTTGAGCTACCCCTTGACTCAGAGTTTATTGGTGTCCTTAGGGCTTACTCCCCTCCAGCCACACTATTCTTCACCCTGATGTTCTTTGAATACATCAGGTGCACCCCTACCTCCAGGGCCCTTGTACCTCTGTTTCCTTAAACTTCCTCAACACTGGCACAAGACCTATTACCTCCCCTCTTTCAAGTCTTTTTCTAAATATCACTTTGTTGATAAGCTTCTTGGTAAAACCTTCCATGACCATTGTTCTCCTTATGATCATCTGATTCATTAAACATAGTTATTATATAATAGTATTGTTGTTGGTTGTCATTGTTATTGTCATCCTCATCTTCCCTGTTCTACACAATACAAACTCTATGAAAGCAGAATATGTGGTAGGTGCTCTTTGATAGATGCTCAATAAATAAGTTTCAGATGAATGAATAAAGTCAATGAATAAATAAACCCAAGAAAAATAGAGGTAGAGTGTTCTGAGTTTTATGCTTACATAGACTCAAATGATAGAGCACACTTATTTTGATGTAGAATTATCCAACCAACAGGCATAGAAGTCTGAAAAGAAATTTGAGATTGGAAATACACTGATGCACATATTATATAATAATGACTCCTAGTATTAATGCTTAGAGCGTGAACTGTTTAAATTAATGGCAAGTTCTCAAACATCTAAACATAAGAGTACTGCCTTTGCACCAAGGCTACTGTGGTACATGCCACTACATTCTGATGAAAAAAATATCTATAACTGTATCTATATCTATATGTCTCAAGATGATATTGGGAGCATTTTCCAGAAATCAATTTCCAGGACTTCTGCTGTGAACAGTTTTCTACTTGCCCCATGTCCCACAGCATCCAAAACTATATTAAGAATTATGACTTCAGAAGGTTGTGTAGTTTAGTAGAAAGAACATAGGGACCTGTATTTGAATCTGCTTTACTAGCTGTGAGTAATCAGGAAAGTTCTGTATCTCAATTATCTCATCTATAAATAAAATTTTAGAATAAAATGGCACATTTTACAAAATGCAATAGCAAATTCCTAGTTACTTAGACAATAACTAAATGTGAAATAGATCAGCTTTGGAGAAAGGAATACCTGGTCCAAATCTTGGGGCTGATTTGTTTATAAGTTATGCTCCCTTGGGTTTCTGCATTTGTAAGATGAGGATTATCATGTCTAATGTGCAGTTGTGAGAGCTAAGAATAATAAGGTAGGGAGGGCACCTACTATGATTCCTTTATTCAGTAGATGCACATTAAAAAACAGCCCCAACTATCAAGTCATTTCTGTTAAGTCTTTCCCTCAGGATATCTCAGTAACTGATGCATATCAAGCCAAAGGAAATGCCCCATTATGAAGTGCTTATAAAGTAGGCTTTCAATAAATAATTATGCAATTAATAAAAAGTATACAGATTATGTTTCATATATGGTGTTTAAGGAAGCAGGAGACTAAAGTTCATATGCAAGAGAATTGTACTAATCCAGTTTAGAAATTAGACAACTGTATTGCTAGATGCTACTGAAGCATTTCTAAAGATTTATTTGAACAAAAATACTATATGCCAAATATGTGATTTCTGTGTAACTTCAGAGGGTTGAGATGGGATTTGTAGGCAGATACTCCAGATTCAAAAACTTCAGTTCAGTAAAAGGCAAGTGTACATACGACAATCAGTTTTTACAAACTCTGTGGTCTGACTGCAGATAAATGGCTTGGTGTGGCTTGCAGTGTCCTTGATGACCCTGATGGCCACAGGCAGGGGCACTCACCCACAGAGCATTTCCATATGAGGAAAAGACTGGACTAGGTGACCAAAACATCCTTCACCATGGTCAAGATCTGATAATAAAATAATTATCTTGGCTGCCTTATAGTAACTGTAATAAGTGCAAAATTGTCTTTAAATAAAACTCTGACCTTAAATAAAAAACCTAAAAAATACTGAAGCAGACTTTTACAGCTTTAAAAGGCACATATGCAAAGTTATTTTGGTTGTGTATATGGCATATGCATTCAGCTTCTGTTGAAGTTAACAATTTTGTTTTGTTTTATTTTAGATTGTGAATATATATATACACACACACACATACATTGCTATGTCTATAGAAATTAAGTACTCTCCTAATTTCTTATAACAAAACTTTCAATGAAAAGAATACATTCAAACTTTTAAATATCAGTAAATACATCAGTCAGGGATATTTAAATGTAGTTGAAAATAGGGACTAAAATTTGGGTAAAGGAGAAGCAATTATATCAACAATGTGAGAAAGAAGCTTAAAAGTGAACATTGGGATGGATGCAGCTTGTCAAAATTCTTTGGTAAAGATTTCCAAACAAGACCGTTTATGCTGAGTTCCAAATTAGAACCAGAACAATCCAACTGAGAAAACTACTGATGAAAGAATTACTTTGTCTTCTAAAGTCATTGAGCTGGAGGAGGTCCTCTCTTGCCAAGTGAGTTATGATGGAATTTAAAAAACAGCCTCATCTCAGATTTGTGGAATGGAAAATATATTAGTGCTAAATCAACAATTTATTTCAGTAAAATATACTGTAACATTTTAGAAATGTGTTTATTCTCATGACATTATAAAATTTAGGCGACTTCCCTTTTCCTGATTGCCTTTTTATATTATTTCTAATAGCCTTTGTTAAGCTGAGGTGCCTTACTCTCCAAAAGTTATTCCAGGAACCTGGGATTTACAAATTTAATCATCTTTCAGAGTGTGCTGTATAATTTTGGACCAAAATCATGCTGGATTTATAGTTTCACAATAGGCTAGGGGCAAAAGCAAGAAAAGTCCATGTGCTCTATATTTGGAATCAATAATCTGGGCTTCCAATGACGGATGTTTGGTCTCCAGCGCCAAAATGAGGTGGAAGCACGTCATGCACTCGCTCTCTCCATTATGTCCTTATTAGCTCTCCCTTGTGTCCTAAGGCAGGTCTCTAGACTTTCCTTCCCCTATTCAACTCGCAACCTTCTCCTTACCAAGGGCAATGATAGACCATTAATACAAGCACATTTTCTTCTATTTTCTATTTTCATAGTTTCACTTTTGCGAAAATTGAGTTCAAAGCCTACATCAACATCAACAAAGCTTTATCTGCTTTCCTGAATGCTTCATGCCCCTGGCCTCTTCTTCTATGCCACCAGCTCCCTAGACTCACATTTTTTTGTCCAGTATCTGCCTCCAGACTTTTCTCTATGTGTGTTTTAAAGCCTGCTTATCCTTCTGCCTATAAAAGTTGCCTGATTTGTTCTTCTTTCATTATTGAAATGATTAGAGAAATATAATCCCCAACACTAAACCTGCATTGGGAAACAAGTGCTAATGCCTTTCTTTTGTTCCCTTGGACAACAGTGGACCCCCTGTGTCAGTCTCCTACATGATTTAACAACTGTATCACATAGGGTTTAATACCGCTGCTATTGTTACTATTTTAATCTGATTATCCATATGTCTTATATGCACAGGTTAATGATGTTTCGCTTTGCTATTTTTCTGGAAAACTGCCTTGGGCAGTATAATTTAAGACTATCATTTTGACAATGTGATGCTATAATCATGAAATTATAAGTACCTCCTGAATAATCCAGTTTCCAGGATCTAAATTATATATATACATACACATACATATATATACACAAACATATGTATATATAATTTACTTATATTACATATATAACTATAGATATATATAAAAATCTATGGGTTTATGTATTTAAAATCTTTATATGTATATAAATCACACATAATAAGCCCACCTTTTAATGGCATGCATAGTATAAAACTGTACATTTTAAGCACCCAAATAAATAATCATCTATTCACTAATTGCACACCATATAAAAGACACCATGGTGTGAATATGCAGCTTGAATTACCTCCTCTTTTCTTGTGTCACGTCCTTTCTGTACAAACCAGATGACTTTTGCTTGCAAGGAGCGCGGCGTGCATTCCAGCAGCGTGCTGTTGTTCTCTACGCCGTATACCAGCTGCTCTTCAGTCATGTCCAAAACATCCCCTACAATGTGAATGTTAACATCGGCCTTGAGACTTTGATTTTGGTAGACACTATTTCAGAAGATTATTTATTCAGATCTTTGCAGCAAAGTAGTAACTTTCATTACTTATTGCTAATTTTGATGAAAGTTCATTTAAAGGAGTTTTTTTTATTTTAGATTTATGGCATAGCAAAATCTCAACATTAAAAAGACACAGCAGGCTATGGGGTGGGGCAGAAGGAAGTAACTGGGAATTTGGTTTCAAAAATAAGACAGTCAGGACAGTAAAAGGATGCATCAGTGTTAAATTAGTCATCAGTATGAAATTTATGTGAAATCAGTGGCAAGTGCTTATCAAAATAAGCAAGGGAAGGTGAGCACCAAATGTTCACACAAGGAATATGACTAAAGTCATGGTTAAAACAAAAACAGAAAGCAGACATCGAGTGATATGGCACTCCATAAACACAAGTGTGAGTGATATGTTGATAAGGGATTGCACTTATCCAAGTACTGGGCTCCTGCAATAAGAAAAGAGCATAAAATTGAACTAAGGATTTTGTGAACCAGAGCTTCTTGATTATAAACTGTATCTTGGATCAGAAAGGTTCTCACTGAATTTGAACCCAAATTTGCATACAGGCAAGTATACCTAACTGCAGTGGGGAATAAAAGCATTAAAAAGATTTATTTCTTGTTGTTTTAACCAAGGTTATATTCAATAACTTGAACCCAGGAATTTTTTCCCTATGCCTGTGTCCTCCTTTACAATGGACTCCTAAATTTCCCTAAGATTAATACCCTGCCTTTCTCTAGCTAATATTCTCAGAGGCTTGTGTCCTGCACCAGATCCTGAGTCAGTCCACAGTCTAACAAACTACTACTGCACCACAATTTCTGGAACTGTGTTTAAACACCGCTGGTCTCCCAGTCATGGTGCCCCTTTCTTCTGTTATATCCTGGTGAAACTGGTGACATGAAGCACAACATTGACCAACCACCATCACTGTGTGGAGAGCCACAGCACTGTTCCTACCCACCATGTTCCTCGGGAGCCCACATCTGCACAACCAACCCAGCTCTCAGCTTATTCTATGCCAAGTGAAAGGGTCAAAGTTTTTCACTTTATTCTATCCCCAATTTAATAGGTAACAACATGAGTGAGATCGCTCTTGATAAAAGTTCATAAGTTATATAACAAGGTAGTGATATTCATAATGTTGAGGTAGAAAGTCACAAATCACTATGGCATCAGCCACATAAAATATGCAGCATTGCTGTTCTAGGATTCCCCTATTTTTGAAGACTAACAGTGAAGATTGGTGTTAGAATATAAAACTTAATTTCCTAAGTAAGTTAAAATTATATGTCAAATCCACAACATTTTAACCATGTGGTAGAAAAAAACAATACTTTCAATAACACTGTACTTGTATATATCAACCACAAAGAAAACAAGGACCCTTTTTAAGAAGTTCAGTTTCTCTTCAATGTACACTCTAAGTAACCCATCACAGTCGATTTTCCATGGATTACCGACAAATTGCTGTCCAAAGCATTGCTGAGCTGCATTTCCATGCCGAACGTCTTGTCTGCGGAACCGCCTGAAAGAAAGTAAATGCATTTAGGAGATGCTCAGATTTCAATTTTCCAGACTTTAAAATATAGCCAACTGCATTAAAAATTCAAGTAGTATTCTGCTACTGAAAAAATCGATCAGTCATACAAAACAAGGATAAAATCCAAGTTTCATTGCTTTCAATATTTCTACTGAATAATATATTATTCATTGGATAAGATCCTTCCAAAACTGTTCTTTAAATATTTACATAAGTTTGAATACTGGATCTGAAACAATAATTTAAGAAAGTTCTCTTTCAATAAGTTAAATAAGTTCTCTTTCTCTTAGTTCAATAAGAAACCTGATTTGAAATGAGTGTCTTAGGTGGTAAGGCATGTATGTGTTCAGAGAAAGAGTGGAATTTGAGGCAAAAATACATAAAACTCCTATATAATGAAATACATGTAAGAAAGGCGTTTGAATCCAAATATTTTTTCTATAGCTATCATGAACAATTAGTACAAACACAGTTGCTAATCAAAAAAGATAAACTAATAACATATTTAACTTCCTTTACTTGGATATCATATGTAGAAATCATATGCTTCTATTTAATGTGGTGGTGTGTTATATATTTTTAACAGGATATCCTGCAAGGCTCTCTATTAAAATCAGAATCACTTCTAGTATATTTTCATATTTTACAGATTGTTTAGATATATAGTTGAAAAATGACATTTTTACTAAAAAGAATTTCCTAATTATATATCTTGTTTTAAAATTGTAAGCAGCTTTCTGAGGAAATAAACAATGGAAATTATCATTATTGGTACTGGAATTTTAAAATAAAAATCTTTCGCATATTAACTCAGATTAGAGGTAAAAATAGAAGTATTATATAAAGCAGAAAATACCACTTGTTTCTCTAAATCATGGCATTTCTTCAAGATTGTGGGAAAAGCAGAAGGCAAAGCAGAAGTTCCACCACAGAGTGAGATGGGGAGGTTTTCTCAACGATGATGAGAAGCTTCAACCATATGCAATGATAACGTTTGGACAAGAGGACCAGATTCAAATCCCAATACCCCCATTCACATGCTATGTGATCTTAGACATATTTCTCCCATTTCTTATTTCTGTGTGTCCTCTTTTGTAGGACAAAATTGGTCTGACACCTAAACTCTATACCAGTTTCAATATTTTTCATTCTAGGTTCCCTTCAATGCTTCAATATACTGATAATGGAACATTGTTTCAAGAGATGGAGTTCATTCTCCCATGTGAGTTCAGGTTTTAGTTAAAAACTCAATTCTTAACAATTATTTAAATATGTCCTTATACTGAAAGCTAGGGCAGATGAACACTTTCAGTCAATTCTAGGATTATGACTTATGTTTAAAAGCATGTTTTTTAAAAAAAAAACAAACTATTGTTGTTTAGGAAACTTTACCTACAGACCTGAGATTTTACAAAGTTCAGATTAAGTCTACCACATAGATCATTTTGTTGAGCTGAACTGAAAATATAAGTTGACAAATGAGTAAAGAGCAAAAGTAAAAAGTTTTATGGTCTCATATTAATTTATACTAACATGTACAGTGATTATACAACTGGTTGCAGCTCTAGATGAGATTTAAACTGCTTTTGCTAAACCTTCACTGCACTGAGTACTTCTTTGGTATTGGGAATCCAAAGTGTTTTGAGCAACGAGGAATAATAGAACAGGGATAAATTACTGAAATGGGAAATAGTTTCCACTTTGCAGAAATGATGTTGTGTCATGTGTATTATACAAGTGATGTGAGAATAAAGGGAACTACAACTAGATAATTCTAGATAAGTAATGTGAATAATAACCATGCAAAAATCTGTTTAAAATTACTGGAAACAGACTTCCAGCCAAGAAGGAGGCATAGGTAGATATGCTTTGCTTCCTCACAAACCAAAAGAACAACAACAACTGTAAAAACAAAAAAACAACCAGAACTGCCAGAAAATCAAGCTGTATGGAAGTCCGACTACCAAGGAGTTAAAGAAGAAATATTCATCCAGACCGGTAGGAGGAGCAGAGGTGAGCAGCTGGGGCAGAGAGGACATGCAGCAAGCCAGTGGCTGGCAGGCTGGGTGTCCCACATTCACATGCTGATAAACTGGGAGGAAGGACTGAGGAGTAAGACACACTGTCGGACTGTGCAAAATAGAGGAAGAAGTGAAGGCTATGCCAAGTGAAATAAAGAAAAATATACAGGGAACCCACAGTAAAGGGAAGGAAACTGGGGCTCAAATCAATGATTTGGAACAGAAGGAAGAAATTAACATTCAACCAGAACAGAATGAAGAAACAAGAATTCAAAAAAATGAGGAGAGGCTTAGGAACCTCTGGGACAACTTTAAATGTTCCAACATCCAAATCATAGGGGTGCCAGAAGGAGAAGAGGAACAGAAAGAAATTAAAAACTTATTTGAAAAAATAATAAAGGAGAACTTCCCCAATCTGGCAAAGGAAATAGACTTCCAGGAAGTCCAGGAAGCTCAGAGAGTTCCAAAGAAATTGAACTCAAGGAGGAACACACCACAACGCATCATAATTACATTACCCAAGATTAAAGATAAGGAGAGAATCTTAAAAGCAGCAAGAGAAAAGGAGACAGTTACCTACAAAGGAATTCCCATAAGACTATCAGCCGATTTCTCAAGAGAAGCTATGCAGGCTAGAAGGGGTTGTCAAGAAGTATTCAAAGTGATAAAAAGGAAGGACCTACAAACTAGATTACTCTATCCAGCAAAACTGTCATTTAGAATGGAAGGGCAGACAAAGTGCTTCCCAGATAAGGTCAAGTTAAAGGAGTTCATCATCACCGAGCCCTTATTTTATAAAATGGTAAAGAAACTTATCTGAGGAAAAGAAGATCAAAACTAAGAGTAGTAAAATGACAAGGAACTCACAAGTATCAATGACTGAACCTAAAAAAGAAAAATAGAAAACAAACTAAGCAAACAACTAGAACAGGAACAGACTCACAGAAATGGGGATCACATGGAGGGTTATCAGCAGGGAGGGGGTGGGGGAAGGATGGGGGAAAAGATACAAGAAATAAGAAGCAAAGTTGGTAGGTACAAAATAGAGAGTGGAGGTTAAGGATAGTATAGGAAATGGAGAAGCCAAAGAACTTATATGTAGACCCATGGACATGAACAAAGGGGGCAGAATTCTTGTGGGAGGCGGGTACAGGGCAGAGGAGGATAAAGTGGAGGAAAAAAATGAGACAACTATAATAGCATAATCAATAAAACCTACTTAAAAAATTAAAAAATATCCCTGGCTTGTGTGGCTCGGTGGATTGAGTGCCAGGCTGTGAATCCAAGGGTCACAGGTTCGATTCCCAGTCAGGGCACATGCCTGGGTTACAGGCCTCCAGTAGGAGGTACACAAGAGACAACCACACATTGATGTTTTTCTCCCTCTCTTTTTCCCTCCTTTCTCCTCTCTCTAAAAAAAATATTTTAAAAATAATAAATAAAATTACTGGAAACATGCATTTACAGGGAAAGAAATCACATCCTCCAAGGCTTCATTCATTTAAAAAATTTTTCTTATTTATTGATTTTGAGAGAGACAGAGAGGTCAGGAGAGAGAGAAAAAGAGAGTTACAGAGAAAAAGAGAGAGATATTGATTTGCTGATCCACTTACTTATTTATACATTCATTGTTTGTTTCTACTGTGTGCCCTGACAGGAGATTGAATCTGCAACCTTGGCTCTTGGCTCCAACCAGCTGAGCTACCCATCCAGTGACTGTTCATTTTATACTCTCCTAGTATAGCTGTCATTTATTTCAGCATTAAAAAAGGAATGTAAATGCTCAGGAGTTTCAGAAAGGTTACCCAAATTTGCCTTTTATTCTTAAGGTTGTCTAGTTTTCTTATATCTCGTGCCTCTTAGAAACTTTTTTAAGAGAATGCTGGAAATAGACAAGTTACAAGAGCAAGGAGAAGGAAAAAGACCTAGCTGTACAAATTATAGTGTATTTTGGAAGAATATTTTAAACAAGTGTTTTTGATTGTGAATTAATGATTTTCCTCTGTTGACTTATTTTCACTCTCTGCACAGGAAAGTATTTATTTTAATGACCAGCTTTTAATTTGTACTGGTAGTCGTGTCTGAAGCAAAATGATCTGCTATAAAAGCAAACTATTTTCCCTTCATGTACTGGAACTTATCCAAAACGTCCTCCTCCAGGGGTGAGTGATGGTTAAAAGAATCTGACACCACTGAAAGATCTCCCTTACATGTCACCGAACTGAACTAATTCATTCATGAGCACGGCTCCTGACTCCAGTGTTTTACGCCTGCCTGTCTACGCATTTTCCCATTCACTTAACTTTTGCTAAATAACTCTTTTTGTCCACCCCTTTTAAAATGTATTATCAAACTTTTGGTTGTACACCCATACAAGATGAACCATATAGCAAGAAATATTTAGCAATGGAAACTGCTCAGTTAAAATTCATCATCAGTATTAAATGCCTAATAAAAAACCTTGCTATTCACAAGTATTTGAGGCAAGGTTTCTGAACATTTTTTATTGTTGCTAATAATAATACCCTAATTAGCTTTCCACCCTCTACTCTTGCTACTTCACTCCTAACCTATGGAACTACAAACTTTTTCCTGAACATTCTATGCCTTTGTATAAACAATTAGTTGCCTTTAACTGGAATTACTTTATATCTCTATCTTTAAGATTGAGTACAAAGGTTTGGTTCTTTGAGAATTACATAATATGTTACGTGTATTTCACTTAGTCCAGTGTCTCCTACCTAGTAAATACCCAATAGTGAGCCACATATTTACAATTCCATTCTCCACTTTATATTCTTATTTCCTGTAGACAAGGGGCTGTGACTGTTCCTCCATTACCTTCACATATAATACAGTAACTGCCTTAATGGGTGAATAAGCCATTAAATAATATATTCAAGCAATAATGGCTATATTCTCTAAGAATTGTTTTAGAATATCAATAAGCATTAGTACATAATCAAGTTGCCCAATTCTTTAATACAGTTAGTAAATGATTTAGTTCATAAATGTCTTCTGAAAGCATCTTTTCACTCTGCTAAGTATATCCTTCCTTTGCTCATTGAAATGTTAATTTAGCTAAGGTCAAAGAAACAACAGTTTAAAATTAGTGACTAAGTTTTTTTTTAATGAGATTCCACTATATATGTGAACCTATGAAAATAACTATATTAAATTGAGTTAAATTAAATTTTGAAAAGGTTTTAAGAAAAGTAACCCAAAGTGAAAGAGAGAATAACTGATGTGTACAAAAACTGCTTTTCAGCAAGGAAGTTACATGTAGTTCTTTGTTTTTGCTTTTTATTATCTTTGGTCACTTTATTAAGAGAAAAAAATAATTTCTTGTTCTAAATTAAATAAAAATATTTCTCTTTTATTTTCTTCCCCCAAATTTCATATGGCTTGAGTGAAGAAATAGTCTTATTCTTCAAAATACACGCTACACTTCAAGATCTCCTGTTCAAAGAATCATGAGATTTACCTTCTCTAACAAGTGGCAATGACCTTGCTGAACTGTAGACATTAGAGTTTGGAGGTCTGTAAGTACCTTTCATTTGTGTTGAATTAAATCACATGTTTCATTAATTATACAGGTCATGCATTTGCCTAGGAGTTAAAATATTCACTTTCAAAATGAAATAAATGGAGAACAGCTGCTGGAGAGGACCTGGGGCAACTTCAGGATGTATTTTAGAATTTATTTATTTATTTTGCTTTTAAGTCTTTGAATTTCTCATGTGAGGTGGCTTGCAATTTCCACATTTTAAGTTATCTAAACTGGTTTCATGTCTTACAGCAAAAGCTTCAGAAGAGGGAAGAGTTGATTCAAACCTGGGTAGAAAAACAAAAATCCAGCAGCATGCTCAGCTCCAGTCTCTATACAATAATTGATGGGAGTTACTTTCAGGACAGAATTAAGTTTTCAAAGCTTACATTATGCATAAAATATGACTATGATGATTAATTTAAACAAAATAACATGGTTATGTTCATGGAATGGGTGCAGAGAGGAAAAAAGTGTTAGCATTTTCCTAAACAAGGGAAATACTCCATCAAGGACCATCTCACCTTTTTGCATGTGTGCCTGTTGGGTAATACCGAGAACAGGATATGCCATCCCAGGCACAGTAAGGGTCTCGAGCCAGGCAGCAGTCAGCACAGGCACTTCCATACATGTCACACTGATGGAATCTGACTTGGGCCACGGCAGAAGCAGATCCAATGTACAGCTGTTGCTATAGACATCAAAGAAGAGAGAGGCCACTGGCAGAAATGGACAGAACTCTCACTGAGCTCTTACACTTAGATTTTCACATTTATATGCCATTACCTCCTTGAAAATTCACTTAAATGACTGCAGTTCCTCAGGATAGATCATGAAACATTGGTATTTAATTTCTCTGAAGTATGAAATACCTTTATAGACTTGGATGCATGAGTAACAAATTTGCTAGGGTGACTTGACAGGTTCTCACACAGGTTATTATTTTCTAAGTAGAAACACTCTCTGATCATCTAATATTGTAGGTCTTTTTAAAAGATCAATAGAGATGTTCTGTAGGAGATTAAATAATAAAATAATCTATTTTTACATTTTTAAAATTGTGATATAATTGACAAGCAATGTTACGTTAGTTTCAGGTATACTATGTAATGATTCAATATCTTGCATGTTGCCAATTGATTGTCACAACAAGTCTAGTCAACGTCCCTCACCACACACAGTTACAAAGTCCTTATTCTTGTACTGAAAACTTTTAAGATCTACTCTTTTAGCAACTTTCAAATATTTGATACAGTATTAACTATAATCACTATGCTGCATATTACATCCCCAGGACTTACATATTTTATAACTTGAAGTTTGTACCTTTTGATTATCTTCACCCACTTTGCTTACCCCACCCCAACCCTCTGGCACCAATCTGTTCTGTGTACCTATAAGCTTTTTAAATTTTCATGTCTAAGTGAGTCCATACGGTATTTGTGTCTTGCTCTAACTTATTTCATTTAACATAATTTCCTCAAGCACCAACCATGCCATCACAAATGGCAGGTTTCCCTTTTCATGGCCGAATAATATTTCATTGCATATAGTATGTGTCACGTTTTCTTTAGCCAGTCATCCTTTGATGGGCACTTTCGGTGTTTCCATGTCTTGGCTATTGAAAATAATGCTTCAATGAACAGGGGAGTGCAGATAGCTTTTTGAATTAGTGCCTTTATTTTCTTCAGATAAATACCCAGAAGTGGAATTACTGGAACATATGGTAATTCTATTTTTAAGTTTTTAAAGAAACTGCATACTTTTTCCATAGTGGCTGCACCAATTTACATTCCCACCAAGAGTGTACATTGACATACTACATTTAGAAGAGTGACATAGTTATACAAGCATAGAATGGCATGGAATAAACTACGAGATATGCTGTTAAGTAAAAAGAAGAAGTAGCAGAACAAGTAACAGTGTGTGTTCCCATTTGCCTAAACACAAAAGGTTATTTATTAATAAATTTCAGGAATATATGAAACTATTTCTGAGACATTCACACCGGAAACTGGGCCCAGTAAAACGGAATGGAGGTTTGTGTTTCACTGCACAAATTTTTTGTGCTACCATTATTTCCACAAAACTATTAGCAAAACAGTATGGAACAATATCAAGTAATTGTAGATGTAAATTGACTCATATCTGCCTTTTTAAAAATAAAAAATAAAAATCTATTACATGTGAATCACTATATATTTTTTGTTGGAATAAAACTGTAACCTGTTCGGATAGAAGCACATGCACCTACACTCTGCCCTTCGACCTGAACTCACATACAGAACACACAAACACACAACTTACTCTCTTTGAAGAAATCTCCATAGAAATAATAGGAACTGGATCCTGAAAAATTAAAATGTTTCCTTTTTAGTAAAGAAAATATAGGAACATGCCTTACTGTGGTTATAAACTCCTGAAATCATATTATATGTGAGTGGTTCTATGCCAAGCAATCTACAGCTTTAATTTTAGTAAATTGGTTGGTAAATATAAATATTAAAATACAGCTTTCTATTTAAAAACATTTTCTACAAGAGTGGGACAGATATGTAGCTGAGAAAAGTAGTGGATAATTTAAGCAACTTACATATTTGTTTTGGAATGTACTTTTTGTATTTGCATTTGAATATTATTCATGCTTTGGAAACTCTGGTATCTTTAAATAAAATAATCAAGTTGGAGTTTTGTTTTTCTTATACAGTAGTTGAACCGTTAAAAGTAAAGCAGTTATTATATCATCATGTAGGTGTTATTGCTATAAAAACCTTGTCATCTTTAATTGTTTTAACCCAACCCTAAACAAAGCACTTCTGTTGAAGGTACTGTGGTTAATGACAATGCACCCAGGATGCTTTGAACAAGATGAATAACCTCCTTGTTTCAGGACTCTTCCAAAGGAAGTGCCTTCTATAGCAGGGCCGTGAGAGCTGTGCATTATTCTAGGGGTGGTGATGCCGACTACAGTGTCTCTAAGGGACACCACAAACTCTGGTCAGTTCTGCAAGTGAAGCAATTGGCTGATGGGATTCATTCTGTGGATGATTTGATTACCCTTAGAAGAATTATTTTATGAAAGAGAAAATTTGATTTCCTTTGTCAATTTTTAAAAATAGCTTAAACTACAGAACCCTTATGATACATGCATGCATTCATTTATTCATTGAGGCAACAATGTTTCTTAAAGTTTAATATGAGCAAGATGCTGTTGTGGATGCTGTTAACATGAGCACTACGGTCTCCGATGTGAAATGAATTCTTACACTGAGGTCTGATATGAAAAATAAGCAAAAGCGTAGCTGCTCTGGTTGAAATAGAAATGTGTTTAGCCTTCGGTCTGGTTGGGGGGAATCTAATCTCAGAGACAGCCAAGGTGAAATGAACTGTTTTACATCAATAAGAATATTTTCATATTCTTATGAATATGAAAATTCATTATATATGTAATTCATATTCATTATATATATAATCAATCTTTATTACATATAGATTGTGTGCCTGCAGATTTGCCTACTTGCTAAAAGTCACTGTAGCCCCAGTCCCAGTATCCGCGGTGTTTTCAGTTACTGAGGGACTCGTGTGTGCGGAGTGGCGCGGTCCGAGGTGCGCAGTGTGCACAGCCCAGCTGACGTCCATCCAAGCTGCCGTCTTGTTTCAGCATTCATGTGTAAAGTGTCCTTTTACGGCCTTATTTGGTGCCACGTTTTCGACATTTCTGTGCTTTTTGCTGGTAATTTTCGTGTTTAAAATGGCCCCTAAGCACCGTGCAGAAGTGCTGCATAAGGTTCCTAAGATCCAAAAGGCTGTTTTATGCCTTATAGAGAAATTAAGCATGTTAAATAAGCTTTGTTCAGGAGTGAGTTATAGAGCTGTTGGCCACAAGTTCAATGTAAACTGAATTGATCCACAATATATAATGAAATAAAGTGTCTTTAAACAAAACATACATTAAACAAGGTTATATATTGATCAATTGACAAAAAGTTGTGACTAGAGGCTCACAGGAACCTAACCTCCATTTCTCCCAGGGCCAATGACCTGCATTTACCAATTCAGTTTTCAAGCTCTTTTAAAGAACAAAACTGCCACAAATATTGAGACTGGACTCTATGTGTATGTGTGGGCATAAATATATACAATTGTTTTTGTCATGTCTAATTTTTCCATTATTTTGAGTTGTTTCTTTTTTAGTAAATTCTCTGTGTAATGACATGCTATAATGTGCTTATCACACCACAGTGTCTCCAGTATAAAACCTACTGTTATTTTTGAATTCTGTGTTTTTATTGTACTTTTATACAAGATGAAACTTTACAATAATGATTCTGGAATTCATATGTGATATTGAAATTCCTCTCATGTTAGGTAATTACTGGCCTCTTCATTTGAATAGTCTATGACAATAAAAGATGCACCAGGATTTTAAATCGTTCCTCACTTCAAATCACTCTGAATTCACAACACGCCTGTTAGGAAAAAAAACTGACATAATGCCTTTCCTTCTCACTACTCACTTGGAATTGTCTGTAATACATAAATGTTGGCTATATATATATATATATATATATATATATATGTGTGTGTGTGTGTGTGTGTTATCTATATATATGCACCTATATATATAGATAACATATTTTTTATACCAAAAATACCTTGAATATCTGAAGTTCTTCTAGAATTACTTCCTCCATTGATTCTGTTTCTTGGTTGTAAATTGTGATTATTTTCAACACAATTCCATTATCTGTAAGAAAAAAAGAGAGAGAGATAAACTAGACGTCTTGTTACAATCTGGTTTTCAAACAATTCAAAACCACTTAGGGATGACGGGTTCAAATAAGATTTGAAATCTAGATGCATGAAGTATTTAATCACTGCTGGTTAAAACAATGTATTTATATCTTATACTAGTTACGTATTTATAGTTTTAATTACAAAAAATAATAACTTTATATGTCTAGCCAAAAAAAACCTTCATAGATTATACATAATTATTTTTTAAATAACTTGATTCAAAAATCCAATTAAAGGTTAGGAGTCAAAATATCTTTGGAAGAAAATATAAGACAAATTATTTGAGTTTCTTCTGTGATGTATGAAGAAATAAATATTTTTACATAAAGTACATTTCCAGGTAAGAAAATATAGTTTTAGCATTAGGGAATAACACACTATGGTAACACACACATACACACACACACACACACACACACACTTTTAATAAGAAAAGTTTCAAGATACACTATTGAGAGAAGAGTGTAATGAGTGCTCCTGTACTAATCACGCAGCTTCTATGATTATCGATAATTTTATATACTTATGTTTATGCTTTAAAAGCATACCTAATTTGTATTATTCCTGATATTCGCACTTGTTAGTTACAATGAAAAATTTAGTAAGACACTAATTTGCCTATGAAAAAATTGGTATAGTGATAAAAATAACTCAGTAAAAAAATAAACACTTTCAAGGCACTGATCCAAGAGTTACTATGGTTTTTATCAATTTGTTTAAAATGTATTAAATCTTGTATTTAGGTTAATAAAATTTGATTAAAATAAAACTAATAACAGTTACCTGTATTATATGCTAAAAAGAATACAAATTATCATAATTTTTATAACCAAGCACACTCATTAAATATCCCACAATTACTATTACAACAAGCAAAAAAGGAAAGATGAAACTCAAATTATTAATTTGCCACTGATTTTACAATAAGGACTCCCTCACAGATAGACAGATAGATAGATAGATAGTTAATATTAAAGCATGTATCTGGTAAACTTGGAGGAAAATAACTATCATTTGTGGGATTTTCCAATGCTGTATTCCTCACACATTCATCAAATACATTCTTTTGTGTTGAAAAGCTGTGGTACAATATGACTATGAGTTACACATGGTTTTCATGATAACATAAGTATATGCCTGATATTCCTGAAATTCTCTCAAATAGCTTTGGCTAATCTAACAAAAAAATATTTCTAAAAATATTTTTGGATTACTTTCTAGGACATTTAAAAATAACACACTTTTTTTTCCACAATTGACTTTATCAAATATGATCTTTGTTTATAGAACTCTTTTAAAAACTCTGTTGATGCCACTATGACTGAATTCATGGTTGAGGTAATTTAAGTTTGTTAAAGAAATCTGATACTTTGTTAATCTTGATCCCACAGTACAGACCATGTTATTAACATTAATCTCCTAAAATAAATGGATAAAATGTAGCCTGCACCAGAGATCAATTTCTGGAAATCAGATGAATGTTTCCTTATTTAAATGTTTGCTTTTTCAAAATGTATGACTGCAAAAGCCCACGTACCAATATTAATATAACCTGATTCCTGATTTGGGCATACGTGGTGTCTCTTTAGAATTATATGTCTATGATTAAAGTTATGTATGATAGAATGCTTGCTCTTCGAATAGCAACTGCTGTAGCAATTATTATAATGCATATGAAAAAAGAAAGAAATGATCATTTAAAAACTTTTTGAATGACTGTAGAATTTTAAAGTGCTTAACCAAATTTTCTACATATTGCTCTGGATGCTGAAAGATTCAAAGTTCTCTTTCACAAGCTAGATCTAAAGTAAGGCATCAACTGAAATTACAGCTTTATTTGAAAATTTCACTTTTAGCATATTTATTATAATTTATTTTATTAATGCAGGATATTATAACTTTGTTTAACTCCATTATGAGTAACAGTTGGCCTGTTTGGTACAAATGGTTGATTCTGATGAAGGCTGATAAACACTGTGATTTTAAGTTTAGGTGAAGTTATTGTCCCAAACGTTAAAAAATTCTTGAGACCTGACTGAGCAGCCAAAGTCGGCAATGGCCCTGGAAAATGACAGGAGAACCATCTACAGCCCTTACTTCCTCTGTGATAAGTTCTACTTGGAACCAGCATTGTTTATTAACATCAGTTGTTTGCTCCTTCACTTATTCATTTGTTCAAGTGTATTAAGTATTGACCATGTATTACAAATTAGGTGCTGTAACTGCCCCAAAACCTTTCCTACAGTGCAGCAAATAATCACTGTGTAATAAGATAATGTAGCAAAAGGAGATTTGTTGATAGATAGTTTTTTTTAAATATTAATAATGTTATTCAGTACATGGTTCAGTTTAAATATCTCTAGTCTTTCTAACCTCTTTACCTGTCCCAATAAACAAGACATCATATTGGCCATCCTCTGCTTCTACTTGATCCACTGCTATTTGTTTCAGGTTATATCTTCCATCTGTTTTTACCAGTATTGGTTTTTTATGGACAGGCTTTATGGGCTGGTACATAAGTGGATGGCTTCTTGCAAATCGGATAGCATCATCGGGATAGTCTTTGGTGGATCCATACTTCCCTCCATTCACTTTGCTGGCACACTAAAACACAAGCAGATGAGGTCATTTTTTTTTGCCTTAAATCTAAAGAGCAAATTTAAAATCAATAATGAAAAGAATTAGAAAAGTGGATATGCTGGATTAATTAACTGTGCATTTAGAAACATTTAGTGATCATATATTCATCGTTACAGAAATGAAATCTACATTAAAAATTGCAAGGCGATCCTGAATGATTTGAAACATACAGAAATACACAGAAAGTAGTGAAATCCTGGAAAAGTGCAATGGTGACCATTTAATACTGGTACAGCTTGATGGTGGTAAAAACGTATAAGATCATAAATATTGTAATTATTTTCCCTGTTTTCTGAAATTCATTTGTTTACATTGTGAATTAAAATTTGAAGGTAAACAATGTATAGTTTGGAGGAAAACAAAAAGCCTCTTTGTCGTGCTCAGTCTTCTCCTCCCCACAGCAGCACAAAGCAGCTCTCCCACTGTGGAGCCGATGAAGATCACTGGTGACGTTCCCGCTGGCTCACTAACTGGAATTTAGTCCTGTAATATAGGAACCTGTTCAGATTCCATCATTACTGGTTCAGGAAAAACCCTCTCTGTTCTACTGTAATCCGCATGAATTTGTAGTGTTTTTATATGGATTAGACAGAATAAATTGAGAAAACCAGAAATATTTGCTAAAACATGTCTCAATTCTTAAATTGCTGTCTCTAAAAGTAAATATCCAACAGCACCATAGCTGCTTCTTGGAATGAGTACCTTTAACTGTTGAATCACGCTGGTCATTAAGCACTCCCTCATTTTGCATACTTTCCTCCAGAATCAGCAGCAATTGCAATAGTTATCTTGATTAAAATATTTCCACTTTAGAGTATAAATACAGTACTTTAGTAATCAGATTCTGAAAGAGGGAATTTTTAATGGTTTGTTTGAAAAATTGAGGCCATGTTTCTTAATTTGGCCTGAATTTTTCACATGAGTACACTTTCATGATATATAATTGGAAACATTTCGGACCAGCCTGGAAGCAGTTCAGTAACCAGTCACTTCCTCCAAATCTTTAATACCATGTGGTTTCAAGAAGCTTTTCCAGCAAAGCCACAGGAGTGAGTTTTCTCCATTTAAATTGTAATTTCAATCAATAGAGTGAAATAAAATATACTTTATGCCTTACTGGAAGTCATAATTTTAAGCTAGTGAGAGGGAGTGATTGAAATGGTAAAGTCTTACACTCGTTAATGGAGGTAAGGTTTGTTTCCACTTTGGATTTTGGCTCTGTAGAAGGGTTTTCTACTTAACTTGCAAGTACCTGTGGAATCAGCATAGTGATGGGTTTTCACCAGCTGCTCATAAAGAGTAGACTTTGACTTGCATGACAACTTAAGTGTTCTCTGTGGCTCACATAGCTCATAAAACGATCATACATTTTCCCAACTTAGTTCCACACAGGATACATGATTCCAAAGTTATCACTGTCATCACCATCACCATCGCCATGGTCATCATCATTTTTAGATATGTGTGCTGTTAAAAGCACAAAAGTTTGAATGGCTGGCGAGGGGAAATCTTGGTAGCACCGATTCAGAGTCGGGCGGTGGAACTTCCTGTGCCCTAGCTACACTTTTGTATTGGCACTTCTAGGAGCCAGCGAGAACGGTAAATGAGATGCTAAGTATTCTGAAGGGGCAGAGGAAAAGCTGTTTTTAGATGCGAAAGTGAGAATTGAGGAGAAAGTTTAGCCCAGAACCCAAATATTAGTTTGGTGTAGAACCCAAATATTAAAATATAAAAATGTGTCCTGCTTGGAAATTATATGTGGCACTAATTCTCCCAGAGAGGTTGGGAGGAATATGCTGCTCCTTTGATTGATTGTTACTGTATTCACCAGTATCCTTAAAAATAAAATTTTCGTTGAGGTTACTTAGCCAAAATATCAGTGATAATACATACTTCATAATGCTGTTAAGATGTACCCACCATAGATTATTTAAATAACAAACATGTAGTAACTAGATATAAGAAGTGATTTTTCTTTACCATGCAAACATATTTGTATATGTAGGATTTAACTGTTTAATGCAAAGTTTTGTAAAGCATCTGAAACAGTGAACAAAATATTACTAAAGCCTTTAAAAATAAGAATATTTTGTTAAATGCCTAAACTTACAGAGCCTGGCCGTGGATAGGGCACTTTCCCTTCATAGACTGACCAGTGGTATTCAGGTCCTTCCTTATGTGCATAGGGTCCATTGAAAGCTGCCCGGATGCTAGACATATGATAGACACATATAGCATGTCCTCTGAATATATTACTGAAAAATACAAAAGAAAGACGGTCACTGTCACGGAACTCACTCGGAGGTCCCCTAGTCAAGCCTTCCAAACTACCCATAAGAATGAAGTCTTTTGGGTAAAAATGTTGTGATCCCTTAAGCACAGGATATTCTAGAAATATTAACTATTGCAATATTTCAAGAAGTAAAACTCCAAAACTTAATATTTATAATAAATTCAAATGACATCACCAGAATAAAAAGATACATAGTTGTATCACTTTGTTATATTATTGCTAAAGCTTATATTGTGTTTTTACATTTTTTATTAAGGACTATATGGGTTTAATATTTGAAAAGACTCATTCCCAAGCTGAATTATTCATTTTAAGGTTTTAACCCTTGTATGTTACTCTATATTAAGAATAGAGAGTGTTCTCCTAATCATCAGGTTGTTAATATTGCTACAAATTCTATTAAGATTTCTCAGTGTGTATTATCTGAATAACAAGCTAAAGTCTCACAAAAATTTGGGGCATTTGTCCCATTCTTTACCCTGGGGTCATGCAGACATTAAGAAGCTTATTGTACATTAATTCCTCCAGGTCACTGAAAATGGTGCTGGAGTGGAAATAGATTAATTTGGGGGAAATTATTTAAATTATCTAGGTAAAGAACCTAGATTCTTTACCTACAGAATAGCAATTGAAGTTATTTTTTAGATAAAAATTTCTACTTGCAGAAGATAAAGACAATAGGTGACTAAATATGGCATATTTTACTGGAGGCACATGGAATAAAATTCTACAAACTGATATTTTTAAATGATCTGCTTTAAAACTCTGACCTTTTCTTAGTGTGGCATGATCTAAATGAATAGATCCTCACATTTCCCTAGCCCCTCATTGTGAGAATTAAAATAGTCAATGTGAAAGCGCTTTGCAAGATGAAAAGTTCTTTATAAATATAAAAGTTCCTACACTCTGAGACACCTGTAGAACAGCAGTTATGATGCTGTCTTAGAACATCAATTCACACATTCTATAACACACCTTGAAGCAATTGGAAATGCCTACGATAGTGAGAAAACCAGAGATAGTCTCCCAACTGAAGTGGCAATAAACCTTTGATCACCATGCTATGAATATCTACTCTTACGTCAGGAAACAGCTGGGAAACTGTTATGTGTATATTGAATACTCACCATTGAAATTATGGAAGAAAATAATGTCCTGTCTTTGAAATCTAGACAGATCCATTATGCTATTTATCATTTAGGAAAGTAGCTTACAAACTGATTAACCTATAGAAAACTCTACTGATTATTCCATAGCTTGTATTTATCATGTAAAGTTATGGAATTATCATGTGATGCATAAAATCTCCACTGGCCTAAGGGAGAAGATAAAGTTAAAAAAAGTAAGGGTTTTTCTATAGCCTATGATAACTACCAATCTATAGTGACTACTTTCCTTTGCATGAAGGAACAATTGACAGCAAAATTGTTTCCATGTTTCTCTGCTAAAGAAAAGGTCTCCTTACAATAGCAGGAAACTTATTCAAACAGCTGCATTATTTTTTCAAAGTGAGCATATGAAATCACCTGCTAGGAAACTAAACAAAAGCTTTGTGGAGGGACACTAAGTAAATAAGTTAAACATGATAATATCACGGTTTAAGGTCAAGGGAATGCAAAAGAGAAGCTAAGCTATACCATTTGATCCCTTTCTCCAGAATTGAGGTGTATTTTCCATTTCTCATTCCAATCATCTCACCTCCACCCTGCCTTTTCTGGAAAGACCCAAGGGAAATTATACCTATATACACACACATGTACTTTCAACCAAACTGATTCATTTTCCCAATGCATACAAAATATAAAAACATAAAAAACGGAAAAGAATAGATTATAAACTCTAAACATGAGCAGCTTATGTATGTTTTAAACATGGAAGGCAAATTTCAAACATGTGTTCTCTGTAAATCTACACAGAAATACAACAACCAGAGCAAAGGGTAAATAAAGTCTTTTGTGATTAAGAACAAAGGACTATTTCTCGAGGATGAAAACTGACAAGTATTGAAGAACTGATACAAGTAGTGTTGAAAAAAGAAAGTCGCTGGAAGCAAGAGAAGAAGCAGATAAACAAACTCAGAGAAACAGGAACTAATGAAGTAGATACTGGGATTCAGTGATAGCACTACCCTCTCAAAAGCAGAACTTCAGAGAGCTTAGACGACGTATCTCGAAAGCTGAGCGGATATCATTGATAGCTTTGAGATTCTGACTTGGAAAATTTTCCATGACAATTTTCTATGACAAGAATTATCCTAGTAGTTTCCTTCCTGTTGGAGTTCAATTCACAAAGAAGTCAGACAGAAAGGGAGAAAAACTATATGATTTCACTCATGTGGAATATGAAACAAAAAAGAAACAAATGAACAAACAAAACAAAAACAAACTCGTAGATACAGGCAACAAATTGGTGGTTATCAGAGGGGAAGGAGTGGGGGAGGGAAAACTGGGTAAAGGGGGTCAAATACTTGGTGATGGATGAAAATCAGACTTTTGTTGTGGGATACACTATAGTGTATACAGATATTGAATTATAATGTTTTAGACCAGAAACTTCTATAATGTTATTAACCAATGTAGATCTCAGTAAAAAACTTATCCTAGACTCTATAGCATGGAACTAATATCTTGTCATAAACTATATGACAAAAAAACCATTCTGTTGCAGATCTGAGAGGGAAGGAAATGATCAGGGTACCGAGCACAGGAAGAGGCTGGGATACTTCAAACAAAAGCAAATAAAAATCTAGATTGAGATCGTGGCTTTAAAATGGAAGAATAATTTTAAACATAGGATAACGAAGAGAAATTGGTGACTTATGAAATATAAAAAGTGAGAAAGAGAGCAGGTCAATAGTATTTCCAAGTAAGATACACAGTGAAGGGGAAGGCATATTTTGTTCCATAATATATTATTGACCACATAGATTTCTCACCTGGTAGTGTTAAATAGTCCAAATATCACTGGGTTCTTGTGGTCTCTTGTGTGCACCAAAAAAACATCCTCTGAAAAATTAAGGACCATTACATTACTTAGTATTTTTAGTTTTCTTTGCATGTAAAGAAAATGTATTGACAAAATAGTTTAGCACTCATTAAACACATTTTCACATGCAGTCATACAACCATGAGTAAATCACAACAGAGTGAAACACTTGGCTGTTCAGCGTGGCTTTGAGCTGAGATTCAAGGAAGGACGAAGTGCTGACTAAGCTATGAGGTCTCTTTCTGTTCCTGTAACTCCTTTGCTCTCCGCCATGGACCTCGCCAAAAGGAAAGAACAGAAACCTGCTCCAAATTGAAAGTCAAACACTGCAGAAAGTAAGTTTTCCACATGTGCTAGAGATGGTGAGGGTTATAGAGTGGCATCTACATCAAAGAGTAAAATTTAATTCTCCCAATATTTACCTAATTCATCAAAATATGTATCAATTCCGTTCAGTCCTGGTACTGAGCAAACCAGTCTCGCTTTCAGGAAAGTGCTCCACTTGTTCACCAGCATTCTCTGTCCTCCCACGTCGTTCTGTGGAAACCAAAGACTAGGTAAGCGGGCACTCACAGAACTTTTACCTGTGACAAATTTTGTGTCATTAAACATGCAGGTTTTTCATTTAATGTGGAAAATTTAGCATAAACTTCAAATAATAACAGATGTAATTTGTCATAATTTTTTTTAGGTTTGCACATTCTGCCTGGCCAGCGTACTTCACTCTGGTCCATTACATATACTTTATGAGTATTAAACAATGTTAATAGAACAATTTCTTCTAAAGTAGTGGCTTTTATAATATAATAACCTTTATTGTTTTATTAATAAACTGCTTATCTCAAAAATATCCCAACATACTTTCAGTTTTCTTCCTTTAGAAAAAAGAACTTCAAATATATACATATAAACACAAAGACACATAAACATGCAATATATATTTGTACACACATACACATACTATGTGTCTACAGTGACATATATACAACTTTCTTCTGAAATGTACTCATTCAAATCCTAAATATGAGAGCATCTTTACACTCCTAATATTATTAGCATTCTCTCAATATATATTACTATTTCAGTTGATTTTAAATGTTCTCAAACAACCCATCTGAACACCCAACAAACTATAGATGATTTCCTTCTACAGGATCAGCCAACTGCATTGTTGAAACATACTTATGTAAATTATAATACTTAGAATGTAGACTAAAGAAACTAAAAAAAATAGCTTAAGTTAACTTTTTAAAATGGAGCTCAAACTTCTGTGGGGGAGGAAGAACAACTTAATAATACTCTATTTCTTTAGTTTGGCTTTGAAAACGAGGAAATCATACAAAATGTAAAGCTCCCCTAAGAGAAAACTTTCACTGAATATAAAGTATGAAGATGAGATAGTATATACAAATTTTAGACAGCCTACAGAATAGTGGTAAATATTTTCAAGTAGAAACCTACGCTAACATCAACAAAGGCCTGACCATAGATCATAAGATAAGGAAGCTTAATAAGGGAGAAAGACATTTCTCACCAAGCAAAGTCGCCCCACTCTGCTGTAAATGGCGTGGGCATTGTTTTCTGCTTCCAGGGCCTTTTCAGTAAAAAAGAAATACACTTTGTTGTCATCTCGGTCTTCATTGTCAGCAATCATATATGAACCTACAAATTTTGGTTCTACAGAAGGAAAAGAAGAAGAAAATTAAAATAGTTATTATCACAAAATAGTAAGTTATTTAAATCAATTATATATCACATGGAAGCTTCAGTTTAACTTTAATTCTTTATGCAGAAATATTTTCCTTGAAATTTTACATTACATGTTAAAAATCATGTAGCCATCTTCATTTTATTTGCAATAAACAAGTTTTCTTTGAAATGCTAGAGGACAATTTAATTGGAATATAATAGTCAAGGTGAAAAAATTTTGAACACCATGTTTTATAGACTTGAAATGCATTCATAGAAAGACACATTGGGCATACCACAATGGTAATCTCCATAAATAATTTCTTCGCATACATATAAAAGGTCAGTGTAAATACATGCAAAATATTTTAGTAAAGAAGTCTATTTTTAAATTTATAAATTATACAGTAGTCTAGTTCATGAAAGACCATTTTAATTTTAAGATAGAAAATTTAAGTTTTTGTGTTTATAGTCTAAAGTCTCTCAGGAAATAAGCTTCGATTGATATTTAAGATGAAATATTTCATGACAACATGCTGCCAATAATAACTGTGCACTTTAAAGCTTAATAAAAAGGCTGAGAATAATGGCAACACTCACCATAAAATGATGTTTTAGTCCTTAGGTATACCAGTGTGCCAAAACATATAAATAATTCCTTACAAAGAATTCTATGTCAGTGAATGGCTAGTGATTTTCCTAGCATTTTATTTGTCCCTAGCAGTGTGATCCTATTAAAATGAGCAAAGCAATCAATTCACCCAAAATGAGGCCAACTGATATAACAACTTATTGGATGAAAGGGTTTTTTACTTTTCATGTATTTGCTTTGCTTTCTCCATATAAATCCTTATTTCTTTTTTTAAAGATTTTATTTATTTTCAGAGACAGGGGAAGGGAGGAAGAAAGAGAGGGAGAGAAACATCAATGTGTGGTTGCCTCTCATGCGCCCCCTACTGGGAACCTGGCCCACAAACCAGGCATATGTCCTGACTGGGAATCAAACCAGTGACCTTCTGGTTTGCAGGCCAGCACTCAATCCACTGAGCCACACCAGCCAGGTCTGAATACTTATTGCTAATCATTGTTGTAAATATAATTTGGTTTTATAATAAAGTCAAATCATTTTGATATAAAATGATATACACATATATAATATTTTAATTCATAAATGTTGCTAATTTTTAAAAGCCTAAAATTTGTAAAAATATATATTACCCTTGTAGTTATTATCCCTAAATGGCAAATTCCTCCTGAATTCTAGATTTACATTCAATTCTGACTTACATACTCTTTTTCCCTCAGTCCTACCTTTCAATAGGCGCTCGTCATCATGCTCGGTGCGGATGTGCGCCAGCCGCCCCATGCTCCGGAACACCGCCGCGTCTCTGCCCCAGTAGTCGCTGTAGAGGCCAGCAAACAGTTCCGTGCCTACGTGGTAACATCAGTTAAATAGAAGTCAGCGCTTGTTTCTGGATCTGAAGGCAGTGTATAAACCACTACAGTCAACCGCATCTAGGTTTATGATAAATACAACCTTATGAAATTAATATTATTGTTAAGGGCACGTACGGTATAATCAGATTGCCCGTTTCAATCCTGACTCTGCTACTCACCAGCTGTGTGAACTTGGGCAAATTGTTTAACCTCTCAGTTTCCTTATTTATTAATAGGAATAGAACCTGAAAGGATAAAGAACTTAAAAGAGTAGCTGGCACATGCTAAGACTTATATGAGCATTTGATAAATAACCTGGTTTAATCTTATTCAACTTTTAAAAATCACATCATCAGGGTATTATTATTATTATTGGTATATGAGAGTCAGCTAACTAAAATCTTTTTTGTAATAAGAAATGGCTTCCATCAAAATGATTTTAGTGTAGAATCCACAAAGTCTTACAAAGTTGTGTAAATCCAACTAGTTGCCATTTAATTTGTAAATT
This sequence comes from Trachops cirrhosus, assembly GCA_028533065.1. NCBI lineage: Eukaryota > Metazoa > Chordata > Mammalia > Chiroptera > Phyllostomidae > Trachops > Trachops cirrhosus. The sequence goes on along the minus strand of CM052549.1, from coordinate 35,364,603 downwards.
TGTTGCTTACATAGGAAAGCTGTCGGGTTCATAAATTAATCTGGCAGTCAACCTAATAATTGGAGTGAGCTGTGACACATGGTGGAGATGGCAGACTTAAATCAGACCGAGGAGCACAAAAATGAATGCTGTGTCTCAAGAAATGACAATGTGTCTGGGGCCAGCCAGAAAGAGAGACATTATGAGGAGAGAAAGAAAAAGTGTAACAACAGAAAAATAACAGAAGGCTATAACAGGAAGCCCAGCAAGACCAACGCCTCTCAAGCACAGGCACCTGGTGTCTTCTTTTGTCACAGTGACAAAAAAAGACAGTCAGTGTGCCCATCAGTGATGCCACAGGGGCTGTTCTGGGCCTCCACAGCCTCCAGGTCCTGTCCAGTGCAAACTCTCTGATTAAGAAAAAATTGACAGCAGCAGATCACTGGAAACAACAACCTCAGTTTAGGGTGGTACGATTATTTTCTTAATGAGTGTCCTATAACTCTGGTCAGGTTTACAAACAGAGATGATGCCCACACTAAACCCAAAGTATTAATGTTTTTCTGTTAAATGTGGAAGGTGCACACATGGTATTTAATGTGCTGAAGTTTCAGAGCATTCAAGGAAACTGTGCTTCCAAATTCACATATTTTAACTGCGTGCTCAATTTTGGAATTTGAATTGTTAAAGGTACAGATAGACAAATTTGACCAAATATATAAACAGAATTTAAAAGAAGAGTGTCATATTTACAAATTTTATTGTATAGAATTTACAAACTATTTCAATATCTATGAAGGTTTTTCTAAGATGAAGCCTTTAAAACTTTTAAAAACTTAAATTAAATATATTTTTATGGTTTAAATTTTGAGAAAGAAATTGAGTTGTAAATGGGACACTTTATAAGGAAGTTTATTTTCAAGTTTAGTTAACTGATTTAATTTTTAAAAAGTAAAGATGACTGTTTTTGTTATACCAGATTTAGAAACAGAATAATGAAGTAGAAACTGAATTCAAATGCTTAAGACCAATAAGATTTTAGAAATTTAATCATAAAAATTTCATTTATAAATTCCATTTATAAAAAGCCAAGCAATTGTAAATTATTTTTCTGTTTTCAAAATTCACTATGAATTCTTAAAAACTATATAGGATATAAACATAAATATAAGTTTTCCACAAAGAAATTCACTTTTAATCTATATGTATTATAAAAGAGAAAGAAGCAACTGGGATGAAATCTTAACAATTTGTGCATCAGAGGTTAAGGGCATACAAGTATAAATTTTACTCCTCTTTCAATTCCTTGTATTTAAAATTGTTTGAGATAACAAGTTTGAAAAAAAGCTGCATTCATTGAGTTTATCCCATATGCTAAGTAAGAGGTGCGATAAGACAAATAACAGAAACTGTAAAACAAAGATGTTCTACATCTGGACCTAAGAAAATGTAACTTGGTAGGGAAACTTATATCAAAACTCTCATTTAAACATGTTCTTTGGTGATAGAAGGGGGAAGAAAGTAACATAATATACATCAGAGTCAATGATGCTGTCCTCATCAGAAATTTTATATTCAAAAGTGCAGAAAGAGTATTTTGATATAAAATGCATTTGGTGGTGAGGGGTACGAACCACACGTAGGATTCTACACCCCTTCAACCTGAGTCAGAGAGTCATGCTGAGTTTATCATAAGGCCTGGGGATCACCATCTTTCTGTGATTAATGAAAAAGCTGACCATAAAAGAGTTCATTACTATTGAACCACCAGAATGAGTAATTTTCTGAGATATTTTTGTTTTAAATTATTATACTTGATTATATTTCCCATCTAAAAATATAAAGTCTTTTATTTAAAATTTTTTAAAATGTGACTTATTTTTCTAATGTTGTCTGGGCTGAATGTTTATGTATACATTGGACAGAATACTGATTTCTTAAACGTCATGACAGTTTTTTATTTTGTAAGTTTTTAATATTTGATATCATTTTCTAAAATATTCCTAGAACTTTCATGTCTGAAATTATTCTTGTGAGAAACTAATCTTTATATTATTTCACATTAATTTTATTCTCCTAAACCCAATTTGGGACAATGTTTCAAAGTTCCACTTATTTTAATCAATTCTATCAAGTTAACAAACAAGTACCTCTAGGAGCCACTAGATGGCAACCCTATGATACAAATAACACTATATTCAGGGCCGGTTTTCTGAACAAAGGAAAAAAAAGATGATTTATTTGCCTGACTGGTGTATCTCAGTTGGTAAATTCATAGTTACAGATAATAATGATGTTTGGTAAAATACTTCCCTAAGAGAAAATAAACACTGTAATGAAAAATAATGTTAGAGTAAAGCTTTAGGCACAAATGTTACCTAACAGTAATTAAATGAACAAAGGTACTCACCATCATTATAGTAATTGATACTATTTATAGTAAATATATAGTTTACAATTAAAAACTTTACTTTGAAACTGTAACTATTTGGTATAGTTAAAGAAAATCTGTAAATCAATATTTTGGTATTTTACAGATAGCAAAATTAACATCTGAATAAATCATATTTTCATGAATTAAAAATAAAAACTTTCATATACATAGTAAGAGATGTTTTGCAGTTTCAATGATAAGAACAGAACTACCCAAGTCTTTGTTTTTCTATGTCTATGGAGGCATGATATTTCATAACTATTAGCTTAGTCAACAACTAGGATATAATCTATTTTGATATTTGATTTGTATGCCAAGTATTATTTTTCATTGTTAGAGTACTGACTTCTGTTGGTAACTGATGTTATGTTAATTTTAAATGGTCGGGTGTGGTTATAATTAAAAAGTAAAACACATCTGCAGAGTATTTTGACAGGTGAATGTAACTCATCATTGTCATGCTCAACAAGAGTCTCTTGTACAGATACGAGAATACTGGGGATAGTTCTGCATTGGAAGTCTGGCAGACCAAGCCTCCAGCTTGAAATCTGCTGTTTGACCTTGGCAAGACCATTCAACATGCAATGGTCTCGGTATCTGTAGAATTAGAGAGACCTACAAGTGATTGCTTAAGGCTGCTAAGCTTTTATGGTCTCTCTGCTGTCCCCTCTTTTTTTTGCCTGGATTTATTCACTTCCTTCCCCCTTTACTTCACATTTACCTGGCTATTGCCCGCTTTCTCCATGAATCCTTCCATGACAAAACGTCTGTTATTTTCGCAGTACCACCAGAGCACCCCTGCCTATTCTATCATATTGCTTGTCCCACTACATGTTATTTAACTCCTTATGTGTTTGACATCATGCCTCACAAGAATGCAGACTTCTTCATGTGTCTTATATATTATTTTGTCTCCAGTACCGTGTACAGTGTCTGGAATACAGAAAATGTTCGATAAACATTTGTCGAATAAATGAATGGCATAATGAATTAATAAATGAATATATCTAAAACTCTGTTAGGCTTTTAAGTTAAAAAACTATGAAATACAATATGAAAAACTCTGGATGAGATTCTGATTTTTAAAAACTGCCTCATGGGGAAATACCACAAAAAAATAAAAACTCTTAGGGATTTAAATGAGTTAACAGAGTTTCTTTTTTGAAATTTTTGCTCCTCAAGAAGACTTGTTATTCAATTATATTAATTCATGAACATAGGGATTCCATTTTCTTGTACTATTTGTTTCCAATGACTTTCAGCCCCCAAAACACTGTTTACACTACATTGTTTATATGAAAGAATGTGATACAGTCATTGGACTCCTGGTGATACACAAAAATAATTCCACTGTAAATAATTCTAAGTTAAAATGCATCATTAAAATATTTTTGTACATAACTCCTTTTTCATAATACAAACTCTAATTGAAGTTTTAGTTAAGAGTATTGCATTGTCTTAATATTTTTTTGGAATTTACTGAGTTTTGTTCATAGACTTTTTATTAATCAATTAGAGATTTTATTCACCATACTAAAATATAGATTTCAGTTGTTTAGTGAGAAAAATTCACAGTAGTTTTTCATGCCTTTCTTATCTTTTTATGGTGTACTTAAGTGTTTCTCTTATTTATGCTGTAAATGTCTCCAAATCTAATGTGGAATACATTCACCTCATGGAAAGCACATAGTTAAAGGGTGATTTAACGGCCTCATTTCATGACTAACCTGCATAATTTTGTGAGAAAATTATTCTACTTTAGATGCACTATTATGCAGAATGACTGTGACATGCATAACTGCAAAAACAAACAAAAAGCACTGAAGAATATGAAGATGGATAAAAATGATCCATAAAATCCCCCGTCATCCCAGTTCACCCTCACATTTTGCTTAGAATGCTGAAGAAACTGGAAAGGATGTGTTTTTGTTTGGTTTATAGTTGCGTAGTTGTTGTCGGGGCTTTTCTTTGTTTCGCTTTGGCAGATAGCCAGCACTAGCTACCAAGGTTAGGAAGGTGGTTTCTGAGGCCTGAAGGAAGAAGAAAAATGTTCTGAGCCTGTTCGCTTGCACCTGCGGACACCCAAGGCGGTTCTCTGAGCTTTCCTGGTGGCAAACCAGTGACATCGATGCTGACACGGTCAAATCAGATTCTTAAGGGAGAGAAGGTCAATGGGGAATTGAAGAGTAGAACTTTTTCCTTTTAACTTTGATTTTGTTTTGTTTGTTTTGAAGAAACCTTAAGCAAAAAATCAAACAGCTCCTTGGAGACTAGCAGTTGTGGCCAGAAGCAACAGTAAGCATGTGGATAACTGGCCTTCGGCCGAATGGGAGAGAGCAGCAGTCTGGGGTAAGAAAGTACAGATATTCTCTAGGGACAGAAATGTGATAAGAAAATAACTTTGTCTAAGTTGTTATACAGTTGGGATGAATTCAAAAAACAAGCTAGCACATTCACTTGTTACATTTATAGAGGTTGTAATGATGAAGCCATATTTTACCTTTATTTAGACTTTTTCATTTATTTTTCAATATTATCAAATTCTATTTTGTGAAAAAAGTATTCATTTATAATTCTGCCCTGAATTAATTTAAAAGAAATGTTTATTTATTTAAAAAGGTTTTAATG